>CM031860.1:43545041-43655978 GCA_018697195.1 Certhia americana | reverse complement strand
ACATCCTGCGCTCCCCCCCCCCCCGCCCGCGGCGTGCCGCGCCCCCCCTGCGGCGCGC
Organism: Certhia americana; assembly: GCA_018697195.1. Taxonomy (NCBI): domain Eukaryota; kingdom Metazoa; phylum Chordata; class Aves; order Passeriformes; family Certhiidae; genus Certhia; species Certhia americana. The sequence goes on along the minus strand of CM031860.1, from coordinate 43,655,920 downwards.
GCGCGGCTGATGGGATTGATAGCGCGGACGCGACAGCTCGCTGCTAGTCCGAGTCGTCAAACTCCACTCAGATAGGGGAGTAAAATATGCCCACAGATCTGCAGGCCAAAAAGGTGGTTCCGCTCAGAACTGTCTTAGAATGTATGGCGTGCCATCTTAGCTTGCATGTTCTGACTACTGCTTAAAATCCTCTGTCTACCACAGTTGCAGCAAGACACACAGTAAATAATCATGCCAAGCTGCACAAAGCTTTCTTGAGGAATTGTATGTTTGTTATACTGGGAGAGTAAACAACACAGCAAATGAAAACCATTGAATAGGCAGTACAAGACTGGTAAATCAAAGAGTCTTCTTACAAGATAGTGTTCAGTCAGGCAGAATTATTTCCAACGTACCAACATATAATCAGTTCTGCCACCTCAAGACAAGAAGGAAATCTGAACTTCCACCAACCAGCTCACTGACTGCAGGAGGAAATAATGAACATTACTTCAGGTAACTCGTTGTCTCACTGAGGGCCGACATCAAAAAAACAATCAGATTTCTTTCCAGTCTGCCTATTTCAGTCCAAGTTTTGCTCACTATCAGCTCGACACTTGAGTGCTTGCCCAGAACAACTGCACTAACTAAACACAGCTTTGTACTACCACGTCAATGAAACCATAATCACCTGCTGGAACCAACACTAATGAACAGTTCTTACAGTGGTAAACTGCAGCAGCTTTACAAGCAGTATAACAGTTATAAGAGCATCAAGCTGATATCTCCAGCTCAGCCAGGAGTGTTCCCTCTCAGCAAGAAGAAACTCAAGAAACCCCTACTCCTGGGCACTCATTCCCTCAGGTGTACCACACTGCAGCTAACTGCTTGCCACTGCGGTCATGGCACTAATCTGGGTAAAAAAATTAAAATCACTTCTAATACAAATCAGTTGTGTGTTGTAACGGTGCACACTTTAGTTCAGCAGAGCTATAAGCGCAGAATCAAGCTATAGGGGATATTACACTTGGCACATACACCAAAAAAAGTTTTGCAGGTTGTGAGTTGGCTTGAATTGCTCAGGCTTCACTGAACACAGTGGAACAGGCTGCACCTTTACTAAACCCACTGTGCTTTTGCCCCACTTCCACAGCTGCAGCAGAGATGGACTGAGCAGCACTTCAGCACCCTGAAAGGGACTGGAGTGGCAACTTATACACTCCCCAAAAATGAAGGGTGTCTTCAGAACTTTCTAGACACGGCCAGGCACTGTGGATGGGTGACATACAGATCACACAGAGGGAGAATGCCTTTGTCCTGGGAAGGTGGGAAAGGAGGAGCAAGCTTCCAAGCAAGATTTATTTTCCAAAAAGGTGATTTAGCATGGACACAGGAGAGGCAGATTTGTCTCCTGCATGAAATTGAAGTCATCAGACAGCCCAAAAACAATTATCACAGTTTAATCGTGCCAGGAGTCTAGTGCGGCAAGATCTCTGTGTAGAAGGTTTAGGGGTGTATCACTCACTTTGCAGAGCACCAGTGTAAACTATCAAAGCTAAAACTCTTCGGAGAGTACAAAACTAAAGTGCCACATTAACTTCCAAATGACCTCTGTAGTGACAGCCAAGTGAAGTGTGCACAGAGAATAAAAATATCCATCTGAATAAAAGCAAACTTATCTGGCAATGAAAAAGGGATTACAGCTTTATGATGAATTAACATGTGAGCAGCACTTTGGAAAGCACAGGAACACGCTATATGTTATTTATTTTAAAATACTCTTTAACCTTCCGACGAGGTTACAATCTTTATCTATTATAAAGATTGTTTCTTTTCAGTTTTTCAACCTCTATTTCCCCCATCGAATTGTTTTGTCGGCAAATACTGAGGCAGCTCTCCAGATCGGCTATTCAGAAAATTGCTCAGGGGGGTTCCTGAGGAATTCAAGGAAATGGTAACCTCTGGCCACAACGTGTTTACAGAAGGTTTGTCATCCGCTCCTTCGTCCCCGGAGGAGCGCGCTCCGCTCACTACTGACCACCGCTTTCCGTGGGGAGGGAAACTGGAGAGCCTCAGCCCCCTCGCCCTCCGGGCAAGGGATTTCCTCGCCACGGGGTCGTGTTTCCTGGCAACGCGTGGGAAGGCTCGGACCTGCGGGCCTGGAGCGCGGCGGGGGGCACTCTGGCCGCAGCGCTGGGCACGCTCGGGGACGGGCCCGCGGGCTCGCCCCTTTCCCTCCCCCACTCAGCCACCGAGCCCAGGGCCCGAACGGCCCGCAGCGCCCCCGGAGCCACCCGTGCGCGCAGCCATTCCGCACACCAACGGCCCGGCGGGGAGACTCACCTATGCGGAGCAGCGCGGTTACCTGTGGCCTAGCCGTTGGATACGCTTCCCGGACTCCTTGTCCGCTTCGCGCACAGCGCACGTCCCCGCCCTGCCCCTGGCGCGCCAGCAGCTTCCGTAACTGGCCGCGACGGGCCGGGGCTGCGGGGCGGCGGCGGGATGCCCGGGTCCGGGGCCGTGCCGGGGCGGAGCGGCTACCGTCCGGGGACCCGGGGTCACGGAGGGAGCCCGGCTGCCGTCCGGGGAACGGTGGTCAACGGGGAGCGCGGGCTAACAGTCGGGGAAACGGGGTCACGCGGGGGAGCCCCTCTACCGTCCGGAACCGGGGGTAACGGGGGAAGCCCGGCTCCGTCGGGGAACGGGCACGGGGGAGCCGGCTACCGGTCCGGGGAACGCGTGCGTCCACGGGGCTGAGACGCGGCTGCCGCACGGAGGGAGCCACGGGCCTCCCGTCCCTATCTTCCCTGTGGCTGTCGTGTGTAGGAGCAGCGGCCTCTGTGCGGGGCAGTTTAACGCTCCCGCGGCCTCGCCCACGGCGCTGCCCCGGCGGGAACGGCGTATAGCAAGCTTACAGAATGGGAGCGGCGGTGCTCGGCACCTCCGGGGGGAGCAGGGCCAGCCGGCAGTAAGAGAAGCAGTGCCCAGCATCCATGACTTTTGGGTCCTTCAAGGGCACTGAGGCGCAACGGAGAGCCCAAAAGTAGGCGGGCCGCCATGCGCGGGCAGCGCTGAATGGCATTTCTCGCTCACTAAACGCTGAGGAGACCCTCATCCCTGGCTCTCGGAGCGTCGGGGCTCTGGTTCCTCGAATGGTGTTTGCTTACCGTGACGTAAGGTGGGGAGAGCTCGGAATTTAGGAATCCAGAGAAACCGGGGAATAAGGGGAATTATAACGGGGGGGTTTGGGCTATGTCTTCGGCTACGACTAAAATTTTCTACATTAATCTTCCTATTTTCTTTCCACTGAACGCGCTTGCTGAACGCTGGAAGGGAATAAACTAGATCAAGCCAAATAAAAACTACTCTCAAATATTGTTTCTGATTGTTTAGATTCTGTCAACTTAGTGAATTGCTAATTACTGTTGGACCTGGAGAAGAATAGGGAAGACAAACTGAATTTGTGATGTTACAAATATTGCCAGTGATTTAGGAGACCATCAAAAGCAAAAACCAACCAGAGAGTACAAGTTGAATTTGTATTTGTCTCATACTGTAATCCCTAGTGCTGTCACTGGTGTTCCCTCTGTGTTCACTGTCTGCTGGGTGGCACGGTCTCATTCCAGATAGTTGTTAATGATACCTATTTACCATTCCTGTTTAATTCCTGAAATTGGACTTCAAGTAACTGTAAGATCCTGTTTGTACAGAAACTACTAGTGTTCTTTTATCAACGCACGTGATTAGGTGGGCCCGTGTATTTTCAGCAATTAGCATAGCTTGTGAGTTTAGGTTTCTGCGTAAGGAACACAGTGAGCAAGTAAACACAGACCCACAGCACAGGCTGTGCTTTTTGGCCTGTTTTGCAAGTTATTCCATATGCATTCAACATAATGGCTATGCAAACAAAACTGATATTTCTTTAGAAAAACATCTCCAGTGATGTGTTTGTATTTACATGTTTAATTCTCGTTATGTAGCTTTGAACACTGAGCATATTCTTGATACCAGAACTAAAGATCAGTTAAAATAGCTGGCGTTTGTAAGAGCCAAACCGTTCAAATAATGCTAAAAGAGTTACTGAGGGTAGTTATCTCTGTTTGTAGTTGATAAAGCTACACTAGAGTAATATCCAGCAGAGGAGTATCTGTTTGTGGGTTTGTGACAACTTTATGTTTCTTGGAAAGCAAGCATTAACCCTTTATGGAGACGTCAGACTGAACATCTGGAATGCCTACAATTCACTGCTGGCTATGGTGGGGAGACACAGGATACTTCTGTTCCTATGTACACGCCTATGGAACCAGTGGAAGTGGAAAAAACCTTGCTCTGCCACAGGGAAAAAAAATGAATACTCATTGTATTATGATGTGCTTTGCAAGATAAAATCAAGGCAAAATCCCTCCTGAGTCTATAATTGATCATAGGTCGTGTCTTAAAGGCCTATTACCCAACTAAAATTACAGCTTTTTAAAAAGTAGCTAAAGTACACATGATTTCACCACTCTATTTACAACTATGACAAATAATTTTTACAAAATTAGTATTGTTTTCTGCCTTTCTGAAACTCACAGACTATTTGGCTTTTTATGTTTTGGGGCTTTTTTCCAAAATACATTTTAAAAATGAGATCTTAAATCTTGAACTTGAGGGCTTTTCCCCTGTGTAATAAGCCCTGTCCTACTGTTAATATTATCAGTGATATTTTATTCACATTTTTGTATATTGCTATGTTGATACTCTTTTGGAATTGAAACCAACTTTGTAAGTGAAATTTCAGGTTAAAATCTCATTTTTGTAGTAATAAGGGGCATTACAATACTCATTTACTAGATCGTAGTCTCTATTTTGGAAGAATCCCATAAGGAATATTTTTCTTACTAGACTCCCTAGTAAAGAAAATAAAACTTTTCTGGCATTGTAGAAACAGAAATTAACATTTTGCTGCAGATGAAAAATTCCAAAAATTCTTCATAAAGCTATGGTGTAGTTTCTATTTACATTAGGCTTTCTATAGTATTCATCACAATTACGTGTCTTTAGAAAAGACTTGATCCCATCTCAAACAGATTTTGCTGTATAAGGTAAAGATAAGAGATTTGCATGACGTTGTTGGGGGCAATTACATAAGCTGTGCTTCTTTGAGCACCTAACACTAGTAGATCAGAGCAGCTGATATTAATGTAAACACTACACTTCTGAGTGAACTTTGTCTTTAGGTCGTTTTCTTCATTTACATATTTAGGCAGAATGAATGTGTCAACTGAGATAGTCTAACATTCAAAACTCTATCTTTTCAACTAATGGGTTTGGCATTTCTTTAGCTCAAATCCCAGATTCCAAGCCAAACCCCGAAACAAGGAGAGTACAATATTCAAGAGTCAAGTGAAAAGTTGTTTTCTTCATTTGAATCACGTGCTTTGGCGAAGGCAAAGAAGAAAAGGAAAACCGATAAGTAGGAATTGAACTGAATAATCATTAGGCTTCCTAGCTTCTGAATCAGTATCAGCAAGTGCCCTGGAGATTTCAACTTCTCCCAGTCTCGATTCATTCTGAAACCAGAGTGGTTAGGTGCATGGACAGAGGCAGGAAATCCCATAGTGCAGCATCATACTGAATGATGTCCTCATACAACATCAGGGTTGGAGCCTGTCCTGACTCTGCCACTTAACCAGTGGAATCATTAATTCTCTTCCTCCCCTTTTCACACCCTCGCTTCCCAACAGCCCCCGTCACATCTGCCTCTTCTGTGCCGATTGCTTTCCAAATTAACATTCAATAATCAGTATATCCTTTCCCCAAGTCTTTGCTCAGGTAATGAAATCCTCCTTCCAAGTTCAAGTCACTGTATGATTCATCAGTTAAATTGCTTCCTATTGAATTTCATGAAGTTCAATTACAGCCCAAACAGTTCAATATGACCAAGCAAGAAATATTGAATATGAAACTGGATTTACAGAGGCTTGAAACATTGAAACACTTTCAAACCATGATTATAGCATGCTCCCAGTCATGTCAATAAATAAGGAAAGAAGTAGCCCTTCCAGGCATCCAATTACACAGATAGGATAAATCTCCTTTAAATTGGTGATTAGGTAGGGTGAATTGTATTAATGTTTCCTCAAAATACAGCTCCACAAGAAACAAAGGATGTGATAGCTTCTTAGACCCTCTGTCACGTCTGTTACCCCGCCTGAATGACTGACCTTTAAATGATGGTAAATTAGTTCCTAGCATTGCTGTTGTTCAGGCAGTCTGCAGTAAGAAGCCAGGTAGGTGTCTCGGTGGTCATACAGAGGCCACCTCCCTATAAATTACACCGTTCTCTGACCCGTTCTATGTTTCACAGTTCTGGCTAATCATTGACAGGGCTTTTACAATCACAAGCTTTTAGTGAAGCCTTGATAAGACACTCCAGGAGCTTGTGGCAAATGAAGACGGTCTGCACGGCGTGGACAGCAGCAAAAGAATGGAATTCTTTCAGAATCAGTACAAGAAATTTGACTTTTAACACTAGCACTATAAACTGGCATAATGTGTGGCCAACGACTGGAGAAGATTGTTGCTTTTTGGACATTAATATTCATAAGGATAGTTACTGGACTTGCTGGAGAGGGAAGATCTGTGTGGAAAAAGGACTCCTACTTCAGCCCTGTGAGTGAAACACAGATGTTTTTATATGACACTTTCCCCAGAGAGTTTCTCTGGGGTGTAGGGACAGGAGCTTTCCAGGTGGAAGGCAGCTGGAGGAAGGATGGGAAGGGCTCCTCCATCTGGGACCGCTTCACCCACTCGGAGCTCAGGGATGCTGACAGCACAGGCACCTCCAGTGACAGTTATATCTTGTTGGACAAAGATTTGTCTGCTCTGGATTTTTTGGGAGTTACTTTTTACCAGTTTTCAATTTCATGGTCAAGGCTTTTCCCCACTGGAGTGGTAGCCGCTCCAAATGAAAAAGGACTTCAGTATTATAACACCCTTATTGACTCTCTACTATACAGAAATATTGACCCCGTGGTTACACTGTACCACTGGGACCTGCCCTTGAAGCTGCAAGAGAAATATGGGGGATGGAAAAATGAATCTATGATTGATATCTTCAATGACTATGCCACGTTTTGCTTCCAGACCTTTGGGGATCGTGTTAAGTATTGGATTACAATCCACAATCCGTATTTAATTGCTTGGCATGGTTATGGCACAGGTATTCATGCTCCAGGAGAGAGAGGGAAAATAAGAACTGTCTACTCAGTAGGACATAATTTGATCAAGGTACAGTATAATAAGATTTTATAAATTGATCTTTTGCTGCTCTGGAAATAATAGGAAGAATTGGTCCTGTGATCAATGTTTTTTTAAAAAAATCACCCACTGTGAAAGCACCAAGAAATAGCCTTTAGCTAAGGCAGTCTTTCTGTTAATGGTCACTTTGATCTTATTGCTTGCCACAACAGCTGACTCAGTAATTATTTGTTTTAAAGTGCTTGTTTTATTATTTTATTTAAATTAGCTTTTACATACAAATATTAACTATTTAAATAACATTCTTTGTTCTTTACATTTAATTAAACAGATTTGGCCATACTGAACTGACTATTCTATTAGTTTAAAAGGAAATTAATTTGTGTTTGCTTATTGAATCAATTTTACTAGACGTAAGTATGTATATGCAAGTATAATTGGTTCTAGCTTAGTGAGCCCATATTGCAAAATGTTTGCTCCTAAACTACTAAGGTTGGTACTTCTTGGGTTCGGATGAAAACAAATGTCCTCTTCAGTACTTGAGAGTTTCAAATTATTTCCATGATGTACAGTACTTTTTGCATCTGCTGTGCTCAAAGTACTTTACAGAGCAGGTGACTATCCCATCTCTGCAGCCAGTATAATTCTCTCAGCTGAGACTATTCTTAACTGTCACAAAGAGAATTTTTCTGCAACTTGACATACATTATACATGTAATTAACAAATAAATCTGAATGGGTTCATCCTACAGAAAGAAGAGTGCATGTGGGAAAAAGTTATTTGCCAGAGTAGTTAAAATATTCTGCAATGACAAATTCTTGTATTTTCTTCTGGCCTTGAACCTTCAGAATATTTTTCAAAAAAGTCACATTGCAGTAAATAGAAGTTATGCACACAGAAAAATTGTCAAGCATCCTGAGTCACTAAATGATTTCAGACTTAGCAGAAGAATGATTTAACTATAAAGATCTGTGAAGCATATCAAAGAAAACTGATGCCAAATCATTCTTTTTATTTTCAAGTGCTGTTTTATATAATGCATATAAAAGATACCGTATAAGTTTGCAGTATTTCTTGCCTTCATTTCTGAGTGGCACAATCAAATGTTGACTACCCACTAGGCAGTCCCTGCACTTTCTGTAAAATCCATGTAAGCAGCACACCACACATAGGGAGCAATATTTCTCTGCTGAAGAATCAATTGCATTTTCCAGGAAGCCAAGCACAGCTGGGTCTGATACACAAACTACTGACCTAATTTTCTTGGTCAATATTATTTATCTCTCAGACTTGATTAGATAGTTGCTTCTTGTTCTAGAGGGTAAAATAAATCACTTGGGTGAAAGAGTTAAAAAGAGTCTTTCAGCAGTGCACAATCCTTTAACTACTGTTTTATCATCTTTGGGCAGAAATTATTTTCCTATGGTACCCTTCTTACAACCCCATGAACACTACCTAAAGTGTTAGCAGTTCTCTCCTGTAAAATTTCCGAAGATTTTAGATTTGAGATCAATGAAAATCTTGAATTCATAGTAAAGTATTTGAGGAGCTGGAGTTTTCTGGCTGGGGATAGAGATGGAATGGAAACTCTTGAGGTACCAGTTAATATGAGTTAGCTCTTCTTATCTTTAGATGTAATTATTTCTTTTTATTATTACTATTATTATTTTTATTATAATTTATTATTACATCTCTTAATAAGCTGTAATGCTAGCCAGCCATTCCAGAGAAGTCACAGCTGGTACTATATGTTCCCAGCCAACCAGCCCGAATCTTTCTCAAAGGTTTTTGTGCAAGTTTAAATGTTTGGTTCATTATGCATTGTTGATAATACAGTATTAATAGAATGTATTGACGCACAATCAGGATCCATGTGTTGTGAAATATCTCTCCTTTGAGAATCAAGAAAAGGTACATGATTCTCTCTTTAAAGAGATTTCACATGGGTTTTTATTTCATAACCGGTATATACTGGTCTGTTTCTCAGACACTGTATTATGGCTACCTTCTCATTTCCCCACTACAAACCAAAAGCATTATCCCAAAAATAAAAGATCAAAATGTGAGGCTTTGGCAGTGTGAGGCAAAGCCTGTAAAAACTCTTGAAAAGAATGCCATTTACATCATCAGCTTTAGGAAAAGCCACATTCTTGTCCATGTCAAGACTTCATTTTTAGACAGGCTGTTCACAGACATGGTGCTCAATGCCCTGTGCTCAAACCAGGTCCATCCATTATATACACAGGGCAGGAAAAGCAGGTTTTGTAACGCTGAAATGATGCTAATCTGGACACCACACCGTTACCCAGCACCTTGCTGAAAATCGTTCTCAAGCTTTTTGCAGTATCTTTGAAGAATTTAAGTGAAGCTCTTGCATGAATCCTACTTTTAGTTTAATTTCCTTGTGTATTGTTGCAGTCATGGAGTTATCAGAACTAATCACTGTTTATATAAAGGAATGCTTTTATGTGATATATCAATCATAACCTGAAGCTAAGTCTAATAGCATCACAAAAACAATGTAACAAACCAGAAACCTGTGCTTTTTGGTACTTTGGATTATTTTATTGTAAGGACAATTTGGAAGTTTCTGGAGATCTTTGTGTGCCTAGAAAAGGGATGAAGAAATTTCTCTTAAACTGTCAAATTTATTGCTTTTGAAAGCAACACAAAGTCATAAAACCCAAATATTTGGCTGGTATATGGAAAAGTTCATAGAATACCAGGCTGGAAGAAGACCTCAAGGATCATTTCAATAATTAGATACATTTTAGAGCTGATTAAAAAATTATCTACTTCCATGAATGAATTCATGTAGGTAGCTAGACAGATAATGATCTTATTAAGGCTTTCCCCCAAAAGTAGGGTTGGTCTGTCTTCATCCAGGTCTGTCTAGCCCCAGAGCTCTGTGTTGGCTGGCACAAGGCATTGCTGATGCTGAATCACTTCCTCCCTGTGCTCCCCTCCAAGCTTTGCATCCTGTTAATGCCTGGAATGACCTAGACACATCTGCTTAAGAGACAGCCCTGCCTTTTACATGGGCCTTGCTATTCAAGATCTATAAAGTGAGGTAGTGAATGCAGAATCAAAGGCTGCTAAACAGGGTGTTTAGGAGATCTATATTGGGAAAATAATGCAGAAGAAGAAAAAAAATTTCAATTTTAAAAATGTATTTGCATGATACTATGTGTTCCACTCATAGAGAGAGGGTGATCATTGCTACTGACCATTTCAAAGAACTCAGTACTATCTCTACGGAAATTAATAGGGAATCTGAACTTTGATGCTTATTAATTATAAATTGCTAAGGGATTCTCTTAGATAAATCTCTCTTCAATTGCATGGTCATTATGAGTAATAAAAGGAGCATGTAGAATCTTATACCAGATGGAGAGTGGCCATCAAAAGTGTATTTCTCTTCTTCATTAAAGGAGACTGCATAAAGGTAATACCAGAAAACAATTAATAATAACAGGTAACTTGCTATGCAACATTTGAAAGACATGCCAAAGAAAATAAAAAACTATGAGCTTGCTCCTGAGACAGATGTCATATTGAAGCAGAGAAGAAAAAAGTGGCACACAGAAAAATTGAATGGACTTCTTTGATTTGTCAGTAAATAAATCAGACAAGAAGCAAGAAAATAAAAACAGATGAATCATTATGGCTGGACCTCTGTGAGATGTATGCCTGATATATTATTACCATCTGCTCTATATATCTAGTTATGTTCTTTCATACTTGGATTGAGATTTCTAAATATCACAAGGGCAGACCAACCTGTCTTCTTTTCCTCCTCTGTATCCTCCAGGAAGTTCTGCCTTTTCAGTAGGCAAGAAGGAGCTTTTTTTTTTTTTTCCTCCCTATTTCCTGTTGAAGATTATCCACACTCCTTTCCATTTGGCACAAAAACCCAGGAGAGAAATGTCATAATGAGGTCTCCCAAAAAAATGTCTTCATCACATACTTGGAAAAAGTAATAAATTCATTTTCAAGCCTGGTGTCTTCCTATAGGTCCATTGCAGATCAGGTCCTTTCTGTGCCCAGCTGCATTACTGCCAGGTCTTTGATAGATCTCACTATGCCAGGATCTCTTCATGGACACTGCTTATTTTGGGAACTGTGGATGAGTGTTCCCCAGGAAAAGTCCTATAGTTCATTCTCCTTAAAAAGAAATTTCTACTTCATGAATGGGAAATAATTATTACCTCTATGTCCTACCAGACACTTCCTTCCCTTCCCCCAGAGGAGACTCCTTTCCTCAGGATGAAGAAAGATAAAACTACACCAGCACCTGTATTCTTACAGGAGGAGGGAAGCTTGTCTCCATCCATGGCTCTAGGGTGGACGCCAGTATCATCTATGCTTGTAAATGTTTTTGCTGAAAGATTTTTTAAATAGTAGTAGCCATCAGTGATGATGTAAAATTCAGCACTGATTCATGGTTTTTTTAATGATTTGTTATTTTCAGGTTAGCTTTCTTAGATTTCTTGGTAATCATTAGGGAAAACACAATCTAAATGCAGGACAGTTAACAAACAACAAATTTGATAGTCAAGCCTCAGTCCTCCATAACACCCTCTCAAGAAGTGTAGTTGCCTGCATCTCGAGATGTAGGCAATCCTTCTTTACAAGGGTTGAAATTCAGTTTGCAAAAGAAAGGGTTTAGTTCTACTTTAGCTCTACTGACTGTGGGGCATCTTTACCATAGACCAAAAAGGCCTTGAATGGAAATACGTGCTCCAAAAGCCACACACCCCTGCCATTCTGAAGTGTAACATCATCAGCATCAGACTCTATATTCTAATTCTTTATGGTTTAAACACCAAACAAGTAAACAGAAAGCCCAAATAATTTTATTAGCATTTTTTTAAATTCTATTTTTCCCAAATATCTTTGATGTCCAGCACACAAAAATAACTCCATATAACCCCTGACATTGTTTTTATACTCTTTGCTGTTCAAAGAAAAATTGCTTGACTAAAGTATCTTAAGAATTTGAAAGTATTGCTCTTACTATTGAAAGCTCTTTGCATACACATCTGTTATATTATAGGATCAGAACTTGAAGGAGTATGAGAATATTTCAAAAAGAGAGAAGAACCATACTGTTGTCTTCAGTTTATTAAGTTGACTTTTCTAGCCTTTTTACGGGGTTAGTAGTAATTAGACATAGCACTCTGTGCCTTTCAAGACTAGGGAATATTTTCTACATAAATACCAGGAAAATATGCTGAAATTAATGAGTCATACGTATCTAGAATAAATACCCAATATTGATCCTACTTTAACTGTGTATTTAGCCTTGACATTTGTCCTTGCTCTAACAAGTGAAAGATTAGGGATTAAACTCTAACTGAAAAAAGATTAGTAAAGACTTATTGAAAATACCCAATTTGATGTATGATGTGGCTTTTAAATCAATGTTTGTTTCATATCTGGTCTTAAAAATCAAATTATATAAATCAGCTGATTCCATCAACAATAGTTTGCATTTAGCAAACACCTGAGAATGTTAAGCTTCTTTACAGATAATTAACAATTCTAACCAGCATTATAGGCAAGTAAATTATACTGTGTCTACGATGTCTGTAAAACCCTTACTATAGACAGTGACAAATTTTTTACAGCAAGAGTTAATCCCCAGAATTAAGTCATCAGTGATACATATGAATTTATATATGAGGATTCTATCTTGACTCATATTAAATGTACTTATTTATACTTGAGGTCTACTCCTCTAGAATTATACCCGTGGCTGTGTTCTCTACTGTACACATTATTTTTAGTAGTAACTTTATTTTCTTCTAATCATCTCTTGAAGATGTGTATGAAAACAAGTTATCCCTGACTGGCTTTCTCATGTCAATATCATATTCTAGTTACTTGTTTTTTTTGCAAACCCATCTTTCTTCACTTCACCCAGAGAAGTGTGATTGCTATGATTTACCTGATGCTATTGTCATGGTAGTTGGCACTGGCCATTATACAGCCGAGTGCAGTGGGGGGTTTCTTGTTAAGCCCATGCAGCCAGCCATATGCTTCTTGTTCAACAGTGATGTTCGTGGGCTGTGTCTGGAGAAAAAGTGTACAAACCAGGTGAGAAAACTACTAGAGACAGAGCCCAGAGTAAACCTGGCCCCAGAAGCCACCCCAGGCCAGAGGGACTTTCGGGAGAGGACAGTGAGGGCAACTGAGGAGATGGCACCGGCCACTTAAAATTTTCTCATGAGCCTGCTAAGAAATCCATTTTATAATGCTCTAACTCTGTTTTGCAATTTGCCTCCATTTTTGCTGGCTTCCCTCTTCGGCTACAGAACCTGCATTTCAAAGGTTAGTGTCCCTTTATCAGTATTTTCAAAGGCAGACCTTGAACAAATGTTACAAGCATGACCTTAGAAACCATAAACAACTGATACACAAAATTTCACAAACTGTAGTTCTTTGGTACTCCCCAGCTTAAACAAATACCTACCTGACATCAGGCCTTTTGGAGTTTTTTTAAACTGTCAAGGCTGTGTTTTTCTAGATAAATTAACTGAAATTGTTGAAGGTAAGCAATGCTGTTTGGCTTAGTAATGATGGCAATCTAACTCAGCACTCAGTGTTTCACAATGCTGCTAATGTGGGTTTTTTTAGTTTTTTTTTTTTCCTGGGTGCAAACTATTATTTTCTTTCCAGCTTAAGAGTATAAAGCCACACTACAGGCAGAAGGTAAACCCTGAGTTACTTGACAACTCTTCAGCTGGGAGAGGTCAGCTCCCCTCCCCTGTGTCAGATCACCTGATGTGATTCAGGCTGCAGTCCAGAGTCACTCTTCTCTGACCTACTTATCCTGTTTCCTTATAGAACTTTGACAATACTAGTGTTTCCTCAGTCTCCCATGTATTTCTGGTTTTGTGTAAGTTTGGTCTGCTGTATGCCCTTATTTAAGTAATTAATAACAAGACATTTGAAGCTAATTGTGATGTGTGATAATGCCACACATTCTAAAACATGATGACAATCAGAAAAGTGGTATTAAGATGTGATACAGTGCAATGGCCATTTCAAAGAAGAAATTAACTAAAGTCATGAACAAAATTCTCACTCAGAACTGTGAAAGTTGGTATTTGGGTTCAAGCTTCACAGCTGGGTCCTTTGCCCAAGTTTTTACATTTAGGGATTGTGCAAATATCAAAACTCGAACAGTTGCTCATATGACTAGGCCAAAATAAAACAACTAAATCCCAAAAACAGGGATGGGGTGGATGTGGTTTGATCAGAGTAAGTCCAGGTAACTCCCAGAGCACAGAGCCGTTCGTAGCACAGAGTCACCACTGACAAATGAAATATCATATGAGATGCATAATTAATGGAATAATTGTAAAGATGGTTTGAAAATTTAGCCATATCAGGCATCACCTTTGACAGAGAAAGACTCTGATGGAACTGGCTAGATCACAGAATTCAAGCCCCACTGTTAGAACTGTTCCAAAGTGTCCATGTAACAGCTATTCTCATCCCTGCTGGGATCTCTCCTGAAATTTAGAAATATGTTAAAAGGCAAAAAGCCACAGCCCTAACATGTCATAGGAACAGCACACGAGTTACTAAGCATTGCCCTCATCCCAAGGAACCTTGCAGGGTAACAGTGATTGCCCATTAAACTGTGCAGGGTAATTCATGTGGCTTAACTGATACTTCCACATAAGCCTGAAGTGACTCAGATGGAGCTACCTGCCTCTCTAGCTGCCAACGCACAAAGAAAACTTATTAGAGTTACAATTTAATGCCATTTTTCTCTCATCAGGCTCATGCAAAAGCTTGGCATACCTACAAGGAACACTTTGAACCCTATCAGAAGGGGATGATATCCATAGTATTGGGATCCCACTGGATCGAACCTAACAAATTGGAAGATGAGTTGGACATTTCTAAATGTCAGAAGTCTATGGAGAGAGTACTCGGATGGTTTGCTAAACCCATCCATGGGGATGGGGATTATCCAGAAGAACTGAAAAATGAATTCTTGTTTTTGCCACACTTTACTGAAGATGAAAAAAACTACATAAAAGGAACAGCTGACTTCTTCGCGTTTTCCTTTGGTCCTAGTAACTTTAAACCTCCAAACACTCTACCAAAAATGGGACAAAATTTGTCACTCAATTTGAGGGAAGTACTGAACTGGATTAAACTGGAATACAACAGTCCTCGAATCTTGATTGCAGAGAATGGCTGGTTCACTGACAGCCATGTGAAAACAGATGACACCACAGCCATCTACATGATGAAAAACTTCATTAATAAGGTTTTACAAGGTTTGTACAGAAATTACTGGTTGGGTTTTTCAGAGAGAACTTTTGATCATTTGATATTTAGCTCTGTAATAATTTAATCTTTTTTTTTTTAAGAGATAATGGCAACAAAGTTAATCATTAATTATTTATACTGCATGAGTACAAGTCATGGATCAGGATCTACTGGTGTTAGGTGTTGTACAAACAAAAAAACCCCATAGTCCTGTCCCAGAAAGCTAAAGTCCAACATCTGCACTGGGTTAGGATTGGTTAGGGTTAGGGTTCCCGTACTGAAACTATTACTTCTGAAGGACTTCAAGACTACACTTATAGTAGGTACAGAAAAGCCTTGAGATCTTCTTCAGTGAATATCACCTCTGGTGACACAGGGAGCTTAGTTAACTCCTGACCTTTCCTAGTTTCATTCCTTTGTTTCTCCCCCAAACCATCTCCTTGTTTTTCAGGATGTTTTTCTCATCCTCATTCTAACACTCAGTCAGGATCCTGACCTGTTTCTGCCCTCTCCTTTCACTGTCCCTGCAGACAATGCTACAATCATGTTCTCACTCTGATCTACTAGATCTCTACCTATCATTTTTTAATTTTCTTTACCATAAAGTATATGTAAAACTGTACTTTTTTCCCTTACCCATTTAAACAGCCACAAAATCTCAGCATGCACCATCTCAAGTGCCACTTCATCTTTTGCTCTGACAATTAAACTTACCCCATCTATTCAGTGTGCTTCTACAAACTAAAATGTTCACAGTTGTCACTTTGTCCCTAGATGTCTGCTCATGTTTTTTCAACCTTCCTCTTTGCACACATCAAGTACTCATCTTTACCTGCAAGGCCAATCTAGCTTTTCTCTTTATCCTCTGCATCGTTCTCTGCCTCTGCATTTTGCAATGGGTATTTTCAGACATTTTTGTACTTTCTCCCACGGTTTCCCTAATTTAGAAGTTGCTTTCTTTGAGAACACATGCCATTGTATTGCTTTGTTACATTTTCTCATTTCCTTTGCCTTGTCTGCCAGCTTCTCATATACTCCCATTGCAAGCTCTTGGGCTTTCTGATTTCATCTGGCAACTAGGAAAGCATCCAGCTGGACTACACCCATGCTGCTGGCTACCTTGGAACTCTGCTGCATCAATACATGCACTATGCAAAACTGCTTTCTGCTCAAGTTACAGCCTGGTGCAATTAGGGCAAGGAAGTTCAGTGGAAATACACAATGATGTGAAATGTCCTGAGAAAATGAGGCTATATAATATTGGGAAAGAATAAACCAGAAAACTTCATCTTTATTCCTTGGTTTACTGTAGTGGTGGACTACAGGTAAAATATGTCCTGTCCACCTTGTCTGTGTCAAAATCCTCAGCAACCCTGCTTGGTCACTGCTTTGCCTTGGGTGTTCAAGCCCTTATAAGGTTAATGTGAGGAGTTATCTCATGTCATTTTCTATGGTGACAGGCAATAAACATGACTGACCATGGAGTTTGGACTTTTTTTTCCAGGCTGCCAGCTGACATGAGCCTACATGGGTAGAAAACATTGTTGTTAGTTGGTGTCCACTGAGAAGCTGCTTTGCAGGTTCTGCTGCCCTTCCTGAACAATCAGGTTCCACATCTGAAAAGCAGTTGTGTTGTCATCTTTCTCAGATATTATATGTAAAAGATCATATCTAGACTCCTTTGCAAGAAGGACATTAAGATTACCTGAAGAAATCAGCATGCGCTGCACCCATATTCTAACTAAATCAGTCTCTATGTTGGCCTACTCAACTTCTCTAGAGTCATTAAAAGTCCCATGCCAAAAAATAAATTTTGGACAAAATAAAACCAAGCTGAGTAGACATTCACAAATGTTTGAGCATGGAGACATCTTTCAAATAAAGGTGGAGAGTTTTAGCTTTATGACAAAGTTACAAACCAGATCAACTGTTGCTCCCTTTATTTTTACTCATGATTCTCTAATTTTACTGGTATTATTTTACTGGAAAATTGTCAAATGCAAACCTGGATGTGGTATAATATTTCTTGTTTGTTCAGGGCAGAAATAAAGCATCCTACAATAATTTAATTTCTTAAGGAATTAGTGACACCTTCTTTTTAGTAAAGACTAAGATATATATGTCAGTTTTGCAATGAATTACTACAAATGTTGAAAGACACTCAAGATTTTCAAAGTAAATAGCTCTTTCTCATAAATATCCCCTTATATGTTAAAGTACTAAATACAAGGCTCATGAATGTTACCTTCTCTTATGCAGCCATTAAATACGACAACATAGATGTGTTTGGTTACACAGCCTGGTCCCTCCTTGATGGCTTCGAATGGCAACATGCTTACAACATCAGACGTGGATTATTTTATGTAGATTTCAAAAGCACAAAAAAGGAAAGGATTCCCAAGTCATCTGCACTTTATTATAAACAAATCATACGAGAAAATGGCTTCTTCCCAAAGGATTCCACCCCAAACTTGCAAGCTCAGTTCTCCTGTGACTTCTCCTGGGGTATCACTGAGTCTGTTCTCAAGGTAAGCATAAAATATTACGAGGATCACTGGAAAGAGAGTGATCAGCAACTTCAGCTTTGTGAACAAATGACTGTATATGGCACCTTGTATTCAAGAATTTCAATGCACACTGCCAACAGATTCTGCTGCAGGAGCCCTTCCAGGCTCAGCCCTCCCTCTGCTTGCATCTCCAGATGGCAGGTCAGATGAGGAAATTTCAGACCAAGAAGTTGATCCAACCAATTGTTACTGGGTCATTTTTTAACCAGGGGTTTCCAAATCCAGTTTGCAGTGTGGCCATAGGGATGCTTGTGATGGCCTGATGGAGAGAGTGACAAAGGGCAGGAACAAGGTGATTATGCTGGTGGAAGCAGAGCGATCTGCAGGCTCCAGGTCTTGTCTACTGCAGAAACACATTCCTGGGTTAGGCCTGGCTCCAAGTGCCACTTAGACAAGTGGGTAAGAAGCCATTCTTTAAAAAGACATATAGCACAGGTGAAGATAACCAGCCTTGAGGTTTTACCCTCTGAGCTCACATTAGCAAACCAATCATACGACCTTTTGTCCAAACTGGTTTCTATAGGACCTATTTGTATTTTTTTTTTCTTCTATTTCTGCTTTAAACTTAGTAAATAAGCTAACTGTATGTATGGCCAGCATTGGGATACTCTTCTTGTCATCACACACAGACAGTCCCATGGCAAATACCAGCCTCAAAAAATAACAACAAAATCCCATAATTTAACCTATTCACTGACAACCAAAGGGGAAAAAAAAGTTAAACTTCTATATATCTTGTTAATATGCAGAACAAAAACGTATATTCTCTTTTTAAAAAGCAATCTAAATATTTTAAACTCCACTTATACTTTGAAACCTACAGAAAGCATTTAAAAATTGGAATATTAAAAAAAAATGTGCTATTCAGAACCCTTTCAACTAGTAGGAGATAGCAAAGATATAACTAAATGCCACAAGCTCTTTTGTGTCAGATTACTATGCCTCAGTTTCACCAGGCTGATCAAAGCAGCAGTGCCAAAATAATCCGTGCCCACCTTGTCCAGCCCACCTTGTCCAGCCTCTGGTGCTTGTTCTCACCACCTGCTGTCCTGGCAGCTGCCTGAGAACTGCTGTGTGCATGGTCAGAGTGAATCTATCAGGGAGAGCTCTCTGTGTAAAAACATGTCACGTAGGCTGGTGGCAGCGCAAGTGCTCATGTGTAATCGGAAAGAAAAACGTCGAATTTTGATGTTTTCCATAAGAAAAGGAACAAAATGATAAGATGACCACAAAGCCCATACAGGGGAGTTGGTTATCCTCTTCCCCCTGGAGCATCTAAGCAGGGCCTTCTGACATCCAGCACTAATTGACAGCCAAACACAAGGCAGAAGTGCAGACTACAAGACGGTATTACATTCATTTAATTAAAACCCATTGTAACATATTTTTGTTTTCACAGGCAGAATCGGCAGCTTCCTCACCACAGTTCTGCGATTCCAGCTTGTACCTCTGGAATGTCACAGGAGATGGGCTTCTGCACAAAGTTGATGGGGTAAAACTAAAAACCCGACCAGCACAGTGCACAGATTTTGTCAGTATTAAAAAGCAACTGGATCTCCTTGAAAAAATGAAAGTCACCCATTACAGATTTGCACTTGACTGGTCACTAATTTTACCCAATGGAGATTTGTCAGTGGTCAACAGGCAAGTTCTTAGGTATTACAGATGTGTGATTAGCGAAGTCCTGAAACTCAATGTTCAATCCATGGTCACCTTGTATTATCCAACTCACACCTACCTGGGCCTGCCGGGTCCTTTGCTGCAGACAGGAGGATGGTTGAACCAATCTACTGCCTACGCTTTTCAAGACTATGCAGCTTTATGTTTTAGGGAACTTGGCGATTTGGTTAAACTTTGGATTACAATAAATGAGCCTAACCAGCTAAGCAACGTCTACAACAGGAGCAGCAATGACACCTATCGGGCAGCACACAATTTATTAATAGCACATGCCATGGCCTGGAGAATATACGATGAGCAGTACCGGCCCTCTCAGTATGGCAAAGTGTCCCTATCCCTGCATTCGGACTGGGCTGAGCCTGCCAACCCCTTCTTTGAATCTCATTCAAAAGCTGCCAACAGGTTTCTTCAGTTTGAAATAGGTTGGTTTGCCAATCCCATATTTAAGACTGGGGACTATCCAGCTACTATGAGGGAATACATAACCTTTAAAAACAGAAAAGACCTCTCATATACTTTGTTGCCATCTTTCACAAGTGAGGAAAAGCAGCTTGTCAAAGGTGCAGCTGACTTCTATGCACTGAATCATTTCACCACCAGATTTGTGATTCACGAGCCTCAGAATGGAAGCCAGTATGAGTTTGATCGTGACATTCAATTTCTGCAGGATATCACCTGCCTGAGCTCCCCTTCTCGTTTGGCAGTGGTGCCTTGGGGAATGCGCAAAGTTCTCAGGTGGATCAAAAAAACTTACGGTGACATTGACATTTACATCACAGCAAATGGAATAGATGACCCGTCCTTAGACAATGATGAACTTCGAAATTATTACTTGGGCAAATACGTTCAAGAGGTTTTAAAAGGTGAGTACATGACAGATTCAAGTTCCCCAGAGCCATTTCCATGGCTCAGGCCCAGGCACAGCTAAGTCTCAGTCAGCAGCACTGAGCCCCGAGGGGCCTGACTGCAGTCACACTCAGGGCAGCTACAACACAAAGGAATGGCATCAAGTGCCTTGCACAAAACACAGCACAGCCACGTTTAAACCATGTGAGGAGCTCTCTGGGCATGCACATACAGCAGAGTAGTTACTCCGAAGTTATTAGGAGATGCCACTTCAGCCCAACAACTCCCAAGAGGCAGTTAAAATTTCTACTCTCCAAAGAAAGGCAAGAGCCTCCTTGCTTGCTGAAGTAGTCATTGAACAGGAAAGAGCAAGTCCACAGAGACCTGGAAAGACATACAGAAGAAATACAGCAGGGCACCAGCAGCACCAGCTGCTGTTGAAGAGAGTCCAACCCTGGTTCTTGTTCCACTACTTATTTTCTCCTGGGCACATATGGAAATCTACTTCTTCACTTTAGAGAAAAACTAGTAAGAGTTATGGAAGTAGAGGAAAATATCATTCAAGGCAATGATCTTCAGCAACAGCTTATTGTATGAGAAATGCTGCAGGGACCTCACCCCTCCCTTCCCTCTCCCTCCAATCATTGAAGAAAAACAGTGAGACACAGGCTACAAGAAAGGCCTGGGTACCTGAACCATACAGGCAAAATGAGGTGTGCAGTACATCCCTGCCCTCACTGTTCCCTACGGTGAGCATTACAGAGATCCTGACCAGGACACAGGGGGTTGAAAACATTTTCTGAGGCAATTGACATCAGAGTCTAGGTATCCTGATTTCTCATCTTCTAGGAGTTATTAAAAAATGAGACAAATCTTACTAATGGCTAAGTATGGCTTCAGATTACTTTTAGACACCAAGAAACTGTTCTGTCCAGTGCTTAGCTTTCTCAGTTACTACAGGAGTAATTAGCATTTACTGATTCATTTTGCCTGCTAATTTCATACTGCAAATGCAAGAACAATACATTATTAAAGGAAGTAAGTTACGAAATAAAAGGGTTGTTTAAAGGACACTTCATTATAGTATTCCTATTTTAATTTTTAGAGTGTGACACTTTACAGTACTCACAAAAAGATCACCCAATTTACATGTTCTTAATCTGGATCACATTCTCAACTATGTTCACTGGTTACACATGACTTCAAGGCCTGCTGTTTTAAGTATTTTCAGCCAGCACTTGGGTGCAGCAGTGTAACACAGAGACAAGCATGCTGCAGGGATGAGCAGCCGATGAGCAGGGCAGGAATTCTTGGAAAGCTGCTCTCCTAGCACTAATGGGCAGCTGCTCCTGAGTCATTGCAGCTGGCTTCAGTTGAGCAGCATCTTGCTTTTCCCAGGAAAACAAACTCCCAGCTCCAACCCTGTCCAAATCCAGTTTTTATGAGGTAGGTCCAAAAACTCCCAAATCATAAGGATTTTTTAAAACAGTAAGGCACTGTTCCTAGGTAATTGAAACTGATTATTAGAAGCAGTAAATATTTTATGATGTAGGTACACTTTTAAAATTGATAACAATTTGAAATCTGAACTACTTACCAGAAAGTCTGCAGGTTTTACTTGAAACACAAGTTTTTATTAACACTTTGTTTTCTTTTCCTTCTCAGCCTACTACATTGACAAAGTCAAGATTAAAGGCTACTATGCGTTTAAGATGACTGAAGAAAAATCTAAGCCCAGATTTGGATTCTTCACTTCAGATTCAAAAGGAAAGCCTTCAATAAAATTTTACAATAGCCTGATAAGCAACAATGGCTTTCCTGCTGATTACTCAGTCTGTGGCCCCTCTACCCATGAAAAGCAGTGTAGCTTCTGCTTGTTTATTTCTCAGAAGAAGCCGTTAATATTCTTCGCCTGCTGCCTTTTCTCTACACTCATTTTGCTTTTAGCTATTATTTTTTTTCACAAAAGAAAAAGAAGGAAACGTTTTAAGGCAAAAAGCATTAAGTGCATCTGTGTCTCCTTTTAAAAGGGAGCACAAGCACACTTGCAGTGAGATCCAATACTGCATTCTACAGTGGACAATGCCACTCAGAGAACTGTGGAAAAGCACTGAGTCACTCCCGTCACACACCCCAAGCATTTCATTCAAAAACAAAGTTATTCACATTCACCAGAAGAAGAGCCATGGCACTTGTTTCTGGTAAAATTACTTTTATCCACCTTATGTCTACTATACATAGAAGACAACATCATCTATTAAAAAAAAAAAAAAAATTATATGTCTGTCATATGTCATGTCAAAGCTTTAAAACAGCTTTACTCACAAAGAGCGACTTTTGAGAACTGATATGCACTTTTGTATGAATGTATGTGTCTTGTGATATGTATTCATGTTGTGTTGTTGAGCATGAAACTGCAGCTGTTAGGGTTTAGAAAGTGTTATTAAACCCCACAGACCTTCAACTAAGTACAACACCAGGAACGAAATGTGGCGGAGCAGCTTCTGAAGATACCCCTGAAAGAACAAAACCAAGTTAACTCCATTACTGACCAAGAGACATACCTTACAGATTGGGTGAAGTAGTTTTAAGCAAATTTAACTGGAGACAAAACCAATATACAATCACTATTTTACATTTCCAAAATGAGGCAGCCATACAAATTTTTACTAGCAGAGAACATCTAAATAAATAGTAACTATTAACACACTCAATAGTGATGAATGTAAATTGCACTTGTCATTATACAAGTGGCTCATTGGGCAATTTTTGGAATTTCTTAATATGCATGGGATGCTTTAGCAATTTGTTGCCAAGTATGTTTCTGCACTATCGTAGTATTTTATATATTTTTTCCAAATTGAATGGAGCAAGTGACAATGTGGATTTTACTACTGCACAGAAATAGTACAACCTTGCAGTTAGATGTTGCTACATAGCAAGATTAGAAGATTATGAAAAAACAAAGCTGTATCCCCAGATATCACAAATCACTGCTGGTGAAACTCAGCAATACACTCTAAGCTTTGAGGTCAAGTATGTTGTTTTCTTAATCGAGCAATAAAAATAAAGCATTATGTTTTCAGACTGATTCTGTCTATGTATTTAGTTTCAATGGTCTTACAAATCTAATTCTACTGATTTCAGTTTTGTGTTTCATCTACTTCGGATTCTGTCATCACAAGTCTGAGGCTTGAGAAAGGAATATTGGTCTCTCAATGTTGGTGAGAACAATGCTTTTATTATTTCTTAATGCTATGACTCAAAAATGCTGCTTCATGACTTTGTCACAGAAAGATCACGATACCGTGGTCTACACATTGCCCTACCAGTCTCTGACCTCATTCATTCAGTCTGAATTATGTCTTGATGGTTTGAAAACACATTGGTAGTGTGGACCCAGTGTGCAATCTGTTTTTTCCAAAAGCCATCAGGTTCATGCAATCACTATTAAGTTACCTTTTAAAAAATCCCAACAGAAACAACAAACCCAAGATATGAAATATGGTTTATTTTATTAAACCTCGCATGGTGTTTAGGTTTTGTACCACCTGGCATTGCTGATATTATGTCTCATGGTAGTTTCTATCAGGATCCAGACAACTGTAAATAAAACATTAAGAGCTTTTAGAAGGGTTTTAGCAGTGGAAATGCAAAACTGAATGTTTATAACCATTTGATGTTAATTTATCTGATGATTTTAATGCAAGACAGACATTAGTAACTCAAAGAATTTGCTTAATTTTACACAGAAAAGATTACTTAAAGATGCCTTCAAACACAGCAGCTCAACTGTTCAACAAATGTAGTAAGTTCCATTTCTCAAGGCACTTGGAACAGCACTAGAAGTTATTTTTTAAGAAGCTTGCAAATGTTTGGTATCTGGAGGATGAATTAAAAAAAAAAGTGTGTTTATAAAACTCACTTCATCTACATCCTGCCTCAAGCTTAGGTTCTGAAGGCACACAACATAGATTTCATTTCCAAGTCAGACTGTCCAATCCTACACATGTGTAGGTGTTTTATACTATGCATGAAACCACACATAGCTGAAGCACAAATACCTTTAGGAGTTAAAATTCCTAAATTATCCCCAAATCCTTGTACTCAAATTCCACTAATGCCCAGAGACAATGTAAATAGCTGTTAAAACATTGTTAAATTGACAAGTTTACCAGCTACATACTAACATACTAACTGCTTGCAAGACCTTCATATGTAGGCTGGGTGCTGTCCACTATTTTAGTGAGGGGCAGTGTCCAACCAGGAAGAACATTAATCTGAGGTCTTTTCTGTAAATAGATGTAAACCAGTCTGTCAGGCCAGGTCAGCTGATTCTAAATTCTCAGCCAGCACAGCAGCTTGCATTTGCAGTGCAGAGTATGACACTGGAGAGACAGGTTCTCTGCATACAGTACCAAAATGCCAAGTTGATGAAAGATGGAAAACTGCTGTTGAAAGACCCAGCAAAATTCAGGTTTTCTGATGCATCTTATGACACCTTTTACAAACACAATTTCACCCCTGTTGGGAATCTGTTTACCTATGGCCATATTGAAGCAGATAAACCTTGTCAAGTCCCCATCTCTACACAGAAGATGTACAATGTGTATTAAGATGATACCAACCTATGAGTTTTACTCATCTGCCTGCTGTACTGTTCCTTTCTCAGAGACATAGATACCATCCAAGAATTTCCTGATATCCTTGTTCTTGACTGTGGTGGCTTGCTGGATCAAGGCAGCTGCAGACAAAGTGAGACTATCAGCACAAAGCCAAAAGGTCTAAGCCAACTTGTAGCCTTTTTTTTATGCTCCAATATTTCAGCTAACAGTACTGTCATCTAGAGACAGGAATTACCAACTTTAAATCCTGTAAGGTTTAAAACTAGGATGCATTTCACTGAGCTCATCTTGGCAACTTGGGGCAGTAACACTTCCATTACTGCACACACGTACAACTGAAAAGATTGGTGCTGAAAAGGTTGTAAGTACTGACTTCAAAGTTCTGTGGATTTGTAAAAACATCTTTAAGCTCAGAAACAGAGTAAGGAACTATGAAAAGCAATTACAGTGACCAGAGCAAAAAAAAATCTGGGCTGTTGTTTACCTCAGGATCTGAGGTAGATTTTGTTAAGCAGACATGTTTAGATATAAGTTTCCATATACTCTTCCACACATCTACTTTCACAAACCTGAATTGGAGACCAACTCAATGTCATTCCCTTCAAGGATCAGCTCATCTTTCTGGGCTTGAGACACTGCACAGGTAACACCTACGGAAAGGAAAACACATAATCCACACTGATGAAGGTGTTAAGTGCATTAAAGAAACAATATTAATGTCCTGTCCCAATTTAGCTATCTAAACATTAGTATTCAAGACAATAATTAGCTTCCATGACTTAGTTAAATAGAGTCCCTCAAATCCATTCCAGGGTTGTCCTCCCTTAAGAGAGTTTCAAAATTTAAAGATAAGTGCAGGTCATGCTCTGGAGTGAAAGCTACTGAAGTGATACTCCTGCTTACCCACTATTACACAGAGCACCTACCACCAACACTGTGATAGTTGATAGATAGCATCTATCACCAACACTGACTCTGTCAGCCAGGTGGTGCCATTTCCCACAGGTTTCTGCTCACAAAGACAAAACTGAAGTCTCCCCAATCAAAAGCCACTGAAAACCACCTGCCCCCTGTCATGTACTGTGCTTACATTAGCAATACTGCAAATACTCACAAGGAGTAAAGATGACAGCATTCTAGAATCTAACAGGAAATCTGAACTTGTAAGGAGAGTGACAGAAGGTTTTACAGTTTGATCTATTTAATAACAGATATCGGATTTTGTGCCAGCCCTTTACTAACAGTAAATGCTAACTTAAAAAAAAAAATCAAATACAATAATCAAGCCCACCCTTAATATCCCACAGTAAATCAAAAACCCTGTAACTCTGCACTGTTATCTGCGAGTGTTTTGGGACAAGTCTGATGCATTACTCTACAGTCACCCCAAAACATCATCAGTCACATTAAATATCCTTACCCATACCCTCATCAGAAGTGGAATTAGAAAAAACCCAAACTGATATGAGAAGTCTTTCCTACAGTCTTTACGTAACTGTTTATGACATGTTTTGTTGCCTCTTCTTAGAAGTTTAACAAACTCCATCAAGTGCCTGCTTTTCTGTTACACATTTTACTGAAACTCCAAGTGTGCAAGATATAAAAACAGCTAATAAGATGGTAATTTCTAAGTTTATTGTGCATGCTCCTAGATCATCAGCAAATTCAAATTAGAATACCTTAAAGACCAAAACTATGATGTGGTATGAAACTAGTTCCTGTATGTTTTAAAACAGAAATGCAAATCTAACACTAAGCCCCTGCAGGTTACCAACTATAAACACTATTAAGATCTCTCAGTGATTAAAATAAATCCTGGACCCCTTGTATTACAGTAACTAACTCCAAACTGGTAATTAGCTAGCTCTTGCTAGTAAAGATAAATTACAAAGGCATTCTTAGTAATAAATCTAAACAGTGGCAATGGTATCATTAGAAGATTACATAAATTCAGACAAACACATGCTGCTCCAACAATTATTCATCCCCTCCCATTCTCAGCGGCAGAGCCTAAAGAAAACAGCTTAGAAAGCCTAGTTAAAAGCAGCAGAACACATCTCCAGAACTGCTCACCTGGCCTCATCCGCACCCTGCGGATGTACTTCTCTCCCAAGAAGTTCCGGATCTCCACAAGTGAGCCGTTGTCCTGGATGACTACATTGATTGGGAAGTGAGCATACACCGACCTCATCTTGTAGCGAAAGCCCTGGGACACAGGACATAACTGGGTGTTGAAAGCAGAACACAACCCAAAGGCAGAACACTTGCACAAAGCTCACAGGAGAAAGCTAAAGCCAAGGTGTATCAACAGCTTCTGAAAAGGGGAAGGACACTGAGCCCAAGAGACATTTGTGCTTTCTTCCACCTGCAGAACTTGCTTGACAGCAAAGGCAAGACAAAAAGCAAAAGGAGAAAGAAGCTGCACCTCGGATACTTAAAAACGCTCTCCCTCCATAAAGCAGGCTCTCACTACAAGTAACAAAGAAGGCAGCAATTAGCCTGGTTCCAAACAAAACTTACCAGAGTGACCCCCTTGATCATGTTCTGTACATGGCTGCAAATTGTGCGAACTGTTGCCAGCTCCTTTCTGTTACCCCACCACTTGTCTACACGCAGCTGCATCAAAAAACACATTAACAAAGCCTTCAGCTACACTTCAAAACCAGCAACAAAATAATTTTGTGACAAATGAGGAGCAAAACGTTCAGATAAACTACTTAAAGCTCACTAAACAAAACCAGAGTACTATTTTGTTTTTCTGACAGATTACTAAATGCCTACCTTGCTCCTGCCTTTTAAATCCTAACTCTCAGATATGTGAGAAACTTTAGTTTTCTTCAGGTCTTGCCACTAACAAGTCTTCAAAAGAGCTGGGGTAGATAAATACAGAATCTTGAGCTAAAGGATGTATTAGCAACTGCTAAGCATATTGTTTTAAAGTCTGCCTCCTAAGCATAATCAACTCAAATGAAACACTATGTGTGGATCCACTGTTTTAAATGTAACATTCCATCTTTGTGGAACAGTAGCTAAAATCGTTATTTCTTCCTACTTTCTTGTACTTGTTGAGACAATATGAAAAGTCACACATTTATTCATAGAACATCTGCTGTCCTAATGCAACTTGCAGTTTCTGAAAATCCAATAAACTATTTTTTACACTCTAAAAGAAGCAGTCTGTAGAACAGCATACAATGATCAACCCCTTGTCCTGTAACTGCCTGTCACTACAGAAGAATGCAATCAGCTTACTCTCACAGTGCCCGATGATGCCCCACGCCTCCACCAAACCAACCTCTCTCAAAGCACACAGCAATAAAAACCTACCAAACAACACATCCGCAGATGAACATTTCTGGTCGCTCTCCTACACCACCAAGAAATTTTCAAGCCAACTGTAAAGCTCCCCTCTGTCTCGGTGCAGCAAAACGGACCGTGCAGCACTCACCTTCTTGTGCTTCTTTCCCAGGAGGGACAGCTCCACGTTGATGTGGTTAAAATCCCTCCGCAAGGTTCCTCGGGGCCCCTTCACAATGACCGTCCGGCCCTTCAGCGAAACCCCCACTGCGAACCAAATGCGGACAGGCGTTAAAGGCTGCGGGGGCGGCACCGCCGGGCACCTCCCGACCGCGGCGCGGACTGACCTTGCTCGGGGATGTCCACGGTCTGGTTGCTGAGGATGGTCTTCATCCTGCGGGACACAACGAGAAAGGTTGGAGGCTCCCTCGGCCTTGTCCCCGCGAGGAATCCGCCCGCTCCTGCCCCGCCGCCCCCCGCCGCTGCGCTCCGCTCCCCGCACCGGCGCTCCCCGCCCGGGCCCGGAGCGCGGCGGGGCGCGGCGGCCTCCACGGGGCCTTGCCGGGAAGGCGCCGTCCCGGGGCGCTCTCGCGCGGGGTGCGGGACAGGAGGGGCAGGAGGGGCCCGGCGCCGCCCCGGGGGGCTGCCCGAGCGCGGGCGGGGTGCGGGGCGGCCGCGCGCCGCGGATGATCCCCGATTATCCCGGCGATCCCGGGAGATCCCCACGGCGCCATTCGCCCTCACCTCGCAGCGCCAAAAGAGACAGCGTATTACGTCATCGCGTACTTGTAGCCGCTCCGGCCCCGTGGCGTCATCACGCCGAGGGAGCCGGCCGATAGGCAAGAGTAGCCGCGCCGGCCGAGCGCGTCGATCGGGCTGGGCGCCGCCATGTCGCTGCTGCTGCCGCGGGGCCGGTGCGGGGCCGCCGCCGCCCGGGGGCTGCTGGTGCCGCGGGGCCGGGCACGGGTGAGTCACGCCGTGTACCCCGGGGCTGTCTGCAGCAGGAAGGACCGGGCGGGCGGGGGGAGCGGTACGGCACGGCAGTGCGAGAGGCGATCCTGCGGGGCACAGCGCGGTGCCGAGCGGGTCTGTGGTGGTGGCGCGGGGCAGCGCGGGTTTGCCGCGGGCAGAGCCCGGGAAGGACCGCCCGAGCCCCGCACGGACATACGAATCCCCAGGACAGCGAGCCCCGGCCTCGCTCCCATGGCACAGCACCCGGGAGCCACCGGGAGCCATAGCAACGCCGCTTCCTGCGGCCCCGAAACACCGGAGTGACCCGCACAGCGCTGTTTGTTTGACCCACACAGCGCTGTTTGTTTCACCCACACAGCGCTGTTTGTTTCACCCTCACGATGCTGTTTGTTTCACCCGCACAGCGCTGTTTGTTTGACCCACACAGCGCTGTTTGTTTCACCCTCACGATGCTGTTTGTTTCACCCACACAGAGCTGTTTGTTTCACCCTCACGATGCTGTTTGTTTCACCCACACAGCGCTGTTTGTTTCACCCACACAGCGCTGTTTGTTTCACCCGCACAGCGCTGTTTGTTTCACCCCCACGACGCTGTTTGTTTCACCCTCACGATGCTGTTTCACAGAACCTGTTAGGTTGGAAAGACCTCCGAGATCACCGACCTGTGACCCAACACCACCCTGTCAACCAGACCATGGCACTGAGTGCTACAGCCAGTCTTTCCTTAAACACCTCCAGGGACCGTGACTCTACCACCTCTCTGGACAGCCCATTCCACTAATCATCCTTTCTGGGAAGAAATTCCTCCCGACGTCCAAACTAAGCCTCCCCTGGTGCATCTTAAAAGCATGTCTTCTCATCCTGTGGCTGGTTGCCTGGGAGAAGCAGCCCATCCCCACCTGGCCACAGCCTCCTTTCAGGCAGTAGTAGAGACCAGTCATTTGCCCCCTGAGCCTCCGGGCTAAACACCTCCAGCTGCTCCTCATAAGCCTTGTGCTCCAGACCCTTTACCAGCTCCATTGCCCTTCTCTGGATGTGCTCCAGCCCTTCAACATCTTTCTTGGAGTGAGGGGCCCAGAACTGGACACAGGATTTGGGGTGTGGCCTTATCAGTGCTGAGTATAGGGGAATTTTATATTACACTACATAACTTTCTGTGGTGTTATGATGGATAAGTCTGTTTCATGTGGCTTAAAATAAAAAGAGAATTATAAATTTAACTTAGAAGTCGTTGGGAAAATGCTTACATAAAGCATATGTTAACCAGCAAAAGGGCAAATTGTTGTTTAGTATATAATGCCAGCATGTTTGCTACTAAATAAATTACAATTTTGCTTGTTCTAGGTGTCAGAGATCCATGTGTATAACCAGTATGGAACGTCAGGTTCTTTGCCAGGGGACAAAAAAGAGCTCCTGCAAAATGGACCAGACTTACAGGACTTTGTCTCTGGAGATCTGTCAGACAAGAGCATGTGGGCTGAGTATAAAGGCAGTTTAAAGCGTGAGAAAGGAGAAAGGTATTAGTGATTTTAAACAATTTTAGTTGCTTCCTAGCACAATCTTGCGTGTTTAGTAATAACTACAAAATACGTGTTATGTATCTTATCTTTATTAAATTCTGCCCTACTGTGTTGCAAATTTAATGATTCAAGAAAGGATGAATGTCATTATCTTCAAATCCACGACAAAAGTTATAGTATCAGTAGGTGAATGGGTTGAAAAGGTTCTACTGGTAGAGAAAACAAAAAACAAAGTCTTGAGTTTAAAAAATGTTTAAACCCTCTATTTCCCGTTATAGATTGATCAGACTTTGTGATAGCTGTGCAATATCCACTGCCATTAATTGTTGCAGTCTCCAGTGTGGCACTGTTCAATCTCTCTGAAACAGTGAACAGTTACATTTCAATGACAATTCCCATGCTTGAGTCTTGGGATGATGATGAACAGGGAAGAGAACTCTGGTCTTGCCATGAATGATGTTGACATTAATTGTTGAGGAGCATCAGTTTTCAAGGGACCTTTCTTTGTTGGGATCTGTAACAAATTAAAACGAATCTATTAATGAAACTTACCATGTAAGTAGTTTATTAATCTTTATGTTTGCTTGGTGTTATTCAGGCTGCATCTTCCTCCATGGCTGAAAACAAAGATTCCCATGGGAAAGAACTACAATAAACTAAAGAATACCTTGAGAAGTTTAAATCTTCATACGGTAAGTCTGGCACCAAGCAAACATTCCTGTAGAAATAAGGCAGATTTTACATTTTTCTCTGTGGAGGACAGGTAGAGATCATGTCTTGCATGATCTTCAGTGCTGAAACCAAGCCTAGTGCAAATCCCTTTTGCTAGCAGTGACTTTTACCCCTAAAGCATAAGGGTAAATCCATTAGATTTAGTGTTTTTCTTGCTGTGATTTGAAATACTGGGGTTTACTACTTCCATCACCAGAGATGAGGAGATGCTATGTGCATCTGTTTTTAATGGAATTTCACACAATATCAGAGTTACTTGATTTTCATGAAAAGAAACTGTACAGATTTCATTAATTGTACTTTCCAGATAGTAAAAAGCGGTGAGAATGTGTGAAGGGGATTTTTTTTTCTTTTCTTTTTAGACTAAGTTCATGCTTTAATGAATCACATACTTTATGAACATTTTATCAGTTCTTAAATTTAAAATATTTAGTGTTCATGATAGTCTGTCCTGATTAATAAGACAGTTATGTGGCTGAGCAGTTTTTGCAGTTTTGAAGTAGAGGAAATATTGGTAATGGGTATCAGGAAGCAGTTCTCTTCCTATCTGTTTTACTGACTTACTGAAAAAAGCAGGGAACTGTTAACCTCATTTATCACAGAAGAAATTATGTTTTGTTTGTAGGCTACTATTAAAATCCATCAATAATATAATAATTACTTTCAAAAATAATATGGAAAAATCCAGGTACAGTACAGCCTTTCACCTTCAGGTGTGTGAAGAAGCACGTTGTCCCAACATTGGAGAATGCTGGGGAGGTGGGGAATATGCCACAGCAACAGCTACTATTATGGTAAGTCATTAACTATTTATTAAGTGTTCTATTAAGCCTGAGCTGCTTGTACTCTATTACTGGATCTCTACTCTAGTGGAGTGGGTTTATTACAATAAATTTAGAGTAAAGCACTGTCATAGGTTTTGTGGGTTTTTTGCTTACTGTTAGGATTTATCTGATGTAACTTATGCAGCTGTTTCCCACTTGAGCAATAGTGTTATGTACTGTGTAAAGGTAGGAATGTCTTTCATGTTCCAGCTGATGGGTGACACGTGCACCAGAGGCTGCAGATTTTGTTCAGTAAAGACTGCCAAAAACCCCCCTCCGCTGGATCCGCAGGAGCCTTACAACACAGCCAAGGCTATCGCAGAGTGGGGCTTGGACTACGTGGTGCTGACATCAGTGGACAGGGACGGTGCGTACCTTGGCTCTGCTCACACCACTCACAGCTCCCACGGGTGTTCCGTGGCTGCACACAGGCCCCAGGAACATTTACCTGCTGCCCAGAAGGACTTCCTTAGAGGAGACAACAGTGCTGAAACTTTGCACAGTTCCTGTGTATTCTTAGTGTTTCGTCATGTCTGGTGAAATACAACAGAAATGATGCTGTTGATAAACCTCAATAAATACTACAATGCTAAGTATTTTATAATTAGTTTTTAGTAGAATGCATGCATGTGCACCATGTTCTGTTACTTGGATAGCAAAAAGACAAACATTCATATACAATACCATTACAGAACTTCCTTCCAAACGCTAAACCTAGAATATATTATGTGTAACAAAACTGAAAGCTGTGTTTTCCTAAGGAAGTAGGAAGTAGCTCCCTTGTGGTGACACTGTAGAGGTGAAGAAACCCATTGTAAAAACTGTTCAGTGTGATGGAAAGTCCAGTGGCTTCAAAGGGGCTTAAAAGAGCACTAATACGTACTCCTCAATTTTTGTACAACTGTTTTTCAGACCAGAGCTATAAATAGGTGAAGCCATTCTGTGCTCAGGGAGACAGGGAACCTAGAGACAGGTAAATTGTAACTGTGCCCTAGACAATCACCATTAGACTTTGTACAGAGGCTTGTTAAGATATCTTTTGTAAGCCCTTGGCATAAGCGGTGAGATAAGACTGGGGTTTGTTATTTTGCATTTAAGGTTTGAATCTGATGGGTTTTTTGGCTTTGCTAATAAGTAAATATATTTCTTGATCAGAGAGATTAACTGAATAATTGAAATGTTTCTAGATATGCCTGATGGTGGAGCAGAACACTTTGCAAAGACAGTCTTGCATCTGAAAGAAAGGTGTGTCATTGATACTGTTATTGTTAAAACTTTAGAATGTGATACTGCATGTAGGTCAGAGCTCCTTTAGATGGGTTATTCCAGGGGCCGTGCAAATACAAAAGTCTGCCTCTAGGCTGTCTGTGCCTTTTTTATTTTCCTTCTTAGTGTTTCTCATAGAATGGCCCCAGACTGTTTTGAATTTGGATGCATTTCCAATTCATCCCA
The DNA here is from genome assembly GCA_018697195.1 of Certhia americana. Classification (NCBI taxonomy): domain Eukaryota; kingdom Metazoa; phylum Chordata; class Aves; order Passeriformes; family Certhiidae; genus Certhia; species Certhia americana. Next base: position 43,621,892 of record CM031860.1, on the reverse strand, counting down.
GGCTTCTTTAAAGCTAAGCACTGGATTCTTTCTTTGAGCAGACAGCTAGTTTACCAGGAAATGAATACATTCTTCTGAGGTATGTTCACTCCTGAAGCTTGGGGCTCAAACACAGCAGTTAGGTAACACTGTCACCATGTGACCAAAGGAGTCTGGTTTCTCATTCAGCAGTGGTCACATTGCTTTTCCAGTGGCCATTTCCAAGTCTGTGATTGTACTTTCCTGCTTTCCCTAGCTGTGCTGCTGGTGCCCTGTATGCCATTTGACAGCACACTTGTCTACCTGCAGAATTCATTTGTATAACCTCATTTGTCTTTATCCAGTGCATCTTGGGGCTTGAAGTTTTTCTTTTTTTCCTGAAGTTTTCCCCACTTGCATTTTTGAGCTGAAATCAGGCTCCTGGACACCAAGACTAGATTCTAGACTCAGAGTCTTCTTATTCCAGTAGCAGAATTATAGTTCCTCTGTATTTTGGAGCTATGATCTTAAACAAAACATCATGTGTTTAATTCCTGGTTTTACTGGTGTGAGCTGAAATACAGCAAAAGCCAAATAATAAATAAAAAAGCAATTCCAATAGTCTTTCAAACATTCATGTGCACTGTTTATATATTTTTTTTAATGTGTCTGTTGCAGGTTAACACAAATTTGTTATGAAGTGTTTGCAGAAACCTATTGGTTTGGAAGTATCCTGAATTAACTTTATTTTTCTTATTAGAGTGTCATGTCTACACTTCGGGGATTTTGGGGGCTCTTTTGCTATCTTGAGTTTTTTAGCAACAGTGACACGAAATGCCATAGGTGTGTTCCTTTTGTCTTTTGTTCTCAGGAATCCCAAAATCCTGGTGGAATGCCTAACTCCCGATTTCCGAGGGGACCTTAAAGCGGTGGAGAAAGTCGCGTTGTCAGGGCTGGATGTGTATGCCCACAACGTGGAGACGGTGCCGGCACTGCAGAGGTGAGCAGTGACGGTGGGGGGAACCGGGCTGGGGGGGGGGGGGGGGGGGGCGGGGGGGGGGGGGGGGCGGGGGGGAGCCGGGGTGGGGGGCCGATCTGGGGGGGGGCGGGCTGGGGGGGCCGATCTGAGGGGAGCCGGGCTGCGGGGCCGATCTGAGGGGATCCGGAGGCCTTGCGGACGAGACCGATTCTGAGGCGGGCCGCGATCTGAGGTGACAGAGCGATCCGGCGCTGAAGGAATGCCGATCTGAGGGGTCCGGGCCCGGCGGGGAACGATCTGAGGGCGATCCGGGCTGCGGAACGGACGCATCTGAGGGCCGATCCGGGCCCTAGCGAGGCGACCGATGCTTTGAGGGGATCAGGGATGCGAACGCGAGACCCGATCCTGAGCGGGACCGAGAGAGCCGGGCTGGCGGGACCGATCTTTGCGTGAGGCGAGCTTCGGCTGCGGGCACGATCTGAGAGATTGAGACTCGCGCTATGCGGGCGACGATCTGAAGTCCGAGGAGCAGATCTGCCGGGGGCCCCCGATCTGAGGGAGCCGGCCGCTGCGGCCGGGCCCGCATATGAGAGGGAGCTCGGCTGCGCGGGCCGATCTGAGCGGAAGAGCCGGGCCTGCGGGCCGCTAATCTGAGGGGAGGTCAGGAGCTGCGGGGCCGATATCTGAGGGGATCGGGACTGTTCCTTTACGTAGGAGCCGATCTCGAAGGGAGAAGGAGCAGAGGCTGCGCGGGATCCTGCGGCTGGAGGCAAACCGGGTGGATCGGCAGATCTGAGGGAGCCGGGCACTGCGGCGCGCGGTCTGCCGCGGGGCCGATTGAGGGGTAGCTAGGCTCAGCGCCCGCGCAGATCCTGATAGGGAGCCCATCAGGCGCGGGGCCGATCGTGTTGAGGGGAGCTAGGCGCGCCCAGGGCCGAGCTGAGCGGGAGCTCGCATGCGGCGCGCGATCTGAGGGGAGCTACGGCCATGCGAGGGCCGATCTGAGGAGTGAGCTGGATGACGGCGGACCGGATCTGGGTTTATGAGTCGGCTCATGCGGAGGCGGATCTGTCATAGTGAGAGCTCCAGGCCTGCGCCCGGCCGATACTGATGGCATTCTCGCAGCTCGGCTGCGCGCGGACCCGATCTCGAGGGAGCAGACGGGCTGCGCAGGTGCCGGCGAATACTAGGGACGAAGCTCGCTGCGGGGGCCGATCTGGGGGCGAGCCGTCGGATGCGCGGCGGCCGATCTCGAGGGAGAGTCAGGCCCCTGCCGCGGTCCGAGCCGGGCCCGTTACGTTACCCGCTAGCCGCTTCCCGGCCTGCCCCGACGCGCCGCCGCCGAGCCCGCCGCCGGGCCGGCAGGGCCAGAGCGGCGCGGGCGCCGCCACTGCGCACCGCGTGACCCCCTCACGAGTGCGCCCCTGTGGGCCGGCCGCGGCGCCCGAGCCGCGGCCCCGCCGCAGGGGAATAACCTCGGCCCTGCCCATTGTTAGAAATTGAGCAGAAGAACGCGCCTGTCTGGCGTACCCCCCACAAACTTATCTTGTAGCCACTCCAAGCTTTATCCCCCCGATGCTGGAGCGCAACGTGCGAGGAAGGTCCGCGAACCCCCGCAGCCAACTTTGAGCATGTCCCCCCCGCTCCGGTGTGCGCAACATGCCAAAAGGTCCAGCCGGCGTCATTCCAAAACCGGCCATTATGCTGGGGCTAGGCGATGACGGCGCCCATTCCTTCCAATGAACAACTATTCCACAATGAAAATGTAAGTTGGTGTTCAAATTGATTGAGAATTCACAGGTTTTGAATTTTAATTTTTTCTTCTGTTTGGACAATGCAATTGTAAGGCATCTTCACCTCTACACGCAAATCAGTGTTGATGGTGAGGATAATGGTTCCCAAGTTCCATTGAAAAATAGGTGGTTAAGCAAGACTGAATTCTGAAATATTTTTTCTTTCTGTATGGCTTTACATATTCAGTTTGACAGATTAAATCCATGATTCCCTTGTGTCCTTCTGACGCTAACAAGGAATTTTGTTTTTACAGACCTGCGGGAAAGCAGAGTAGATGTTTGACTTAGGACAGTATAGCAACCAACAAAACGTAAACTAAAGGTAAAAGTACCTTTAATTTACAGGACAGAATTAGGGTCTGTCCTTTACAATATCCTTATCTAAATGAGCGGTTGGGGAAGAATTGCTTCCTTGTTTAGCTGACAATGATTATCCGTTAGGACTCTTCACTAAAAAATTACCTCAGCAATAATGCTTCCATCTTTGGCAGACTTTCCAGGTCTAGTCTCTACTGTTTAGCACAGGGAGACAGCTGGAGCTGAAGCATGATGTGTGGAAAACAAGAGCTTCAGTGTATGTCTAAATATAAGTCAAGTCAGGCACCCCTTTATCTGTCTTAAGGCTATTATAATGCGTTGCCAGTTTCAGCTGGCAGAGTGGACCCCGGGCCGAGTGCACATACCTTGGCTCTGCTCGCACACAAACAGCACAGATCTCCCGGACGGTTCGTGGTGCACCACAACACCAAACAGGCCCGGAACCATCTGTGCCCCGCAGGCTTCTTTCGCGGGCGCCCACCCCCCCGTGCTGCCCTTTTGCCCAGTTTGTGTAATTCTTCGTGTTTCTCCCTGTGGTTGCCCCCCGCCTGCTGCTGTTGATACCCCTCCATACCTACTGCCCTGCTCGTACACTCTACTCGTTTTCGTAGCTGCCTGCATGTGCCCCCCTGTTCTGTTCCTGGCTCGCCCCCGCCACCCTTCCTCTACCCCACACCTCCATTCCCGCCCACACACACACCGCTCCCTAGCCTGCTTCTGTGTCCCCCCCCTGCCCCCTGTGTTTTTCGGCCGTAGGCGTAGCACTCCCTGTGGTCAGAGTAAGATTCAGAGTGCAGGAAACCCATGGTAAAACTGTTCCCGTGTGAGGAACAGCCAGTGGCTTCAAAGGGGCCTTACAAGAGCGCTACTCGTACTCCTCCATTTTTTGTAAAACTGTTTTTCAGCCCAAAAAGAGAACTCTCCATCGGCTGAAGCCCCTTCTGTCCGCAGTCACAGGGGCGACAGGGACCTAGGAACGCGTCCCTTGTCACTGGCCGCACCCACACCAATACACCCCACCTAGACACATAACAGACAAAGCCGGCTTGAGTAAGATAAAATTTGTACCAACGCCCTTGGGCTAAGCGGTGAGAAAAGTGGGGTTGTTATTTTGCATTTAAGGTTGCCTCGAGGGTTGTGGATACCTAACTTGCCATCAGTAAAGCTCTCTGAGACAGAAGAGAATTCCCGATACCTGAACAACCCACGTTTCCCACTACGCCTGACTGATGGTGAGCGACCCCTTTGCCACGCCCCGTCAACTAGCCAACTCGAAAGACACAGACATGTGTCCTTGATCCCTGTTATTGTTAAAAACTTTCGCCTGTGATCCTGCACATGTAAGGTCCACAGACGCCCTTTAGAGGGTATTCCAGGGCCGTGAAAATACAAAGTCGTGCCTTAGGCTGTCTGTGCCTTTTTATTCCGGCTGGTTTCATATAGAAGGCCACAGACGTTTTGTTGGATGCATTTAATTCATCCCAGGTTCTTTAAGCGAAGCAATGGATTCTTTCTCTGAGCAGACGCTAGTTTACCAGAAATGAATACATCTTCTGAGTATGTTCAACCTCATGAAAGCTTGGGGCGACAAACCAGCAGTACAGGTAACACGGTCACCATGTGACCAAAGAGTTGGTTTCCTCAGTCGCAGGGGTCCCATTGCTTTTCCAGGGCATTTCCACGTCTGGATGACTTTAATGCCTTCACCTAGCGTGCTGTGGGCCGATGCCTTTGACAGACACCTTGTTACCTGACGAATTGATTGTATACACCTCATTGTCTTTATCCAGTGCATATTGGGGCTTGAAGTTTTATTTTTTCCTGAAGTATCCTCCCAATGCATTTTGAGCTGAATCAGCGCTGGACACCAAGATAATTCTAGATCGAGTACGTCTTATTCAATAGCAGATTAGCGCCTCTGTATTTTGGAGCTAGATCTAACAAAACATATGTGTAATCCTGGTTTTATGGTGTGAGCTGAAATACAGCAAAAAGCCAATAAGAAATAAAAAGCAATTCCAATAGATTTCAAACATTCGTGTGGCAGGTTTATTTATTTTTTTGATGGTCTTTGTAGCAGGGTAACTTAACCAATTGTTCTAAGTGTTTGCAGAACCTTATTGGTTTGGAAGTTATCCTGATAACTTTATTTTTTATTAGCCGTGGTAATGTTAACTTATGGGATTTGGGGGCTCTTTTGCTATCTTGAGTTTTTTAGCAACCGCAACGGAACGAAATGCCATAGGTGTGTTCCTTTTGTCGTTTTGTCTCAGGAATCCCAAAAATCATGGTGGAATCCTAATCAGGATTTCCGAGGGGGAATTAAAGCGGTGGAGAAAGTCGCGTGGTCAGGGCCGATGTTGTATGCCCACAACGTGGAGAGCGGCATGCCGGACCACTGCAGAGGTGAGCAGTGACGGTGGGGGGACGGGCTGGGGGGGGGGGATGCGGGTGGGGTGCACCGGGCGCGGGGGCCATCTGGGGGACGGGATGCGAGGAGAGGGTGGGGGGAACGGGCGGTGCGGGGCAGATACAGACGCGGGAGCTCGGGGGGGGCCGATCTGAGGGGGGCGAATTGAGGGGAGCAGGGCTGCGGTGGATCCGGGAATCGCGGGGCGATTGAGGGGGAGATCGCGGCGGCGCCGATCTGAGGGGAGCTCGGTGCGGGGCGCGATCTGAGGGGAGCTCGGGCGGGAGCGATTGAGGGAGCTCGGCTGCGGGGAGACGATCTGAGGGGAGCCGATCTGAGGGGAGCCGTGCTGCGGGGGCCGATCTGAGGGGAGCTCGGCTGCGGGGCCGGATTGCGCGGGGCTATGAGGGGGAGCTCGGCTGCGGGGCGAGATGAGGGGAGCCGGGGCTGCGGGGGCCGAATCTGAGGAAGGAGCCCGGGTGCGGGGCGCGATCTGAGGGGGGGAGCTCGGTGCGGGGCCGATCGAGGGAGCCGGCTGCGGGACGATAGGAGGGGAGATCGCTGCGGGGCCGATCGAGGGAGGCTCGGCTGCGGGAGCCACCCCCGAAATCTGAGGGAGCTCGAGCTGCGGGGAGCCGTTCCGTTCACGTCCCGTTCCAGGAATGCCCGCGCGCCGCCGCCGAGCCCGCCGCGGCCGGCAGGGGGCGCGCGCGGCGCGGCCCTGGCCCGGTGCCCCCTCACGGTGCGCCCCCTGCCGGCCGCGGCGCCCGAGCCGGGCCCGGCCGGGAAAACCTCGGCCCTGCCACTTGTTAGAAATTGGCAGAACGCGCCTGTCCTGGCGTCTCTAACTTCTCTGTGTGCCCTTCCACGCTTTTCCCCCCGTGCTGGAAACGTGCGAAGGAAGGTCCGCGACCCCCGAGCCAACTTTGAGCAGTCCGTCCGTGTGCTGAAACATGCCAAAGAGGTCCAGCCCGGCGTCATTTCCAAAACCTCCATTATGCTGGGGCTAGGCGAGACGGATGAACAAATATATTCCACAATGAAATGTAAGTTGGTGTTCAAATTAGATTTTAGAATTCACAGGTATGAATTTTAATTTTTTTTCTGTTGGAAAGCAATTGTAAGCATCTTCACCTCTACACGCAAATCAGTTTGCTGGTGCAGGAAATGTTTTCCAAGTTCCATTGAAAAATAGGTTGGTTAAGAAAGACTGAATTTCTGAAATATTTTGTCTTCTTATGGCTTACAGATTCAGTTTGACAGATAAATCCATGATTTCCCTTGTGATCCTTCTGCCACTAACAAGGAATTTTGTTTTTACAGTACTGCGGGAAGCAGATGTAGATTGTTTGACTCTAGGACAGTATATGCAACCAACAAAACGTCACCTAAAGGTAAAAGTACCTTTAATTTACAGGCAGAATTACGGTCTGTACCTTTTACAATCATCCTTACTCTAACTGCAGATGTTGGGGAAAATTTGCTTCCTTGTTTAGCCTGACAATGATTATCCGTTAGGGACTCTTCACTAAAAATTACCTCAGCCATTTAACTGCTTCCATCTTTTGCAGACTTCCCAGGTCTAGTCTCTACTGTTAGCCAGGGAGACAGCTGGAGCTGAAGCATGATTGTGGAAAACAAGAGCTTCAGTGTATGTCTCAAATATAATTGCTCAAGTCAGCACCCCTTTACTGTCTTACAGGCTCTTCATTAATGGTGCCAGTTCAGCTGGGAAATTTACCATTTTCTGCTTCTGCAGTCTGTCCAGAAATTTGCTCTCTGTTCCTGTGTTTTATTGAATTAACTATTAGTGAAGAGATTTGTAGGGCTATTGTGGTTTTTCACTTACATGGACTTACAGAAAAGGTTTGGTTGAAAGGACCATTCAAAAATAGAATGAAGAAAATGATACAACAAATGATGAACAACTAGAAAACAAATTCTGAACTTTTCAGCTAAATAGGTAAAGCAGATAAAATATTTTTGTTTGGTAGAAAGCAGAGCAAAATGCAGTTTGTGACTTCACTGATGAAAGTGTTGGAGTGAAAATTTTTGAACTTGCAATATAACTATTTCATTTCCCTGTATACTAACTATAGCAATTTCCTTTGCATTAATACCTGAGCAAAATTAATTCTTTTCCCCCAGGTCGAGGAGTACATAACTCCTGAGAAGTTTAAGTACTGGGAAAAAGTAGGAAATGATCTTGGATTCCATTACACTGCTAGCGGGCCTTTAGTGCGTTCTTCCTATAAAGCAGGTAAATTACTGAAAGGCATTGGATTATTTAGCATGTAACATTTTATTATACAAAACTAGAACAGTGAAGTAATGTGCAACAAAGCTCACCTTAGCTCAAGGCCACCTCATGTAGTTATCTGTATTTTTAAAATTATTTACACAATTTCCTATTGGTCATCCAAGTGCATCAGTATGACAGTAATTAGTAGTTGTACAATTGCAATGCTGCTTAACCTAATTTTTTTCCCAGACCTATTTTGTACTCTACTCAATGTGTGAGGCAGGATAAAGGGTACCAAATTTTCCAGTTTTCCTTCACATTCTGTCTCTCAGATGCTTCTGGGTTCAACGAGGTCCTTGGCTGTTTGTGATGCAGTTTTGTTGCTTTAGGCAGAATTTATTTACAGTGCTTTAAAAATAATTAGAGACACAGCTGTGCTTTTACTGACAAAGCACTGGGTATGAAGTAGCAGCTGATATTAATGGAACTGTTGTATAGGTACAACATCCTGCTTTTTCCTAAGGAAAGATCAGAGAATACTCATCAGGGGTACTGTGCTGCTCAGTCTGTTTTAGTGCCAGCTCAAGCAAGATTTATAGCAGGTTTCACTTGCTGAACCTTGCTGATATAACTTGCTGATACTTTATGAAACAGGAATTAGTTTCATAAGTAATAAATCAATTTACTTTTGCCTGTTGTAATGCACAAAGCAACAGAGCTATTTCATAAAACTGGACAGGAGGAAAATCAGGATTTTGGGAGTGGAGGAGCTTGTGTGTTGGGTTATAGTTTTGAGGGTTTTTAGATTCCTGCTGTATGTATTAGAAATGCTGTTATATAGAATTGAATTCCTGTAAAATAACTGATGAAAGCAATTGTATTGTAGAGTAGAATACTCATGTTAAATAAGAATGTGTCCTCTTGCCTTATTTTATTGAAATCCCTACAAATCATTTTGGTGTTTATTTTTTTGCTTTTAATTAGGTGAATTCTTCTTGAAGAACTTAGTAGAAAAAAGAAAGACAAAAGCTATCTGAAAAATGAGAGTGAACCTACTTAAAGCAGACAATGTTAAGTATCCTTTTTTCAGTGCATACTCAGTTCCAGAAATGCAGAAGAACAGATGGTGGCTATATGAATAAACTTACTATCTTTCCAGAACAATTTTTTCTCATCAAAACACATTATTTTACCTCATTTCTCCTGGCAAGGCTATAACAACAGAGTACTTCCAGTGTTCAGCAAAAAGATGAAGATAGAACCGATTTTGAAAGAGTGATGAAACTAATGTGGAAGAAATGAATGTAAGCTGGGAACAAAGATGGGTCAGATTTATAGGTCTGCTGGGACAGTCAGGATTGCTGCAGGTAATACCTGTGAAGGTGCTGATAGTAATTTGAAACCTACTGAGACTTTGGTGTATCTTACTATTAGGTAACATAAGCTTGCAGGGCTCTGGGAACTATAGGAGTTCTAAAGAAAAGACTCTGTACATGGTAATGCACCAGATTAGTGACACAGAAAGTGTAGTGATACTCCTTCAAAAGATGATATCTCTTACCTGTATCAGAGAAAATCAGCTGTACTATTGTGGTAGCTAAAGCTTTTCCAGAGCTTGCATGTCTCCAAGAATGAGCCTTGGTCTGTACAAGGCAGCAAGCAGAAGAAAACAAAATGTCCTTTTCAGGCAAGACAATTAACCTTGTGTAGACACTATTAATTTAAACTATTTGGAAAATCAGAGTTGATATAGGAGCATAAAGGGAGCTGCCCCTAATTTATGTACATGACTGTAACAAACCCCACTGAGCTGCACAGATGCTTTTTTAGTATTGAGGATGCAGAACTGCTGCTGTTGTGTACTGTGCTCCTATTGCATGGCTATTGTCTTGTCATTAAAGGAAAGTCAAAACCCCAGTGGTTGTGTTTGGTGGGTCTGGTTACCTGCCCCTTGAGGCTTGGTCTGGTTGCTAAATCTGAAGGCAGAGAAGTGAAAACCACATTGTGGATGAAACATGAAATCCACTGCATATCACACTAAGCTGAAGCAGAAATAAAAACATGGCATATGGTACATTAACGGCTCTACTTGCCTCTCTACAGCAATAATACCAATGAATCTCTCTCCCTAATGCTCAGCTATGAACATTAAATACCACCTCTGAACTAACTTTACCTGTATCTTTGTGAGGTTTTTTGGGAAACATCCAAGAACTTTGCTGTCTGATCCCAAACTCTCATTACGCAAGTAGCTCTATGACTGGCTCTAGTCTAAACTACTGAAGTCTGTAGAAGGAGAGTGGACCCTGCACCCCCACCAACTCAGCAAGATGACAGAAAGAAGACAGCTACCTAGCAAGATAATATATAGGAGAAACTTGTATGAACATGGTATTCTATCACTGAGGCCAGTGATGCACAGCTGACACTTCACAAAATGCAGTATAGCAATATTATTATGGAGAAAAAACTTTAACCAAGAAGAAATGCACTAATTCATCATTGTAATGGGAAGAGAAATGTGAGCCATGAGGAACAAAGGGGAAGAAGGGAGAAACAAAAGAACAGCTCTACTTTGTTACTTTGTAAGGGCATAGAGAGGCAAGGCTGCTTTTTCTCTTTTTTTTTTTTTTTTTTTTTTAATAAACAATACTATTAAAAAAATTTAAAATTAAATTAAAAGGTCTAATTGCTATTCTTGGAAAGCCCAGGTATATTTTGAGCCAAAAATGCCCTGCTTCAGCTAAAGTATACTTGAGCAGGGAAAGGTTGTCAACCATTGCAAGGAAATTCAACACTCCCTCCACCGCAGCAGACAGAGGGTTGCAACATCAACTCCAGGATACTCACACATGTAACAGCTGACAGCCTGTATTAGAGGTCCTACTGTAAAGAATGGTTTTGACTTGCCTACAGAGCAGATTTAACAGAATATGACTAGCTTCTGCCAAGTTACTGCTCTTTCATCACATCAACACCAGAGATACAGAAAAAAGGAGCTCTGAGCCATACAGCCATTACCAAACTCAAGAGAACAATGCACTTCTTTACAGTGAGAAAAATAATGCTTCTTGAAGCAGTCTAATATTGCATCATGTTAAAATGATCTTGTGAGTTGCTGCTGGGTGGTTCGTTCAGAAGATGATCACATGCTCTTACACAACTGTCTGCCAACTGTCAGAAGCTACACAAGCTTTTCTAGCTGCATGTTTTGCTGTGGATTCTAGAGAAAGTCATACTTCAACTTCATAGATTGGAGAGGGTCTTTGCCTGTGTTTTCTAACAAAGTTTGGGGACAAGCCCCAAAGTCTTTTTTCTAGTTATAAATTCCTGCTTGTACAAGCACCTGACTTCCTCATGTCATGTTCCTATGTGTAAAAGGACCAAACTCTCATAAACATCCTTTTTGTAATTCAGCACAGGTTTCATGACTGTTTAGTTGAAGTTTCACGTTTGGTGACATTTTTGTTTTGTATGTCAATCACATCATTCTGTCAGTTTGTTTCACAAAGCAGCTATAAAATATTTTAAGAAACATGAATCATCCTTGCAACCAATAAAACATTAAACTGAGTTTTGGGAATAAGATTTAGAGTTGACACAGACCCTTTAAAAGAATGAATAGTCTTTTTTGGCATCATGACATTAATCTACTACACTGTCTGAAACAATTATAATTAAATGTTATTCATAGAGTATTGTTGCATCTTCCAGTAACTTCAAATCCTTAGATGAACTTAACACTGGCTTTGTCAATTTAAAAATACTTTTAATTTTTTTCCTACTTGATGAATAATTAATATTGGTGTTCTTTCCATTAAAAACGTGTCAAGGATTAATGCTTCTTTACTACAACGTGGCAACTTACTGCAGGTGTTCAACTTGGACCAGACATTTTTGCTTGATTCCAGCATTCCTCAGTCAGATCTACATTATGCCCTCCCGCATAGTCTAACAAATTTCAAGTTTAGCTGTTAACAAGATCATAGCACTACAAAACATCAAATGAGAAGTGTAAACTTTTCAGGCAGTACAAAATCTCACACCGAAGTGCTCCTATAATAACTAGTCTTGGTCAAAAATGTGTGTTCTATTCACTTGGAATATTCTTGGCAATTGTATTCCTGGAACCAGACTAGTTTTAGCTACACGAAAACATGAACACACATACTCAGAACAAAAACATTACATCTTGCCCTGGCACTTAAAATTTGTCTGTGTACATCTTGGATAAGATCCAATTTATGCATTCTGTAACGTACGCCTTCTAGACCTGTATTAAATCCTGATTTTCTTCAGCTGTTGTAGTCACATTTTTGCAGTGTAAAGCAGCGTTACCGTGGGATTGCATTTGAAGAACCCCATAAGAATTTCAGAGCACAGGAGTCTGTTGGTCACATTACACGATTCTCATCCAGAATGACATGCTGTAACATCCATACACAAAGACTCAATAGCATTAAACCCCATCTCTGACGTGCACTACTCAAGCCTTTAGAACAGGAACTCCAGTTCTTATTTCCCAGATAACTCTGCTCTGGAGACAATGGCTTATAATTCATTGTGCTGCACAAGCTTCTGAAGCTCCCTTTTAGCCTGTGGTAAGGTTCTCTTGCATATACACCAAGTATGTATTGCTGTATCCTGAAGGAATGCCCCACTGGATTTATTCCCCAATCCCAGTTCTCCCACTAAAAGAATGCAGTCACCAAGAAACTAAGATGACTGGAAGAAATCAAGGGAAATGCCAGTACTAGTTTTACCTCTTACTGCACTGAAGAAAGGAGTTGACGCTCCCCCCTTTACTAAGAGAGGGAAGTGAGAGTGATCCCACTGTAATGAACTTGGCCATTCTTCAATATCTTTATGGCTAACCCACAAGTCACAATTCAGGCTTTGACTAATTCCGCAGAAGCAGGGTGGCAATAGGGGTGACACTTAGTTCTTCCATTTCTTTGGGATGGCTTGTGAAAAGCCAGTGGAATCTCAGGAACATCTGCACGTTCCTAAAAGGATCAATACTTGACACAAGAGTAACAGTTCATCATCTGCTTCAACACAGCCACTACTATTACAGGTGTGTGCAAGTTTCAGACAGGCTTCCTGATTTTCTGACCCCTCTACTCACCCTCCTGATTAAGATGGGCCCTGAAGCAGTGCTGTGCTAACCTGAACAGTCAAGGACTCAAGAAGAGATCCTTCCAGTACAACTTGTAAGCACCCTCTTCTTAATCCCAAAGGAGCAGTGACCAGCCTGCCCTCTGGGGTGCTACAGGGCCAGAGGTAGCCAAGAGGACACTCACTTGCAAAACCAGGATGATCTGCCTCTTGGATCACAATGCTTACAAGGGCTGCATTGCAACCCTTGCTGCATCATAGGGTTGTGACATGAATGCAGCACTAGTCAATAAGGAGGAGGAAATGGCATGATGAAAGATGACAGTTTGATTTTGAGCCCCCATAATTCCCACTCACTGAGTGGCTTTTGATATTCAAAAAGTCTTACAGTAGGGCAAAAAGCCTCAGACATATTTGCCCAAAGTGCCAGATGATTGCTGCAGAGTAAGTCCCTACCTGGAATCCATTAACATGCAGAATCTGGAAGCATCTGGTTCAAGGACACAGCTATTTCAGTCAGTTTATTCAAATTGTTATACAAATTCCTGAAATCTTCAGGTAGTCCTAAAGCTTACACTGTATCTACATTTCTGTGGGTAAACAGTTACAGTAATAGCACTCATTATCAAGACACTGATTTTACCTCCTGTTTAACTATTGATATACCATGCTTGAAGGCACACCAGTTGAATAATTCAGAAGGTATTATTTCACCAGTTGCACGTTAATTCTCTACTATCCCAACACTCTATTATTCAGCTAAGATGTCTATACCTTCTAGTCTGAAACCTGTTCATGGTCATCCATCTCTACCTTCCCATCCATTTCACAACCCCATGCAACAAGCCAAACACTGACAAACAATGTAATCTCAAGGATTTTAATAGTACTGGCCAATTAAGAATAATAAAAACAAGTAGAAACAAAGTAACAGGAAAGGCAAAAATACCAAGAGAACATTGGAAGTTTTCATTCCTGCTAGTCAAATGAGGTAGGAAGCTGATTTATGGGGCTGAATTTTTATTGAATTTTTATTAATTTCTTCACAGCAGAGTTTAATTTTTTGCAGATTCATTAAAATAATCTTTTAGATGGGAGTATGTAATGAAGGAAAAAGATAACTTTGAACATTGATAACATTTGTAACATTGAAGCCAGTATTTGTTTTCTACTTGGGCTGATACCAAATTAAGGTAATTCTCCTTAAATTCAATGTTCAAACAAGCAGAATATTCCTCTGCTGAAGACAGGTTGTGTTGCTGTAATTTAGGGAATACTTGCCCCAGGAATCTGATTAAATCACAAATGTGTGGCTGCACACGGAATGTAGGCAAGACAACCAAAGAATGAAAACTGAAGATCTGCCAGTGGATCAGTTTGTAACTGCTGTCCACTGGCACTAAGTACACGATTGATGCCTGCAGAACTATCTGGTCTCCCAGAAGATGCAGTTATCACTGCATCAGTGCCAGTGGATCCCAACCAGGACTGGGGCATTATTGTTGAAGCCAGTTCTACCTTAGGGCTGGACCTAAACCTTACCAATTTACTTAGAAATGATCTTTTGACTTCAATGCCACTTAGAGCATGCATTTAACTGGGCAAAGAATCATCCCAAAAGAAAATAAAAAATTGGCGAGACAAAAGTTCCAGTCTATTTATCAACAGTTTACACAGACTGATTACAGTCTACAACTGGACTAAGGTAAAAAGTTCTTCTATTTCTTTTGTTTTCATACAATTTGAAATATTTAAAGTGCTGTTTAGGAACATTTATGGAAGCAGAAGTCTGCAGTTTGAAGGTAACTCTACTTAAAAGATGATTCATTATTAAAAACAGGTTTGCACCATCAAAAAAATTCAATCAAAAAAAATTGCTATAAAAATAGAGATTTGAAAATAGACTGAATTTACATGTATCAGGTACCATTTCTAGTGTAAAACTGGTTTAGTTTATGAAAAATATATTTCCTTAAAAAAAGCATAGGCTTACAGTATTATCACTAAGGAGATCCACAGAATTCCTTCAGTATCTATTAAAGATTATACTCTAGGCTTTTTGACAGGTGGATCCTGCAGGCTGAATTTAGGAATTTCACATGAAGAAGCAAAAGGAATTCTTTTGGCTGACACCTTCTTCCCAATGGTTTCAATCTGGAAAAGAAAACACATTTAACAAGTGAGTGTGGCAAGCTAACAATCATGCCAACCTATGAGGAATCTACAAGGAATACGTTTATGAACATTAGAATAGAACAAGCAACAAAGCACAGAGTGCCCAAGGACAATTTCTGTGACTGGAGTTGCAAAGAGTTTGGTTAAAAACCAAAACAACCAACCAGCCTTTTACAGGTGCCTCCTCTGCCTACTTAAAGCTTCATATTGACAATTTGAACATTCATCTACCTCACCTTCCATAGGACTACAAATACAAACACCATAAAATGTTTCTGGGTATTCATAAAATGGGGGTTCAGACTACTTTTCCTAAAAAATGTATACTAAACTAGCATAGAAAAAGCTTTTCCCCTCCATAATGCTGTTTTTGAAGCAGTTGTTTTTGAAGCAGCACAACTCTGGAAGGCTAAAAGCAGCCAACACGACAAATGAAAGCCTGTCACAAAGACAACACACACAAGCCACGTATGACAAAATTCAAAGAGCAAGGCAAATTCCCCTAATTTCAAGGTCAGACTAATGTGAATCACTAAGGACAGAGCTTGTAGAAGACGAAACGCCAACTAGGTAAAACAGTTCAGACACTCAGTAAATGGGCAGAACTATAGCTTTCCTCTTAAGTAATGCAGGACAAAAGCAAAGCTCTGAAAGGCAAAATACTCCAACTATTCTATTTTAACAAAATTTTGATGAATATATTATAGGCAGACATCTGAGTTAACAGTGAAGAGCATTGTTTAAACAGTCAAGAGAGCTGTATGTACCATATTTGCCATTTAACAGCTTCAACTGCCTGGTTAAATGGATTTATATCAGCTGCTTCACAAACAGGGTACATACCTATAGCTTGAACAGGGAAAAACTATCAAAAGAGAAATCCTACGGCCATTATGAGAGTAAGCTCAGTACTCAGGGGTACAGGGAATGAAAAATAACTGAAACATGCATCTGATCTAGCTTGCAGATTTCGTTCTTACGGAGTCTGGCTGAGATGCTTCTATCAGATTATTCTGGAATTTGGTGGTTTGAGTATTAGCCAAATTCTGTCCATGCTGAAAGTGCTTCAAACCCTTCAATCAAGGCTTACTCTGCTTTCCCTGCTTAAGACCTGAGCAGACTTTTTTCTCAAATCCAGGAACTACTCTGCCTAGAATCACAGAGCTTCCCATTCATATTTCCTGAATTAAGCTTTAACTGTGGGAACAAGTTATAATTGAAATGGAAAGTGTGTTTAAAGTTATTTAAACTCCAGTTTGAAAAAAAGATTATATCTATTAAAATTCATAGGTGTGGGCTGTCTAATGCAATAGCTTTTAACAAGGGAAGTTAAAAGACTAGGGCCCTAAAAATTTGAACTTTGGGATTGTTCATTTAAGACAAAATCCTTTTTTATTATTTTATGCAAAAAATATAGGTCAGTTGTTAAATGCCTTTGCAATGATATTCTGGATGAAAAATCTGTATAATAAACCTGGATGACTAACTGCATTCTGGATGGCAAACTCACAAATTTGTTAAAAATTCAACTAGAATTTCATAAAAGATACACAGAAGTACAGTCTCAGAGCTATAAAGTCTTTAAACCACAGAAGACTGCTGAAGAGAAATTCATAGAAATATCACACAGATTAGAATTTGATATAGAATTTGCTATTAGCTTAGCAAAACACTTGGCTAAAAAGTTAAGCTTCTGGGTCGTCTCGATGGTATAAACAAACACCACTGTTTGGATATTCCAGCTGATCTTAATCAAACACAAAGGACTAAAAGGACTAATCAGTCATCTCCTCCAGCCTCTCATGTAATAATGTAAACTGACTATCTTTAGATACATCTTTGCATTCACTGCTTTCACCTCCAATATCAGCCAGCTTTGTTATGCAAACCTCAGAGAGAAGAGCCCAAAACTTCCCTTAATAGTTTGTCCAAGTGAAGATTTCACTGGCTGATAAACATTTATTACCTGCATTACACCTTGTTCAGTGTTTAGGTCTCATGTCTCCAGAAAACCTGCTTATGTCTTTTGTGAGGAGCAAAAATGGTACTTACAGCTTACATTTACTTCTGCAAGAAGTTGTGTTTTGCTATCTGGCTGCTGTCAATTTCAAAAGCTGGGGTTTTTTTTGTGATATTAGAATTCCAAGTAGGGGCTATGGCATAGGTTGTAAACAAACAGACAAACTCAGCCCTTCTGCTGGGTGGTAGCAGCAAAGACTGCAGGTCTGGAAGAAACTGTGAAGGGGCTGGTTTTGGAGTCAGAGATCATGCCTAGAATAAATTTAAGCATGAGATTTAGCAGCTTTTCACCTTTATCTCCTAACTGTCCATTACTTCTCTGCTGCAAAGAAGGGCAGAGCAGCATTCAGATGTTAGATTTATGGTTGCACTCTACGAGCTCAGATGTCTTTTCCAACCTGAATGATTTTAAGGCAGGCTTATACTGCGGAATGTTGATAGCATAGCCTCAACTTTAAAAGCAGATCAGTCTGTGAAAGAAGTAAGATAGTAGAGGAAGACAGTAGTAATAAACACTTAAGAACAGACAGGTTTACATTTAACTCCTCACCTCTAGAGATTTTTTTTCTCCTTGCTACTCAAGTCACTGAGGAGGGAGAGCAATAGGGAAGAGAGCAGAAGGAAAGAAACATCACTTAGATGATTACCTGGAAGCCAATGACTTGTAGCTCATTGTGAAGATCATCTAGAACTCTCCTACCATCAAAGATAAATGCAGGCTTAAGCATTTTCTTATGAATACGTTCATAATCCAACTCCTGTAAATAGCAATTAAAGCACATATAATAAATAAGTAGCATAACACTCTTTCTTTTTATCTTTAGTTTAAATTAACATTACTAAAATGTTATTGTAATAACATTTACCTTAAACATGTCCCATTCAGTGCAAATTACAAGGGCATGAGCTCCATCACAAGCTTCATAGGGATCTTTACTGATAGTGACCAACCGAGACACTATAACAGAAGGAAAATAGTTTTATTCTGCATGCCTTTAGCATCAAGTTAACATGTTGCTGGCAAACAAGTCTCCTTCCTTGCCCTACACAAACAAGTGGTTCCAAGACACTCATCTAGAGATATTTTCTACCAAGACACTTAATATTTTGATTTTACTTATTTAAATGAAAGCAGGTTGTACCTGGCATCTGTGTAGTCAGAGCACTTAAATGTTTGAAGTCAAGCATTCAAATTTGATGTAAACAGTCAAGGACATGTCTAGAACTTGAAGGTACTATGGAGTGCTCAAATGCCAACTCTCACAAAGGTCATTGTCTGTACAACAGTAGCACATCACAGTTTCTACTTAACACTCAGTCCACATTAGAGAAGAGACACACGTGGCTCCCCAGGGCCTGCCTGAGCAGCTGCCTAGAGGAAAGCCTCCCTTTCCCTCTAATTCAAGGGCATAATAATGTACACCCTTCATTCTTCATCACAGTTCAATTTGCTCCATTCTCTTCACCTCTAGAAGCCTCACCTATTCTCCCCATCTATCAGCTCCATTCCCCCTTTTCCCAGTAAGAAAACAGAAGTCACAAATACCCTTACCTCCGTAATCATAGCTGATTATTTTAAAGTTTTCTTGAATGTAAGAGAACAAAGTAATTTGGAAGTGATAAGAGGGAAGGGAGAATGCTCAATAGTGCATTCCGGAATCACTTCTTTATTTCTGTTTTAGATATGTAAGAAAGAACTAAGATAGAACTTGAGGCACAAAGGAACTGTCAGAACTAGTCTGTCCTTCCGGACATTGTTCTTTCTCTTCCTTTTAATTACTCAGAGATAAAATTCTAGGCATCTATTCAAATGAGTATTTATTGAAAGAAAAATATACAATAGTTGAGAATTAGCATTTATGTACAAAAGCTACAGGGAAAGGAAGAAGAATGAGAGTAATCCCCTGAGCTATAACAATTTCTACTAAGTGCAACCAACAGCATAATTGATGTCATGCTGAAAATTAGTTTCTAACATTTAAACAGACCTGTGTATATTGAGGATAGGGTGGGAAGAGGGGAATAAACTTTATATGAGAATTCTTACCTTGGTTATCTTCTGAGACACCCAGATGTGAGAGATCAAAGATGATTTGTTCCTTAGGTACTTTAGGGTCATAGATATGCAGCTTTGCTCCTTCATCCATTAAATACTTGCTAATGTAGATACTGGATGACTCTCTAGGGAAGAGAATCAATCAGTTAAAGAACCAGGGGGCACGTTTCAATTAATGAAAGTTTTCAAGTATCATGATACATGATGCCAGAGTTTTTATACAATTTTTACATTAAATATCTTAATGGCAACCATGCCACCAGGAAACCTGTAATCTTGATGGACACCAAGGAGAATAATAAGAAAAGGTTTGCATCTCTTTTGCTGAACTGTCCAAGAAAGATAAGTATGATGATTCCTAGTGACCAAAATTATAAAGGCCTAGAGCTTTATAAGGTTAAGCCTTTATAAGCTTTCCCCACAAACTGCAGTTGAAGAGTTGCATCAAGTTTGACCTTTACACGAGAACAGAATTAACCACTTCAGGAAAGCTGAAACTTTGATTTCACAAAGCAACTTAGAACCAGCTGCAAAAGTGTTTTGCATTCTTTTCTGTGGAGAATGGAAGGAGTCTGTCAAAATCTATCTTTGCTTGTGCAAGTTAATAAGAATTATCTATTAACTAGAATTACCTGCAACTTCTGCATGATTCAGGTCTGTTGTAGGGGTCAAGAATCAGTTCCCACCCATTTAAGAAAGACTAATCCTTGTTACAAATCAATTCAGTGACAAGAAAAAAAGGGTCCCATATCCAGCTATTAATTCAACTCAGTGGTGAGCATTAGCTGGGTGGCTGGTGACAGCTGTAGGGAATCCTTGCTGGTGAACTGAGCTTACCTTGTGTCCCCAGTATCTTTTTTGAAAGCAAACCCTAAAATAGCAATCTTCTTGTCAGTGACAGTATTAAACAAGCTGTCAATAATGCGGGAAGCAAATCTTCTTCTCTGATAATCATTCATGTCTATTACCTGAAATTACACAAGCCATGATGGTACAGAAGTGAGACATTTTAAACTATAAACAGATTCTATTAACAATCAAGCCAAACTATCCACACATAAATTTCATAGAGGCTTAAAAGGGAAAGCCAAGCATTTTTACTCAGTATCATAAGCAATCTCAAGATAAATGTAGTTAATTTATCAAATTCTGAGAGAAATCCTATTTAATGAGTGAATACTGATGCACTAATGCATTTTAATATGCATTACCTAGTTTAAAGGCTAGGATTTTTTTCAGATGGCTTTTTTAAAAAAAAATTAAAACTTACTGCTTTCCATGTCTCTGCCTAGAACACAATTTCAGTGTTAGGGTACTTGCTGTCACATGGACAGCCCACTGCCAAACCTACACTTCTTTACATGCCATGTGTAACAATTGTGAGAATATTTTTAGCCTTTCTAATCCACACTAAGATGCTAATACACAAAACCTGTGTAATTCAACCACACTTAAATGCCTCACTTTTGTTATTTTGTTACTACATGCAAGTGTTCCTGGAATGGAGAAAAGTAAAGGGGAAAAAAAAGCTAACCAAAGCAAAGACCAAAGAAAGCAAAGCTGCTAATAAGGCAGGCAAAATCATGTACTTGGTATTCTGAGGACATCTGCACAGCAGCCTTATACTTGACCACCACAGACAAATCAAGACAATAATCCAAAGGGTTTTTTTGACCATACCACACATCTCAAAGCTTCTTGGTCACAACTAAGAAGAAAGGTGAGGTGCTTTCACTGGCTAATGGGGAAATGCTTGCTAGTACAGACTGGGTATCACTGCTGCATTGGAGCCAGGCCTGAGAACATCCATATCTTCCCAACCATTCCTAACAGTAAACCAGGGAACAACAGCAACCATGTTTATGTTAAAAAATAGCAAGACCTACTGAGTTTTTTCAGAACTGTAAAAGTAGACTCTGAGGAAAAGATCACAAGTTCTGAATTCAAAGTGGACAGATATCCAACTGCAAAAGACAGGAGACACATGCTCGTTCTTCACATCTTCTAGTGCTACTTCTAGACAGCTTCACAATCTATTTGATCCAAGTAACTTAGTTCACCCCAAAAAAGCCTAAGCACCCACAAGTATCAAATGCCAGTGTTAGGCTGAGGGCCCTGAAATATAAAGGTGATCAGCACTAAAGGTATCTGCTCCTTGGAGCTGAAACAAAGTTTGTGTGGACATACTTAAAAGCTCAATGCCTGAAAGCTGAGTGCTGAAGAAACACCACCCTCTGAAAAAATTGATGAAGAGCTTGTACCTGTTGCCAGTAGCGAGCTACCTCAGGTAAGTTCAGTGCCTCACAGAGGTACACTAAATTCAAGACATCCTTCTGAAAACAGCTACCTCCAAACCCTGAAAGAAAAAGCAGTTATTTTACAGGTGACTAAGGTACTGATCCAAGCCAATCTGTGGAACCAAGTAGTTTTTGGCAATCACTGACATAGTCAGCATTGTAATTTTTCCCAGTATTTCACTGCCAGCAAATCTGACTTAAAATCCAACTCCTGGACCTTACTTTGTCAATTACAGAAAGCTTAATTAAGCTTCAGGTTCCACTGAAATCAATGGAAGTTTTAACACAGAAACCTGAACCTGTATGAGAAAAAGCTACCATGGGCTATTATTAAAAATAAGTAGACAAGCTCCTGGGCCTGTTTTCTCCCCACCTCAAGATTTAGATTAGATTTTCAAAACACGTGTGTTAGGATTAGGTTCCTTCCTCTTGCAGCCACAAATGGATATCTAATCATTGCCAAGAACCAAAAATCACCAGCTGACTAAGGGAGAACTGAGACAGAGAGATCCTTGAAGCTAGAACGCTGCTCAGCAAGCAGAGTCCCAGAAACAACACAATGTAGAAGGAATTACAACAACCTAGTAGCAATTTTTGGTAATGCACTTGCTATCTATTTTTCACTCTTGCATAGACTCTAGGATAGTTTATACATAATAAGGTTATTTTAAAGTCACACTTTCTAGCATGAAACCATACAGAGAGGCTTTAGTCATGTTCTGAAATTTCAAAGTTTGACACACCAATCACCACTTCATCACAATTTACTCATAAATCTAATCCAGAAACAACTGTATGTAGCATTTAGTCCCGTGGTCTAGTTGACGAGGTGGTGATTAGCCAAAGGTTCAACTCAATCTTGGAAGTCTTTTCCAACCTTATGATCCTATGAATTCATCCTACAAATTAGAAGCTGTCATCACACATTCTGAGCTCATGCCACTGGCAGCAACTCCCAAACAAAACTGCAGCAGATGCAATTGGGAGGACATCTTAGAGAACATCACTGTTGTCAGTGATGCTTCAGAAAAATTAAGTCACAGCTTTTCTTTCCATTGTCACAGGCAGGGTAAACCATGCACTTTGAACTCTCCAGTTTCAGGTTACTGGGTCTGGAGCAACCTCAAGTCTACATACCTTACCAGAAAAATGGATTTATACTAGTATTGTACAGTAATATTTTCATACATTAAGCACTTCTAACGCTGTAGAAAATTTAAGAGAATCAGATTAGTTATTTCAAAACACTGTTATTGCACTATTAAACAAAAGCCCACTGGGGGAAAAATAAAGGAGGAATTTTTCATTTACCAACACTGGCTTTGAGAAATTTATTTCCAATTCTTTGGTCTGTTCCAATAGCTCTTGCTACCTCTTCAACATCTGCTCCTGTAGCTTCACACAGAGCACTGATTGAGTTAATGCTGCTGATTCTTTGGGCAAGGAAAGCGTTAGCTGCCTGCAAATAAAAAGCATAGTAAAGAACTTTATTCTTCCAGAAACCAAGATGTCCACAGAACAAAGGGAGTTGCTACTGAAAGGATTACTTTAGTATCTATGCAACTACATTGCTATATAAAAGGGTAACATAATGAGTTTAATATATACATGCCAGTTAATGGGATTTAAGCAAAACAAGATAATGCTTAACTTGCAGAGCATGAACTGTTTTATGACCAGTAATCAGTTTCTGCAGCACTGGAGGTTTGCTCTTAGTAATAGCTAACATCAATAAAAGTGGGAAAAGGACTTGACAGAAAGTTGGAGTAATCTATTAACTAGGTCAGCTGAGAACTAGAAAAGATCAATATTCTTTGACATACGCATTGGGTCCTCCCAGCCTCACCTGTCTTTCCTAGCTGCATCACTCAGATACAACAAAATTCTGCTTCTGAGCTTTGTCTCACCCCCCTTTCTCATTGCAGACCACATCAGGGAGCAACACTAACCAGTTTAGAAAGTTCTGATGACCAGGTATTGGTTGTGAGGATTTTTTCTTTGGGCACCCAGTGCTCATAAACAGCACACAGAGCACGGACAGCTTTCTGTCCCTCTGGAGAGTCATCTCCACCAATAAGCACTCTGTCTGGGTTCTTCAGGTCCTTGATGGCTGTTCCTTCAGCAAGGAACTCTGGGTTAGACAGCACCTACACACACAGGAAAAAAAGAACAAGTAAAAGCCAAAAGCAACAGCCAGCTTTTAAATACACAACTCAAAGATTATGTTTACCTGCAAATCCAAGTTAGGCTTAGTATTAGCATCAAATATTCGACGAATGCTCTCTGCAGCACGTACTGGAACTGTGCTTTTCTCAGTGACAATTTTATAGCCATTTGAATTCTGCGCAATTCTTCTAGCACAAGCTTCAATGTATTTCAGATCAGCTGCTCGGCCTTTTCCCATTCCATAAGTCTTTGTTGGTGTATTAACCTAATTACAAATACATGAAAGGGGAAGAAATGTTACAGGTCAGTATCTCTTGTGTTAAGGTGAAATTGTTAAGGCTGATAGACATTTGCCTTCTCAGAGTAAGGAAAATGCTTCTACCCCAGAATTATTCTGGTTGCATCAGATGAAGCTGTGTTAGCTGTCTCAATTACCCATTTTGTTTTCTACAGAAAGCTCACTGGTCTCTATTCAAATATGATTTAAACAAGAGCAATTCATAGCAGCTCTGCAGGCTTTGGTGAAACAATCCTTATTCTGGAAACACCAGTAATTTCTTTGTGATTATGGCCAGTCACTTTGTTACCTGTCCCACACTAGGAATGCAAAGACGTATAATAAGAATCTTGTGGCCAGTGAGGTAACTATAGTGTGAACTCACTTTGCAATGAAAGTAGGGCTGATGAAAATTAGAATACTGATATACACAGAAAAGGCAACATGAAGGAAAACACGTTGTTTGGATTATTCCTTTTCATTACGAATGGAAAGAAATGGCAACAACATGTACAACACAACAGCTTGTTTTGAATCAGGGACAGGTGGCAATATATGGGCTGTCAGCCAGCCACACAGCATTCATTTCAAACTTAATGAATGAAGAGAAATACTGTCAGAAAGGGAGCTTCATACTACAGTGCCCTAACAAACAGGAGATCTCAAGAAAAAAAGGACCTTAACAAAAGGCCTACCAAGGCAAATGGCAATCAGTTCTTTTGGATTCTGCATTAGTAAAAACCTCTAGATTTTAAAAGATTTATCTTTGACTGAATCCTTTTTCTAGTGGTGTCAATAGCTTTGAAATATTAAAGCCACCCCTGCTGCCATTACTACACTATTTTGAAAAGCTTCTAGAAATAGGTCATCTTTGTAACTGAATAACCAGCACTTGATTCTGTATATCTAAGAATTTTATCATTATTATCAAGGTCCCACAGATTTCACCAGGACACTGTAATGACAAAGCTGCACTACATTCTGCTCCGACTCCATACACCTAACCAAGTTAAACAACAACATTACCATTTTGACACAGAACCTGTTAATTTGTCAAAGGTGTTTTGAAAAATTAAGAAAAACAAATAAAATCTTACTTAATGCTTTTCCCACAGTACACAGAAAGACAAGAAGAAATCTGTGACACAATGAAATGACAAAACAAAGGCAACTTCCTAAAACAAAAGCAACATAATGACTTGATAAGAAAGAAAGAAAGAAAGAAAGACAAAGATAAGCATAGCCACCTTCTTCACCTGAACTTACAGAAATAAATACAAGATCAGCTTCTCTAATGGCATCATCAATACTGGTAGAAAAGAAGAGGTTTTTTCCTCGACAGGATTCTACTACTTCTTGTAACCCAGGCTGAAAAAGAAGCAGAAAACAAATAGTTAAGATTAATGCAGTTAGAAGAATAGCAAACTCTATGCCCAAACAGCATATAATTTCAGATACAGAAAGATTTTCTTTTTTTCCTGTGTCAGTGCAGCATGTTTTCAGTCTGGCAGAACTAAAGCTTCTGAAGATTCAGAGAGTAAAAAAAGTTAAGGTCTTTCTTATTCAAAAGACTCACAATGTTGCCCTGAAACTTTCATCCACACTGAATGGCTTATTTGCACAGACAGATTTTAGCTTTCAGCAATTCCCATGTTCAGTTCTACCATGAAAAGAAGCAATTAAAGAAATACCTGCAGAGTGATGTTAAGTAGATTCAAGAAGAAGTCCTACAATATTCCCTAGCCTGCAAACAAAGAGGTGGTCCCAATTCTCATTTTCCCTCTTTCCACAAACCCCTCAATATCAGACTTAAAACTGCTTCAGCACAAAGAAAACACCCCACAAAGTCTTCCACAAAGTAAGCAAGCCCAGATCCAGTGAAGGATAGGCAGCTGAGACGCACAGGAAATGAAGACCACTCCTTCTAGCAACCACCCCTCTTTGTGCCAGATGAAATTTATCATGGCACCACTCCTACAGTGTGGAAGAATCACAACAGCCATAACATGATGAAATTCTTCCCAGAGACATACAGTGCTTTAACACTTCCACTCAGACAAGAGAGGCAGGAGGTCACATATAAATGAGCAACTCTGTATGGTCACAGATAAAAGACGCTTTTACTCGTTATTTGAATAGTCAGTCATGCACTTTCACGTGGCAGTCCTATCTCCAACTTGAGACACCTATCATTACATTAGATATTTAAATGCCAGAAAGGCAAAGGTTCACTGGATGGAGAGAAGAAAACGAAGCAGAAGCTTTCTTATGCAAGACAATTTATATAAAGTGAGACACTAAAAATATCACCCACTTAGAAGAAAAACAAAGGTAGCAAAAGAACAGGCAAAATAACATGCCTTAAAATCCATTGAATATTCCACCTATGATCTTATAATGGGATGCAAATAGAAAGGCAGCCCTCTAGACAGTTTGTGACACTGAAAAGAAACAAACCAACCCAAAAACCCACAAAAGCCTCACTGTGCAATGACTCAATTTTACAACTGTCTGACCTAACTCTTGGCAGTTTTTGTACATTCTTTGTAAGCAAAGGACACCATTCCAGGAAACAGATGTTACAAGTTTGGGGTTTTTTTTTTAAAAAAAAAAACATGCCAAGGCAAGCTCTAGCTCATTCAGTCTAAGTATTAAGAGAAAGCAAAGTACTTGCTTTCAAAAATTTTATTTATATCTCACCTGCCAATCTGAACATTATAAACAGTTTATTTTGAATTTATATGACAAAGGAGGTCTATTCATCTTGACTTAGTCACAGTATAGCTCTGGTTTTAAGAGGGAAGAAGACTTCTTCTAGCTAAAGAGCAACTGTTAGTACCAGTCAGATGCCTTGTCTATAAAAACTGTATTTCATGAAAGAAAAAGAAACCTATTCTTTATGATGAAAAAGAGTGGAAAACAACAAATGCTAAGAGAAGCAAAATAGAAAAATTAAAGTAATTTGTAATAAAGGACTGACAGTGTGGTACATTTATTTGGCCTAGTCTTCCCAGGCCTGATTGAAGATTTATGGTACAACTAAATCAGAAAAATTACTATCCCCATCTTTTCACATACTTAAAGCTGGGCAGCACAGATTGGATTTTGGCAGCATTAAGATTGGGAATAAAGGTTACAGCCCAGTATTACACCTTTATACTGTGCTACTACACAGTGGGTAATATCTGTAATTGAGCAAGAGGACTATGTTATGATCAAATCAGGTCCCAAAAGAAAGTCAGCATGATTTAGCACAATTCGCTATATACAGAATTACTTTTTCCTTATGAGGCCCTTCATATAATCATTAATACACATCTGCATCAGCTGCATTAAGTTATTTCAAAAATCTGGTTTAATGAGCAGTAGTGACAAGCAGATGTTCCAGAATATTCTTTTTGAAGGACTTCACTGAGATGCTAAGCTTGACAAGCTTCAGAACTGGGCTATGGGGGAAATGCCATGTAGTGGGTGGCAAGCAAAGGCAACGCTGCCTGGAAGAAGACACAGCAGTGATGCTTACCTCGTAGATTGGGAGCGTG
Organism: Certhia americana; assembly: GCA_018697195.1. Lineage (NCBI taxonomy): Eukaryota > Metazoa > Chordata > Aves > Passeriformes > Certhiidae > Certhia > Certhia americana. The sequence continues at coordinate 43,594,542 of CM031860.1, read as the reverse complement.
TCTGAATTCCAGGCATTGATTCTGGCCTCATTGACATCCACAACAGTAACTTTGATACTGGGGCACATTTGCGCAATAACACTACAGGTTGGCCCACCAACATAACCAGCACCAATGCAGCAAATCTTCTTAATTTCAAACATGACTGCTCTAGTAAGAGGAGGGGGAAATGGAAAATCAGGAGTTGCAAATTAAAATACCGGCCAACAATTCAAGGAAAACAAAGAGTACTAGTCATTTCAGATTTTATTATGCCGCGGCCCACAAAAGCGTTTTCTTACGGCTGATCTCTTGAAATGAACTGCTACGCCTCTCTCCAGCCCGGGCAGGCTTTGGAGCCTGTCCCTCTCCGCAGCGCCAGCCCCACAGCCCACCAAAGCAGCCTTTCTGTGGCCGCTCCGAGCCATGACACCCCGCACAGCGCCCTCGGGCCCAGGGATCGCCGGTGCCGCGCCGGTCCGGGGCACGACAGCGCTCGGCGGGGCCCCGTGCTACGGCCACAGCCGCGCCCTGCCCCTGGAGCCCCCGGCCGGCACAGGGAGGCCGCAGCTCCCGCCTCCTCCCCGAAGGAGGACGCGGGCCAAGCCGGCCGCGGTCCCCCCGGGCCGGGCCGACCCCGCGGGCTCCATCCCCGGGAGCGCAACGGGAATGGAGCGGCTCCTCGGCCGCACCCCGGGGTGGGAAGGGCCCCCCGGGACAGCAGCGGGGGGACCGGCGGCCGGCACCGCAGCACGGACACTTACCGCGGGCGGGCAGGCGTGGTCCGGCGCCGCGGATCGAGCGGGAGCGCTGCGGCGAGGATGCTCGGGGAGGATGCGCGCAAAGCTCAAGGCGACGCTGTGCCGGGAGGGGAGCGGCAGCGGCCGCTATTTAAAGGGCCGCGGCGGGCCCGAGGCGGCTGCTTCATGGCGAGGACGCTGAGCTGGGCCGTCCCGCCTCCTCCGTCCCCCGGGGGCGGAGAACGGAGCCGGCCCGCCCGCCGCGGTGCCGGCGAATGGCGGCGAGGCGCCTCAGGCAGGGCCGGCCCGGCCCCGCCAGGCGCGGGGGGCTGAGGGGCCGCAGGGCCCCCGGGCACGGCTGGGAGCTCCGTGCCTGGGCCACCCTACTGCTCCTGCCGTCCGCCTCAGGGTATTTCTGTAAAGAACTTAATTGTGGTGGTTGAGTAATGTTTTGTCCTTCAGCTGTGGTTACTGTGAAGTAAAGAAGGCGGTGTTCATTCTCTCTCCTGTACCGTAGCACCGTCTCAACAAAGAGGAGTAAAGGGAAACGTGGATAGATTACAATAAAGTTCAGTGTTTAAAGTCCAGGTGATGAACATTGCACAGAAGAAGTAGATAAAACGAGCTTGTGCTCTTGCCCTTGTGACCTGGGTACTGCCCAGGGACCTCTTGCCCAGCAGTATTAAAGTTCTCAGATACTGCTCCTGCCTTTTATGTAAACATGGTATGCTATTAGTATACCACATCTGACTTTGGGAGCAGAAAGATTGTGAGAAATCTGCTGTCTTTTCTTCCCCAGTACATTTAAGTTACAGTGCCTCTCCCAAAAGCTGGGTGTGGGACTTGGCTCCAACTGCACTATTGAACCCATTTAGACTTTAGACAGATTACAATTTCTATGTTAAATGTTGCCAGACTAGGTAGAAAATACGTGATGCCTTAAGTTTTAGCTTTTATATTTTTTTGACTCTGCGCTGTTTTGGTGAGTAGTTTTAGGTTTCACATTAAGTGCTACTAAGCTCTCTTCACAGTGTAAATAGACAAAACAATTCCTTCTCTAGTTTGATACCAGGGACAACTTTCAGACCCAAGAACAAAAACAACCGTGAAGTGAGAAGAAAAAACAAGGAGGATGGAGCTTCATAACCTGAAGCTATGGTTGGACAATTGATTCTAATATGCTAATGGACCAGAACTTATAAAAGTCTGAGACCTTGTGACCCGGGGGTCCATTTTGTGACCATTTTGGGTGCATCTTTGGTGTGGTCCAGCTGGACTGTCATGCGGCCCAGGTGTGCCCATTGAGGCTTTTTAATAAATCCCTACTTTATCCTTTGCCCTGTCTAGTCTCTGTTCCAGCTCAGCCTCGAGAAATCATCATACATGCGTGGTCTTATCAAAGCGACTGAAGAATTACCTTGTTCTTACATGGCATTTTCATCCATAGCTCTTAAAATACATTTTTTAAAAACTGAGTCATTATTTCTGATTTATATTCTATCCTGTTACTACTTTGGAGGATCTGGTCTTTCCCTAGAAGAATCTCTACCTGTTTGAGTGAGTACATACTATAATCACAGGTCCTTTAGAAATGCCTGTAAAATATGTGTGTCTCTACTGAAAGAGCCTACTGAGGTTTGCAGTTGGTGCAGGATCCTGTCAAGTTCAACGTGGTTAGCCAAAGAACTGCCTGGCAAAGGTGCAGGGTTCACTGTGTTTATTCTGAAGCAAAACCAAGTCATACCTTTTCTCATTTCTTCCTTGCACAGATATCTCAGTTTTAAACATGTCTAGGGTTTCTTTTTTTTTCTTTTCCAGGGAAACCTAAGCAAAGTAAATAGAAGCTCAGTGAGTGACTCAGAAGTCAGTCGAACCTATACCATCCTCTTCAAACCCCCATCCTTAGGTCTCACAATAGTCATGAATGCATACACTTGTACTGCAGGAATGTTATCTGGTCCCTCTGTACCAGCCAGAACCAAAACCACTTCAGGTCCTTTAAGTGGTCCCCTGGGGGTGTTGCTCAGTGTACTTACTGTGTGCCTGGCACACAGGGAATGGATTTTCTAGAAACAGGAAGGGTACAGTGGTTGTGTGCAAGGCCAAGTGTGTGTGAGAAGGACTTCCCTCTGCCTGCTGGTGTATGTGTGGGTAGTTAGTGGTTCATTAGAGTCAGCTGATACCTCCCCATTACTGAGTTTGCTAAGAATGAGGGCAGGAGCTTCAGAATTGTGCTTGGCTGGGGGCTTCAGGTGTACTTACTTCAGGAGAGTGCTGTGTTCAGAGGATTATAAAAACCATGTGGATGTAACTCTTCACCTGCATCTCTGCTACTTGCCAAGGAGCTTCAAAAGGGATATTTTTTGTATCTGGTAATCATGGGCCTTTCCTGGGGGGAGAAAAGTCTGGGCTGTTGTCTATTTGAGTGCTGTTTCAAATGTCTAAAGAGCTCCCTTGGGACAGGCAATGGACCCCAAGTCCCTTTTTTGTGTAGCAAAGGACTTTCACTGATAGTCACACCCCTGCCTGGGATGTTGATCTCGTTCTCCCTTGCAAACAGCACAACTTAACCTGGAAGGCTGGACTGCATGGTCTTGGAGGTCTTTTCCAGCCTAATTGATTCTGTGAAAGGATGATGAGGGCTGCTTTTGGTTCCCTGTAGCCTACACTCTGGTGGTGAGGGCACTGGAGGCAGATTAAAAAAATGCAGAGCTCAAAGGCATTCCAGTGAAAATGGTGTAAGGTTTGGGTTTCCCCTCTTCTTACAGAAAAATTCTGAATTATTGGATGGGATCTTCTTGGTTTTTCCATTCAGGCAGACCCATTGTTTACCAGGATGTAAAATTTTTTGTGACAGCACACAGAGGCAAGAAAGCTTATGTAAGGCTGCTGCAAAGCAGATGAGGCTGGTCCATTGTTGGCCATTTCGTAAAATAAAAGTTGTGAATTCTCCTCTGGTTTTTTTTAAGCCTCAGTGTAGACTGTGAATACTTTTGCAGTGCAGGAGAGGTAAACTAAATAACAGGAGGAATGGGATTTCAGGAGTATGTTTTTCTTTAGTGTTGGCAATTGACTAGGTCAGGTGAATCCCTCTTCCAGCATATTGGGGAGTGGGTTTGAGACCACACCTCTGCCTTTCCAGAAACCAGCAAGTGAAGAGTGATCTGAATGCCAAAGGCGGGTGGAGGGGCCACTTTTCACCTCCCTCCCGTGTACAAGCTGTTCCATTATGCAAGAGAGAAATCATGATTTATGAAGGATTTGGGGGACGAGAGGAGGGAGAGGGAAGACAAAGAGCAAGTGAGTTCATGATTGCATAATCTCCTGGCTGGCATCCTGATGTTGGAGGTAGGAGGAAAAGCCAGCAAAGAACCATGGATATTAAGGGAGTTTTGAATCCTGTCTGGTTAGTGTTTAATGTCAGACTGATCGTCAACCAGATTTAGCTGATCATTAACTAAGGGCAGCTGAGTTTGTGTGATCAGTTTCTGACACTAACATCTGACACAGATTCAACAACCACTGTTGTCTGTCAAGCCTTTCTTTAACTTTTGACAAAGCATGACTGGGAAGCAACCCCACCTGTAACTGAGGAATCTGAGGTGCTCAGCAACAGTGTCAGGCTGAGGCACAAAAGTGCCCAGAAGACCAGTTGGATCAGTATTTGAATCCATGCTTTGTATTTTACAGCATTAAGAGGAAGGAAGGAGATGCAGCTAAAGAGATTATTCAGGACATGTGGGACAGGGCATGTGTGTTGAAAAGGCTCCAGCAGCTGCATAAAGCAGCCATTACACCGTTTTTGAATACAGGAAGACAAGAACCTGAGCTCTATGTGTGCTCAGAGCCAACATTGTCTTGCTACAAGAGACATTTTCTGCCTGGCACATCCCTACTTACACCCTCTCCTCATCTTCCCCTCTTTGATTCACCAGAACTTTGACACTGCTGAACAATCTGACAGTTTGCCCAAACATTTTGTGATTAATCTAATACAGTATTTTCTTTGCTGGTGATAACCAGCCTCTCAAACTGCAATTATTGGTAAAATTTGTTGCAATTTCTGGTCAGGTTCAACATGTCTGTTTGCATAGGGCATGGAACATGTGGGCAATAACTTCATCAAGGTCTCATGGACAATACTGCCACATAAATAAAACCCCAAAGTCATGCAGCATTAAAACTTTTGAAAGGCAGGGCAGGAAGGGCACCCTGAGAACTCTGATGAAAATATCCTGTCAAGTCCCATTCTTAAAGTTACTGCACATCAATGTTCTGTTTCCCAGTACCTTGCTCTAATTACATTATTTAAAGCTCTCAGTACACACAGAAATTATCCACAATACCTTCCAGGCATGATTACATTTGGTGGTCTATCTGTTGTTTCCTAAGTGCCTCTTTTTTCATTCTCTTCTGATATTTTTCTGGAAACCATATACTTCATGCCAGACATCAAAGCTGTTCCTTGAGAAGCAGTGCTGTGGGAAGCAGCATTGCTTTTCTGAACGCAGGGTACACTGCAGCTCCCAGCAGGAGAGCCATGTCAGGCTAACAGCAATCACAATGGAACAGAGAGGAAACATTAAATGCTAAAACTGATGCAGTGGAGGTAAGAACAGCCAGGTAAGGCACTGCTTTTCATCACTGCCCCATTGGAGAGAAATAGTCTTGTAGCATCCCTTCTTTAAAGTGTCTTATTCAGCTGAGCTGTCCCATTGCTGTAACAGCTGTTTGCATAAAGTAAGGTGACGATTTGATCTACCCTGACAGTTTAGCTATAAATTAATTTGGCTTAATCTCTTCCCATTACATACTGAAGCCCAACACAAGCTATACAGCGGGGGTGGGGGGGGTGTGGGATGTGGGGGTGGTCAGAGACAAAATGCATTTGTGATTCAAATTGCAAGCTAATATTTGATGAAGGAAGAAATTATTATTTGGATTTTCCATTTCAAACAAGACTGCTTGAAATCACTAAGGGAGTTGAAGAAACTCAATTTTTACTCATCACAAGAAAGCAGATTTTGATGCATTACTTGCCATGTTCGGTGTAGTGACAGTCCTGTGGAAGCTTCTTTGGGTTGTTTCCTTGCTAATCATTTAGCATTTCAAGTTCTGCTCTAAACTGAACACCTTTATTAAGATTTGCTTTTTATATCAAACCAATGGCTGTGACCTTCAGAATGTTGTAGTGTTGGGGTTTTTCACTGGTCTGCTAAAGGAAACTTATTTTCTGATCTCTAGGATCTTCTAGATTTTAAGGATAGTTTTTGCAACAGAAGAAATTAATTTAAAACCAGTTATAAGTCTGAAAACTACGTAGTCACAAAAGTTATTCCTCTGTTTTATCATTTAATGAATGGAAGATGTAACAACAAAACTTATAAATGCAAAGGACTTTTTTCTTAGCCCTTGCTACATGTGATCTTTGATTATATATTACTGGTTTATTTTCAGTATTTTACAGTAACACTTTCCATACAAACAAGAAGAGTGAAACCTTTAAAAAGCTGTATATATATGGTGAATTAATATATATTGCCAAATACTGAAGCACATTTTTTTCAGACAGCCCTTCTGGCCAGTGCTCTGACCCACAGCTAAAAGTTAAAAAGGTAGTGTGGAAGCCAGATTCTTCTAGTTATTATATTTAACTACAAAATGTCTGCTATGGGAGTTGGCAATTTTGATACAAGTGTTCAATTACTTTTCTTATATGAAAGAAAAATCTTCAGCTGATGTTGCCTGGAAGTTGGTAAGAGTTGTTGTTTTACAAGTGAGGATGTGGTTCAGCATGGAATATTTTGCTTCTTCCCCCACCCCAAGATCCAGATCTTTGCAGTGAATGCACTGTATGCCGTTGGCTGGTACTGAGCAAATAAAGAGAAGGAGAAGAGGATGCAAGTAGTCCACTTTTGCAAGGAATCCACTTAATGGAATATTTTTCTGCAATGTATATTTGGTGTATTCTTCCCAAACATCCTAGGTAAGGAAATTTTTTCCAGGCTTTGGGGCAGAGTAGTTTCCAATTTCCTGGTGATCTTGACCAGCTAGGCCTTGTACAGATCAATTCATCACTGTGAATTTAGATTTGTGGCAATTTCCTTTCTGCATCACTTTTCTCAATCAGCATCTGCATCCTTGACAAATATTTTAACAAGTGTAGTTAGAAGTTAAGCTTTAGGGGTTATTTATAATCTCATGTTTGAGTAAAAGGGTAACTTTTGATAAGCAGATGATATTTAAGATCTTGTACTTTCTAGATTGACTCAAATGCCTAAAACATTTGTTCATTCTTGTTGTTGTTATTATTATATTATTCTGATTTTTTTTCTCATTCTCTGGTATTTATTGCTACTATCTCTGGATAGCTGTTTATTATTTTAAACCCTAAAGCTTCCCTGGTTCTCCTTTTCTTCCTCAGATTAACACAGGAATCCCTAATGAGGGATCTGAGTTGCTGTGGAGGCAGTGCTCAGAATGTTGTGCTCTGCTTCCAGAGAAGAGTGCGGCACTTCACGGGAACAGCGAGGAAGCAGCAGGTCTCTACTGCTCCTATGCACTGTCTTAGAGCCATTGCAGCATCTTCCTTCCTCAGAGCAGCACTGGGTCCAACACTGGCAAGATCTAGAACTAGAAAATAGATTGCAAATCCCAAAGTACTAGGATCTGATCTAAACGAAAGTAACAGTCAGCATACTTGTCATTACTTTTCTTCCTGTATTATTTCTGACTTCCTAGGTTGCATGACCACTTCAAAGAGCAAAAGGCAGAGGTATCCATATTGGTCATCAAAGCATCTTATACCTTGGAAATGGCTTTTTATTTGTTCTGACTTGCTTGAGATACATACAGTAGACAAGTGACCAGTAGAAAAGTTAGAATTTACATTTAAAAAATTACACAGGTGACACACTACTTTTACTGATTCTTATTTTTAGATGATTTCAAATTACCTTAGAAATTGATTGATTGGTGCAGCCCTATATCTTATATAAAAACTAAAAGACAAAGACAGAAGTTTACTAATGATTGCTATTTATTTTGTTAAGTCAATAAAAAGTGCATAGTACAAGCCCTTGATCCCAATCCAAGTACTCAGTAAAAGATTACTAGGAAACTGCAAATGGCACAGATGATTTTTTTGTTTGGCATAATTCAGATATTTTAAACCACTGATTTACATTAAGTACATGACATCATCACTCTTCCTTTTTTCAATCAGGACTATTACAAGGCTAAGTGATCTGCAGACAGTGCATGAATACATATGATTTCTCATTTCAGAGCATAGTCATTGTGTTAAGCAGACTCTAAAATTACTATTGTTTTAACAAAATTAAGGTATAATTGTAAATTTCCCTCCATATTTCCCAAGTTGCTACAACTTGCATCTCTTACTGACCAAGCTTAAACCATCATTACAGAACTGATCATACCCTGGAGTTTTGCATACCACTAATCTCTTCTACACTTCCCAAAATTTATGGTATCTGTAATCATGATACAATTATTTAATCACAAATTACATCACTCAAGGCCAGATTTCTGCCACCCTTACTGAAGCTGCTACTAGTACATTATCTCAGAGTAGTTCCACAAACTTCAGTGCAACTACTTGATGAGTAAGGCACTATTTAACACAAATAAGAGTGGCAAAATACAGTCCAATGGTTACTTACTTTTATTTTAATTAAGAGTGCTGATCTGAACTTTGTATCTTGGACAGAGTATCTGAATTTAAAAGGTATACATTTTAATACGGGATAGTGGCCTGGCTCTTTAGTAAAACATTTTACAATAAAATATTTCCAATTTTTTTTTCCTTTTACATAGAAAATTTAAAATAGCAATTTACATGAGGAAAGCATACATGTATAAAATCACTGGGACAAATAGAGGAATTTTAAGCAAAGACATTTCATTTAAAGGTAAACCACAACATTCCTCTGAACAAAAAGTTCATTTGCCAAGACTCTTAGAGCTGGGAACACATGTTAAGTTTTATAAATACATAAACAGACATTTAAGTGAGACTGAGCCTCACAAGTGAGTAGCATCTCCTGTAAATCTCACTAACTCCCAAAAGGAGTGCTCTGTCTGAATAGAAGTCTGTTTCAGTTGGCTTTTTAATCAATTGGAAGCTTGTTTTATGCCTCCAATAGTGAAGAATTCTGGCCAAAAATCCTTGGAGAAAAAAGGTCAGTGTGGGAGATTATATATAATTTCCTTGTGGGTTCAACAAAATGATGCTGTATTACTTGTTCTGAACAGTATTCCATACATAAATGTACATGGAAGGCAAAAAGCAAGCACTGGTAGAGTGCTTGTCCCAGTGACATCTTTACACAGTGTTTGTGGCCTGTACATTATTAGACATAATGGGACAAATTCTCTCAGCTTCTCCTGATGTCACTGAGAGCACCTGGCCCAATCTTCTCCTTTTGTTTTTTTTGTTTTTTTTTTTTTTTTTTGTTGTTGTTTTTTTTTTAAACATGCTCCTATGCTTGGGAGCACACTATTCCATAGAAATTCAAAGGTCAATCACATCAAATTACAGAGCCCTTCTTCAGGTCTACACTGTATTTTAAAAGGAGGCTTAGCTGGCTCACCATTTACCCTGAAGAGCTAAACCCAGCGTCTGTCATCCATGGGATTGAGATTTTTGTTAGAGCCTGTTAAAACAAACCTTTTGAACTTTAACAGTAAGTTCCTTCAGCTCCACAACTAAAGTCTCATGGAATAAAGGTTTGTAGAGTAAGGCTTAGCATTCCCATATTCTACTGACCTTTAAAGAAAGAAGGTTCATTTTGGTAACATAAAAATGTTCTTTATATTATTCTGATCAATTTTTCAAATTGAACAAGAAAAATATACAGTGTTGCTTTTCTGTACATCTTTAAAATGTTCTTAAATTAATGTACATAAAAAAAGTAATTCCCATTTGCCATAATGGGAGATGTGCACAGGTGTGTGCACAGCCACACATACACACACTTAAACAACCACACATACACACAAATATTAGAGGGAAGAGACATGCCATATGTAGTCACCTGCAAGTTTGTTATTCTACAATTACAACTAGTAGATAAGGATGAAATGTTAAGAATTGCTGATAACATACAGGTGAAAAAACCTGAATAATCCAGTACATGTTGTATACCAAAAGTTGGTAACCATGGTAATTTCTTGGTATGATTTCATCCTGTCCAATATACATTATATCATGGCTAAAAACTTGTTAAGGTACCAATTATGAAAAGACTATGCCAGGACAGAAAATTCTACCAAGTTCTTCTTACTAAATTTGACAAAGTCTCTAAGTAAACACACCTGGGTTTAGAGTATGTTTTTTTGACAACGTATTGAGTAAGACATACAATTTATTAATGAAAATGGCTAAATTAACTTTTTTGGTGGTATAATCTTTTGTGTAACGTTCCCGATATAAAGATCAAAGCTTTGACAGTGGCCATCGTCACATTCCTTTCCATGTGCATACACACACAGAGTACAATTCTAGTGGACAAGCCATGCTTTTGCCAGCAACCCTGAAAACTGTGTTAGTGGTCCAAAGACCAGAATAAAAGCTGCTCTGAAACCAGGGCAAATATAAAACAAGTTATATTTTTCAGCACATAACTAAGTACTTCCAACCATAATATAACTTTCAAAAGCATACTGGAGAAGAAATATGAATTAATCTGAAGAAAGGTCAGTAACCATCCATTCTTATAGATGGACTGGGATTTTCTTTTTCTTTCAATGCATATCAGAAATCACAGCAAAGAAATTAGGATCACTGTAACATAAAGAGACTGAGTGGAATGTCCACAGTAACAATAACAACCAAAAAACCCCTACAATGCCTTACCATTATTCAAATTACAATCTTATAGAAATTGTAATAACATACAAAGCAAAAATTAACTTAAAATTGAAGTCGCTAAAAGCAGTTCATGGAGATTACTGCTGAATGATAACTCTGCTCTATATAAATGAGAAAAGAAAACCATATTGAATGGGGTTTAGGAGCAATCTGGTCACTTCGTTCATTTGGTTGTGCAAGGTCTTAGCTGCTGAACTTCTCCAATACTGAATGTTCTAGTCCACTGGTGGGGCTGGTGGTTCTTGTCCCTGAGGAGGAGAAAGGAGGAAAGGAAATAAAGAAAAAAAGGATTAGAAACAGTGCTTCACACAGGATGTTTTAGCAATAGAAGAACTCAGAATTACACTGTGTTTTATTTTATGGTTTTTCTTTCAATATCTCTTAAAATAATTAGAGTATATGAGCATGAAAAACATATACTTTTTCCTGTATGAATTGAGATTTTTCCATGATCCCACATCTTGGACAATGATCACCCTTCTCAAAGTCTCATGCTGTAATTTTGTTTACTGACTTCTCTTAAACCTGTGCTTCTCCCCTTTCACATGAGAAGGCAGGAGGAAGTTTCAACCAGGGATAGACAGTGTCCAGAGGAGACTGCATCTGCTCCATCCCACAGCAGGCCTCACACTTAGCCTTCATGATTACTTTCCCTTTGGTTTAACTCATTTTAATTTCTAATGGATTTCCAAGAAAATACAGGGGAAAAAATTGGAAAAAATTACTTTGAGACAGTGTGTAATAAACCAAAATAGATTTAAGCTATTGCAGAATCTCCCTGCAGGGCACTTGAAGATGCACTTACATTGTGTTGGCTGGTTGGCTTTCCGGCTGTGTTTGATCCTCTTAGATTACTAGGTCTCAGTAAGAACAAGACAAGTGCAATCACCACCCAGGCCATCATTATCATGGCAAAGCTGATGCCATTGTCACTGGAGGAGTTTGGTCCTGGCACTACAGAGGAGAAAAACTCAAGTTATAACAGAGTAACAGCAGAGTTCTTTTCCCCAAGTGGAAACAAAAATGCCATCTCAGAAAAAAAATCCCTGAAATTTTTTTTCAATGGAGTGTTCTGATTAGTCCCTCATTTTGTCTTTGAGACAATAATACTGGTTTTTAATCACTTTTCTTATCCATTTGAAAAGAGAATCATCTATTTCATAATATTTCACTGGCATTCTCAGAATAACCATGAATATTTCTTAGCTCATATTAACTCCTAGTGAAATGGAGATGATAAGCATTCTTCACAGTTAAGAAATCAAATTTGATTTTTAAGAAGTCAAACTTGATGCAAAATATACTTACATAGGAAACCCCCCCCCCATACATATGTTGGTCTTTGGTTTTTTTTGTGTCAAACAAATAAAATAGTAAGACTGAGTGAAAGCCTAGGCTCCATTGTTAGATCCCACACAGAGAACATGCAAATTCTAGCAAGAGGGGAGCAAACTAATGGTAATCAATTTCTTGACTCTAAGTTATTTCTGAGAGTTTGTTTGAAGATGTTTCAGTGTCAATATGCCAGATCTCCATGACTGATCATCCAGGTCATGTGGTATTTTTGCTAGCAACCTATCTAGCAGGAGGCAAAAAATGCTGTAGATACACTCCAAAGTGAAGCCCAGAAGAAAATACAAAAATTTTACATCAAATTTCCTTACAGAATACCTGAAACATCAACCTGTGGAAATTAATTTAAGAAAATACCTTCAGGCTGAAAATGGCTGATTGATCCGATCAAGAAACTCTTGCAAATACCTGCACATTTGAGAACAACTTTTCTCTTTTGAAACATAACTTCAAGTAATCAAACAGTAACTAATATTGTCAGCTGAAGTGTAAACCCATGTATAGCTACTTACCTATGGTACTTAAATGAACCCATTTATCATAGCATCTAAAGACCTAACATCTTCATTAATGATCTAGATGATCAATTGATACACAGCAATTAATTCAAAGCTATAATGAATTACCTTCAGAAAGAGAAGAGCTATGCTATTTTATTACTCAAGAGAAATATTTTCACATCCAGAAAACTCCACAAAAACACTCATATCTGCCATATTTTCAAATGGAAAGTGACAAGTCTGTCAATTTTCACGTCTTATGTGGATCATCTGATTATGGAGTCAAGTCTGGATTCAGTATTGGCTGGATTGTTCTTATTTAAGACTTACTTGATAACTTACACCCTGCTGGAATCATTTCCTTGAAGGTTAATGCTGATACGACAGAACCATGCTCATCACCGTCATCCTGGAGGCTCTTCCATGGAAAGAGTTTGCCAACAGAGGCTCTTCCATGGAAAGAGTTTGTTCTTAGCACAGCAGAGGGGCCCTACAGGGAAGTTTACAGCTATGCCATTCTCCACACTGCTGCTCTGCGAATAAGGCTTCATGAGTTGGGGCTGTTGGACTGATATCCTTTACTGATACATGCACTCAAAAATGTCAGAGAAGGAAAAAGCCCATGCATTATAGAAGTCATGCTTCTCACAGCACAAACACCACCGTTAAAATGTATGAGCAAATGAAACTGCTTTTGCCTTATAAATGTCCAAAATATAAACATTTCAAAATTCGAGAAGTTGCTAATGTAGAGGAATTTTATAATTAGAATTATATGCAATTACAAGTGAGAATTCTTTTAAAAATCTGAGTGAATAAAGGGCTTTGTATATGAGGAGATGGCATAGTGCACAGAAAATAAATAAGAATGCTACAGCTTTTAATTCACTAAACTCTTTTACATTTGATTTTGAAAACATATGGAATTGCAAAGGTAAGAGTTTAGACCTTCAGTTTTGTTGACCAAATATTATTATCAGCAGTATATACCAATATTTTAAATCTTGGAAAATCTTTACATATGCAGTCCAGGAGGAGACTAGCACATAATTTGGCATGAAAAGAACAACCGCTTTATTATGGGGCTTCCAGATACCATTAATAGCCACTCTGAGACTACCTTCAGCTACAACTAAGAAGGCCTTAGGTACCTGCTTTGGCAAATATTTCTGGTAGAAGATGAAAATTCAGATGACTTGTTATTCAGGATTCCCCATACAATGCAGAGAAATGGACTAGTCTGACTGCCTTCTGGAATTTTTGCTGAACGTTAGTGCACTTAGGGTCTGTGGTGGTAAAGCAGAAGTTGGGATAAGCAAATGATGCCAGATCAGATCATGCTGCAGGTCAGGGAAGGGAGCAGAAGGGACCACAGAGGGAAACCACAGGTGTTCATTGCAAGACACAGTTTTTTCCAGCCTGCATTGTAATACAGTTCAGATGGAACCAAATGTGCTGAAACATGTTCTGAACCAAGTTAAGCAAGAAAATCACTGATCTAACTGGCCCTGGACTACCTACTCAAGGCATGCCAGACACTGAAACAGACACAATGACGTTTACACTTTGCAAGAACTGTTAAACTCACATCTCTCACAAATGACTGTGTGCTTTAATAGGGATGTAAGATACTTCAAAATCTGTTACTTTAATCTCTTATGGGGAAGAGGATAAGCAAAATTTCACACAGCTGGGATTGAATTCAACTTCTCAAAGCTTTGCATCATAAATCAAGCGAACAGACAGGAAGCTATTTCAGCTACTAGAAGCAGTTATATGTAGGAGACAACAATCTTGCTACAAAGACCTCCATCCCTGAGATTACAAAATCATCAGATAAAACCAGCTTATGGATAAAGAACATTTGAGTAAAGGTGAAACTAAGCAGGATGGAATACATGGTGATGGGCAGAAGAAAATAAAATCTTGTTTTAAGAGTTCACAGTCACTAACTGTAACTGGTATCTTTTTGCAAGTAATTTAGAAGTGATGTTTGATTCCTTGAAGAATAAAGGTTATCCTCTAAGAGCACCTGTGAGTGGTATTTTCTAATATTTTCAGATGGAGAGATTGTCCTGGTCTAAGATGAATGTTCCTGCCACCACCCATTTTAATGGATGGATCTGGTTATTAATTTCCAGTGCTCCAGAGACATCAACTAGTACAGAATGTAACAGTACATATTCCTGTGTCACTGAGAGACATGACACACAGTCTCTAACCTACCTTTCCATGCAACACTGAATCCAGCCCAAGGTCTTTATTTTCAGAGTATCTGGTCCCCTGGGTTTGGCATACATACACTTCTGAATGATGCCTGTGAGCAGTTCTGATCCTGTGTTTACCTGGAATTTTTTTTTTTTTTTTTTTTTTTACAGCATGGCTGAATTATCTCTCTGCAGGAGAAAGCTTTATGAGGAGCTGGTCTGAGATTGTGGGATTAACTCCCATGGGAGTTAGAGCAACAGATAGGATTCACCATAGTCGCTACGTACAAGATACAGTTTTTGGACTTGCTTTTTCCTACAGAAGCAGAGACTAGGCCACACAAACTAGTCTTCTCACAAAAAGAAATGGGAAGTAAAAAAAAAAAATGTCTTTTGTGACAAATGTTCGCAGATTCATTCAAGGTTCTAGAAGGCAGTCAAAGCTATTAAAATTATGAGTTTGGTAAAAACAGTTTTTAAAGATTAATGGTCAAGCAATTCCTTATTGTGTGACTGGTATCTCAACAATACAATATTAAAACTACTAAGTGCCTGTGTTAAATACCCTTACAAGAAAATTTAGTTCTTCCCTTAAACTGCAGTTTTTCCTTCAGAATGAGGCTGTATTCTAAAGTAAAATTAATTACTATAAAGAAAAGTAAAAAATTAATTTCTTTTACTCTAAGAGTGTGTTCCATGTGGTGCTTTTTGTCTGCCTTCTCATGGTAGAAAATATCTTCCTCTGGAGTACAAACAGATCAACCCTGGTAAAAACTGTTAAACATCTGCATGCAAGAAGGCAAGAGTATGCTCTCTGACTCGTGTCTTCTCTTCATGGTGCTTTAAGCCTTGCTTGTTCTGTGAAGGAAAGACATAAAAGTGTATATAAAGAGAGGTATTTTAGAAGTGAATCATCAGGGAAGAGAAAGAGCCCGTGGGACCTTCAGCAGATCATGAAGGCCCCATGCAAGCTGACACTTGCAAAGGCAGGGATAAGGAACCGAAAGAAAGCCAAAATGGACTTAAGCAGAGGAAGGGAGAAGGGAATTCCCAGAAAAGGGAGGGAAGAGTTGGCAGACATTTCAAGCTGTTAGGTTAGGCTGCTGTGACTGCCCTAGATGAACACAAATCAAGATGAATCACACATACGTATTCCTTTTAAATTGCATAAAAATTTGGAAGTAGAGTAGACAACATTTGAAGCAGTCATCTCTGACCACATTACAATCTAGCAAAGCACTGAGAACAGTGCTGAAAATATGAATGTGGTAAATTGAGGTCACAACATCTGGGAATTGCTAGAACACAGAGAAAAAACTCAGGCAGTAGCCTCTCATTTCCTTTGACACAGAAAGCTGACTGTGAAGGGCCATGAGCCATCAGAGCAGATCAGTACCAGCTGGGATCCTCCCTAGGCTGGATGAACTGCTGGTGTTGCAACTGCCACTCGACAGAGAACCTCGATGCTCCACTTGCACTAAACAGAATTCAGAAAAGAATTGCCACTCTTATTCCTCATTTCAAGGGAAACTCTAAGATCTTCTTATTTGCTGAGCATTAACAATCCAAACAGAATATTAAATGTGTTGCCTATTCAAAATTCACAGCCTATTCTTTTCTGCAAGGCACCCACTGAAACTGAAGGAACAGTCATCAGACTCTGACACGTGCGTTAATTGTCACAGCAGATATTCTGATGGAGAACCAGCAGATGGAACAGCCATTAAACAGAGTGCCCAAATGCTTGTTGAAGTGGTGCTCATATCTTCCTGTACCTAAATACAAAAGCACTGGTCCTTACCCTGGCAGGAAACTCTGCAGGGAAGTCACTATGACATAATGGTGCCAACAAGTGTAAGTAAGAATTTATAGATAATAACACAAAAAAGTGAACGAGGGAGACCAGGCACTACTGCCTTTATATGGCTCGAAAAAACAACAACAACAACAAAAAAGAACTGAAATCAAGGGTTGAAAAAACAAAGCATGCTCAGGAAGAATCAACAGAGGGTGTTTCTGAAAATTTCCAGCTGGTAGCAGCAGCACAGCACATGATGCTGCTGTGACATTGGCTGAACCCCAGCCCTGACGTCTCCCAAAACAAAACCACATACACCTCATCAGTTATTCCACAACCTTGCAACTTAAGAATCTGTGTATGACAACATTCCCAGCTGTACTTCTAGAAGGAAGACCAAATTCTGGGAATGAGTGAATTGGTGAGAGTGAAACAAATTTGCTCATATCAAGATTCTGAAATGAGGAATCAAAGTCAACAAGTCACAGGAAATGGAGCTGTGGGAGGTAGTGGAGACCCACCTCAAACATAAGCTCATCACTGTAAGCTCAAAAACAGGATGAAGCAATGGACAGAAGACTGGTTCAGAATTATCTAAATAGGTTTCTGAAAACATCTCTAGAAGCTTCTCCAGGCTCAGTCTGTTCATTTTTGCCTTTGTCTCCCAGGGTCTTACATACTGGCACAAGCACAGCATCACAGAAGCACCATAAAATAATGTGACAAATATGCAGCCATGTCATTGCATCAGCAGAAAAATACCTTTGCTAGAATTAAATTTAAGGCAATATAATAACATAGGAAAAGATTTACTCTGTAATTTTTGCTTTGGTTTTTGAAACAAACCACCGCTTTGGAACAATTGCTGCCAAATTGCTTGCATCTGCACAGACAGTTATTGCAAGAATCTCAGAATGGAAAGCTATTTGTTGCAAACCATTCAAATCCCCACTGTACTATAGCTTGTTAACATTAAAGCTATCCCACAAGCTTTGTGCCCACACATATCAGAACTTACTCATTTATACAGTCTTTAGTCTAAAAGCTTTATAAATACCGATGACCCAAGACTCCCAAGGCATGAGTGAGAATGACCTACCATTGCTTGGTTTGACTGTGGACTAAAGCTCAGAAAGCTCCATACCCTGTCTCTGCCTCCTTCTAATATAGAAAATATTCTGTCTCCCATCACCTGTCTTGTTCCCTCTCCTACATGCCTGTGATTGAAAAACTACATAGAAGTCTAAGGTGTGGGAGACTAAAAAGTCTGCCTTTGGACAGGTGTACTTGGAAAAGAAGGAATGATGGAAGTCACAGACAGTGTAACTTGCCCAAAAAGAAAGATTAAACCAGCAGCACAGTACAGCACATGTGCACCACACCATCTTTTCCTCAGGGGTTATGTGGGACAGCTCAGTTTTCCCCCTTCAGACCAGCATGGCACTGAATGGACTGTTTCACACTGGCAGAGTCCAGTCCAAGTCTGAGCTGGATGCCTATCTCCAAACAGGTTTTAGAGGGGAGTGAAGAGGGAGGAGCATGAGGGTGAACAAGGGCATGGACTCTCTCCAAGATGCTGGAAGCCTTACCTGCACTGCTCCTAGACCTGTAAAAGACACAGGCACCAGCAGCTCTTGCTTACAAGAACGCTGCTCAGGTGCTTGCTGCTCCCTCAAAGCATTACAGCAGTCCTGATGCAAGCTGAGCAAGTTCACACACTCAAATGATATAGGAAAACCAGATCACTTTTATTTATAAACATTTGACAACATTCCCTTTAGCTCACAGAAAGTGTCTCAGGGAGTGTCTCAACACCTCAGGGCATGGTTACATTACTGCATAACCTCCACACAGCTATGTCCCACTGCTGATTCTGGTAATGTTTGACTGACCTGGTACTGTTGACTGTTTGGGAGAGGGTTTTTTATGCATTTCACAGGAAATTCCAAGAAGTGTACACATCAGTCCTCTGCTTCATTAACTACACAGGCGCCAAATCAACAGAGATGTAGTCATGGTGTATGTCAGCTTATGAGTCAGAGCCTCCTCTTCCTCACAGTGTAGAGGGGTCACAGTACTGACAGTACATCACCCAGCCACAGCTGTGAACACGTGTATGTGTTTGTGTGTGTGTCTGTGCTCAGTATCTAGTCTTCACTGGCTAGGCTACTCTGAATCTGACAAGGACAAATAAAGCACCTTTCAGATTTTCCCCTCCCATTCCCCATATCATCCTATTTTGAGGCTAACAGAAAGATCAAAAATGCTTGGGGCCTGATTAATGGTTATGTTAGTTTACTGATACCTCCAGGCTTCTCATCAGTGCTGCTTCTAATGTACAAATGTTCATCACAGATTCTCAGAAATAACCTTCCCAGCATATCATTTTTATTACTGTAATATTTGATTTAATGTAATATATTCCTACAACATTAAATCAACCACTGCATTTTAAAGAACAGTCAGACTGTATTTTAATTACTGCTGTTCATTTTACTTCCATGAACCTGATACGAACAGTTACTCACATTCCTGAAGGCATTCTGTGTCTGTGCAGTACGACTGGGATTGTCTCAGCTGAAACAGAGAAAAAGAAAAGCATGACACTTAACAATATGTCTTGGATGGCTTTTATTGAATTCAGGATTTAATATATTGTCAGAGTAAAGTTCAAGGATAACTGATCCTTTACTGGATCACACTTGGCTTACAGTATGTGAAGAATCCCAGGTATGGAGGTAGTTTCTGAACACTATTTACATAATACCTTTAAATTACCTGACTACAGTGTTATTGCTTCCAATTCAGCCATTGAATACCTTTCAAAATTCAAGTTAAAAAAAAAAACCCTGAACATTTTCAGTGACTGTAATGACTATTTGACTTACAGACTAGGTAAGCTTGCCAACTGCAAGAAAAGTCAACACTGGCTAACCTACAAATCAGTACAGCTATTTTACAGATGACAGAGCCAAAAAAGGAAGACAAATATCACATTCTTTATTAGGATCAGAGACGTTAAATGGATGGGATTTTATGTGCAGCACTATGGAAATAGATTCTATCCTCTGCTTAGGTAAACTGCATGGATTATTAGCATAAGTTTTTAAAAGTACAGAATTGTTACACTGCCTTCAATAGAAATGACATTTGCTTTTTCACAGGTTTTATTATACAGTTGTGTCAGAAATCCCAACACTTTTTGTCACAGCAGGCTAACCTGTTCATTAACAGTGTAAATATACAAAGGTTAAAGAGAAGACAAGATGATGCTATTTTTGTAAGGAACATATGAATCATTTCCACAAAATCCATTTCCCCTTGTATTGGCATAACTGATTTAATGTATGTAGTCATATTATGCAAAACACATCAAGGAAACAGATGAAGAACTGAAGAAGGAAGACATTTGGGAAAGTATAATCTTTTATCATAAAGATTGTCAATGACTGACACATTTGAAAAAGGAAAAAATGTGATTGGAGACTGATCACATTAATTCTTTCATTAATATATTAAGATCTACTACCAAAGTTACTGAGAGTTACTGAGACTACAAAGTAGTCTCTTAGGAAGGAATCTGCAAAGCTGGATTTAACCTTTCAGCTATCTCTGTAGTGAAAAACAGCATTGAGCAGCAGCAGAATACTTTTATTTCTTACTAAAGGAAAAATCTATCAAACTATGCATATTTCCTGCTGTTCTTATACAAAACCTCATTTTATTTTAAAACTTTGGAAGTAATTTTCAAAGGGGAGATTTTATCTTAACAATAGTACCCATTTGTAATATTCAAAAATTTCTGAACTGGGAAAACTGGATATTCCTATACCACTATTTTAAAGCATAAACATAGCAGCAATGTAATTATCTTCTGTTTGTATAAGAGTTTAGTTCCGAAAGGGGCTTAATTTATAATCCCTACTTAAAACAGCATTTATAGATATTCAATGCAGAGGGATGACCAGAATTAAAATGGGCAACAGATATATGATCACAAACAAGCATCTCATTATCCCCCTCTATCCCCACGATGGCAAGTCCTCATACAGCTCATCTAATTTGCCTAGATATAGAACAGTGCCTGGGGGTGTTCTAGCCACAGTATCAGTTGTCTCCCATTCTAAGTGCACACTCTGTCCAAATACAACTTTGTTAAAGCTCTAGGATGGCTCTCTGAGCCAGGTAACAAATCTGTTTTTCACAGATCAGCGAGAGGCTGTACATTGTCATTGTGGGATGAAACACAGCAGATCGTGAAAAACGAGCAGCAGTGAAAAGAGGTTTTTCTTATTTCACTTGGGTCAACAAGTCTCTTACTGTGTAACCCAATATGAATCTGATTCCTTGTGGTCACTCATTTAGTCAAAAGACAAGAAACGATTCTGGCACATGTATGAAATGCTTACGTAAATTGAATGGCTGGGAAAGGTAATGCTTTTCGCTGAAACAAGAATGTTCCTTCTACCAATTAGCTCTCTTTTGACAATGACACCCTTTAAGGAACATAGCAACTGCTGGGAAAAAACTAAATGTGCAACATTTCAATAGTAAGGCAATTGAAAAAAGAGCAATTATCAGGGACTGGAAATAAACAGTCCTCTGTATTAAGATTTTTCAAATCCAGTGTGGAGGGGAAATTTGGATGAACGTTTGTGGAATAATGGTAAAAAGTGCAACCAGACTTTACCTGTTCTCAACAAAACTCACAAAAAGATTTCAAATACACTCAATGGTTTTGAGACTGGGAACACTATAGAGCTGATGAGAAAAATTTGAACAGAGAAGTAATTCTTCAAATATGTTAACTCCTAGATACTTGAAGACAATATTATTATTAACAATGATTTTGATTTTATTAATACTTCAGAGATCCCTGTGTAGCCAGAAGTGTGAATAGTGGAAGATTAATAGCTGACTGTCTGATCTAACTTCTACTAAAGTCAGCAACAACCTTTTCATCTTTTTCCATATATTCTAAAACAGAGCCTTAAGAAGAACATAAAAATTAGGCAAGTGAAACATCAGGGTGTATTCAACAAAAGAAGAGTGAAAGATGTTACAAAACTAAATATTTATACTATTTATTCCATTTAAATAAAAAGGATTATATCTGAAGTTTAACATTCTCTGTGCCATTCAAAGTTTGTCATTCAAACAGAATAAATAGCTTAGTGCATGTGAGCCAAACAATGAACTACTTTATTTTTTCATTGTCCAAGATGAAGTAAACACAAACTGAAAATAGCATGAAAGCTGGAAGAGAGCTAAAAAGAATTAAAAATTTACAGTTTTCATATAGTTCAAAATTCAAAAAATAAAAGTAAAAATACTAATTACAAATGTATATTATTTAAAATAAAACTGTGAACTTTCATTTCCTCCAAGTATATTGAAAGTGTTGAATAGCCCTAAATTAAAGTATTTTAAATTAGTAATTCCCAAACCACAAGAACTCTTGGTCAATAGAAATATTTGGTTTCTATGAAACCTCTGATAAGTTCCGGAAGAGGCAGCAGTGGATGAATCACAGCAAATCCAGCCCATTTACTGACATATTGTGAATGTAAACTCAATACAATACCAAGAAAAAAGAAGAAACCAAGTTACTTCCAGTGGTAAGAGAAAAGGGCTCTTCCTCACTCCTTCCCCATGACACTCAAATTTTGTATTGCAATATTAAAAAGGGCACATTTCTAATGGCTCCTAGCTCCAATTTGAAACTCTTCTTCCTTTCTTTTCCAGAATATACAGCTTTTAGCCCCAGTTCACACTAACACAACAGTGTTTAGATCCTGCTCCTTTGAGACAAGGACAGTTTTAACATGCCATCTTGTGGATCAACAGCATCCACCCATCAAGCACACCTGAAACCTGTGTCCTGCTGCTCCTCTTTCAATAGATGCCATGTTTTGGCAGGAGTCTGCATAGTTTTTAGCAATGAGAGCCTCCACTTTTTACAATCTCCAGCTGTGAACAAAACCACAGTAAAGGGATGCTGCTATTGGCCTCTGAAAACTCTTTTGTAAAGTCACCATATTAAACAAAATTTGCTTTGGTTTTATTTTCACATGCCCACAAACATGCCACTGTGTGGTGAAAACAGGGTGTGAACTTTTTCTGCATTTAACAGCTCCATAAAATCACTGAAGACCAAGTGAAATAGTAAGCCCAGTGAAAACAGCTTCATCTAGCTAAACAGAGAACTTGTTTTTCCAACACAGGGACCTCAGCCAACACAATTTGTGTCTTTTCAGTCTTCCTTGAAAGAAGTTAAGCTACTTTGCACTGCTCATCACAGATACCTGCTGTGGAGAAGGAAATGCACACTTTGTCTACCTATACAATAACTTGTTCATGCTTCAATACCTCTGCTTCCTCTTCAGAGGAGTTTAGTGAAACTCTTCAGGTGAGTTTTCAGAGATTGCTATGCCAGAGTTCAACAGTCTCACTATGTCTGGGACTGATCCTGCAATCTCTGCTCAGACATTTATTTTTTTTAAGAATTAAAGTCAACAGCATATTACCTGAAAAAAGATTCAAGGTTTCTATCCAGTGTAAAAACCATTTCTTGAGAGTTAAATGTATTATTTAAGCGTTAAAGAAAAAAAAATGACAGAGCATATAAATATCAGGAAGATATCAATGATCAGACAGCTCACCAGTTTGTAATTTCTCAGGAGAAATAGCAGTATAATCCCTGTCCAAATGCACTTTCCAACTCCAGAAATAGTGTACTAAAGAGGTAACGAAACAAGAACAGGACTAATGGCAGGAACAAAGTGCAACCATCAATGCAGTCTAGTGCAAATGCCAGATGAGGTGAAAGTATAGTATTAGTATATTATTTATGCAGGGATAATAAAATACCTACATTTTAGAATAATATCTGACTCTGCTCAAAGTAGAAATAAGTCCTCAGAAATGACAGAAATGAAAAATTAGTAAGTTCATGAGATGGGTCAGGAAAAGACCTCCATACAAGAAATTGTGATGGATGAAAGCCCAGAGAGATGTGTGAAAGAAATAGATGAAACAGGTACACAAAGATAAGAGAGCAAAAATGGATGATGGTGGGAATGAAAAGAACAGTTAAGTAGGAAAGCAAGGACAAATAACTAAATTGATATGGTTATTTTTTCCACAAATACAAGTAAATTTAAAATGGAATCATAAAGACTGTTGATAGAAAATTTTATGTAATAATGAGGGTATCATCCCTTGTGAAAATACTTTTTAGCTATTTAGACCAGCTGGAACATCTGCTTTTCCTCTCCAACAATGCCAGAAGATGACAACACAATGGCATACTCCTGATTGCATTCTCATGCTTCTGGGTAATGAAATCATAGTTTAAGCTTTGTTGGCAGCCATGTCTGTTCTCTCCAAACTATATAAACAATCTAGTAAACAACATGATAAATAAATTGCTATGGTAGGATATGCCAGTCCTGAATACAAGCCAGGCTGCAAATTGAATTGCAGCATTATCTGTAAGAGTTCAGATTTAAAGATGCAAAAAAATGACACCTACATGCACTATTCTGCTACAAGCTGGCAAAGAATGGCATACTGATGGAATTTAATTGTCTCTTAAACTATGCTAGCTTCTCTTAGAGGAACAAACATGGAAAAAGTGAACACTGCCTTCCCCACTCCATCTTCTATGTGTATATGCAGAATTAGTATAAATGATTGTTCATACAAGGAACAAAATAACAGTCTGCAATAAAAATATACAGCCTGGTCCTGTCAGATGGCAAGTAATTTTCTCTCCAATTGCAGGTGAGAGAGAAGGATAGTTGCTACATTTCAAAATAATATTCCTAGATTACAAACCTTCTAAGATCCAGAATCATCAGCCAGTTATGAAGAAGGAGAATATTAACCTTCATATTAAAAGACATGACATTTTATGGAGGAAGATGCATCAGAAGTCCCAGGGATCACTGCAATCTCGAGCCTTGATCTGGACATGAACACATTCTTCTCTTAATTTTTTCATTTGTTCTGGGATTGCTGTTTCACCTTGGGGTCATATAGATCCTCCTTTTTCATACTTCTCTCACTTTCCTGCAATTGCCTGAATTACTGGTACTTCATTTTAAAATTTTGCTGACCTACAATATCAAGGATATCCTCCTTTTACTGAACACAAAGCAGAATTAATTAGCAGTGAAAAGATGAAACAGTGATGATCAGGATCATTACAAGGAGCTCACAGCATCTCTGACTATGTGAAATACCAGACAACAAATATACGAGGCAGAATATTAAAGAGGCATCTGAAAATGTGCATAAACAACATACATATCTCCCCAGAGGACATTTGCAAACTTATATGTAAAATGTAAAACCAAAATACATATAGGCTTTTTGACCAATTGAGTATCCTCTGCAAAATCATGCATATTAGTAAAATGAAAGTGTACTCCCACATAGACAGTCTTGAGGAAAAGGCTTAGAACTTGCAGTTCCAAAAGATAACTACAGTTTGCTCTAAGTGTTGACTACATGAGATCTGAGAGAAAAAGCACAATTTCCTCCTTTTCCTATCCTTTTCAGATATCCTTCTCCTGGTGCTCAAAAGAGATGGCCATAAGACATCTCTGGTCATCAGAGTTCAGCCATTCATAGTACAAGTTATACCCATTAATTATTTCTGGAATATCAAGCTGAAAGAACTTTCAATGCAGGATTTTTTTACACTGCTTGCAATACACTATGCATGCCTTGAGATGATCATGAGGTGTGACTGAGATTTTCCTGTTTGTTTTTCTAAATATATACTGGTTAAGAAGGAGCAGTTTATCAAGCATACTACAAAGCTCAGGAACAGGAAAGGTAAAGAATGACAGACATGTTCAAAAAGTCCTGATTCCTAACCCCTTATACACCATTTTTCACAGCTTTTTTCTCTTTTAATATGTTTAGAAAATACTCTCCATTTGCACTGTTTGATGCAGAATTAGATTCTAGGTTATGACATGCATTGGCAGTACATGAATTCTGTAATACAGTTTTGTGGCCTTAGTTTGTGCAACACCAGTACCTTGAGCACTCAGTGAAAGGAAGAAAAATAGAAATCAGTGGAGCAAGAGCACTCAGGTACAGTCTTACCCTCTGCCACTCCAACCCTGTGTCTTATTCTTTTGGGCTGATATCTAAGCAGGTGCATCAAGCCTTTTCCCCTGAACCTCTGAAGAATGACAGCTTCTCTGTTCTAATGAACAACCTAAAGTTCAGCTGTTGGGAAAGGCTGCCTTTGAATCAGCTTGAATGAAGAGGACAAAAGGGGCAGGTGAGAGCAAAATGCAGTAACTTGTTCTTGGGATGTTTTGCTAAAAGCTATAGACTAGAATTAGCACCTCCTATATAAAAAAAAAAAATAGAAGGCTAACACTGTGGAACATGTGTAAGAAGTCTCCAGAGCAACTTTCATATTTAAAGGACATTTTAAGTTATAAATTTTATTTGGTATAGCTCTGGTGTGCTTTCAGTGAAAGCCTGCATCAGTAAGGAAAACCACTTTTGTTGACTGCTTAAGTTGGGCTTAGCTGTACTAACATCTTGAGAGCTTTTTAACTATTTGCAGCACATATCTATTTTAGTCATCTGTATTTATTTTATGCTGTTTACATGATGACTCCTTCAGCCAAGACTTGTGGCTATGCTGTATACTATTTCAGACTATGCCAGTTTGACTCCAAAATGAACTGGTCAAGAGAATTATGTGGAAATTTGATTGACAAAAGAGTGTTTCAACCAATTATGTTGAAACAGTTGGAGAATTTGCAATTTTTGCAATAAAAATCTAGTGACAAATCAAAATACAAGAGAGAATAAAACAAAGAATGATTGTATTCCCCGAAGTTTTGATATAGCAACATAAATAAGCATGGACCATTACTTTGCAATTAGCTACTGAAGGACAAAACACAAGGTTGTAATTCCCACAATGGTTTGTAAGTAGAACTGTTCACAGTTTATCAAAATGGGTCCTTTTACATTATAGAATTAGAAATGTTTTCAGTTAAAAAACATACTGCTCATTTTTGTAAAAACTAATACAAGACAATTCTGAAGTCTGTTTTTGTAAAGCAAATAATACTGTACCAGAAGGAGACAGAAAAAGGATGTTTACTTGACACAAAGCAATGCACGTTACTGGCTTGCTTGGACATTGCTGTCCACTCTAAGCAGTCGTAAGCATGTTTCAGTCTTCATGGAAGATGCTTTATGAATGATTATTCCTTACCACCACATAAACTGTGTTTTCAGTCTAGTTTTCAAACTTGAACTGATACTTGGGCAAAGATCAGCCATGCCTACTCAGAGAGCATTGATACCCAGAGGAGTAACATAAGGGAACCAGATTTTTGTATTACAAAATAAGTGAAAGAAGGGGAAATAAAAAGGTTTAAACACATTATTCTTATCTAGGGATTTGCTGGTTTTTGCCAAAACTAAGACAGGAACAATTTCCTCTGGGTACACAGAATGTCCTTCATCATGATTCTTTCAAACAACTATCCCCTTGTCTGACAGATTCCCCCCAATAAAACAATTTGCTGCAATTTGTTGTTCCTCATTCTTGAACTTTGTCTCTTCTTGTCAAAATAAGCTTTGCAAATGGAGGAGACTGAACAGGAGATAAAGTCATGCAAGCTAACAAACCTGTCATTGTCTTTTGACAACTCTTGTGCATCTGCAGAGGATGGAAAATCTTGTGATATTTTTCTTCTATGCTTACTTCCTCTTATGGAAGTTCCCAATTAACTGCTATATCCATAGAGTAAATAGTGAACCCAACATACAATAGCCAAATTGTTATTATACAACACCACCAAATCATAACAGATGGTGCTGGGGGTATTACATACTAGAAATGATATTTATGAACTCACAGCCAAAATTTTCAGATTTCTAGTTTTCCTAGGAATATTTGGAGTTCATAATATCTGCTTATTATTTACAGTGCCCATACTACAGAAATTTACATGCGTGAAATCTTCATATTTTGACACCAAGGAGAACCCTGAAAAATCCACTTCAGGAAAGTGATAGAACATTCAGCATAAAATAATTCAATGCCACTTAAGCATGCATATATACATTGTAAGAACTCTGTGTATGGACAAGATGTCCAAGTTAACTTCATAAGCAGCAAAACATCTTTTAAAATATCATGCACATCAGAGATACACAGTTCACTGACTATAAAATCTTCATGGTATTATAAATTAAGAAGGAAAAAAACCCAACAAAAGAAAGCCTTGCTTAGTCAAGGAAAATCAAAGACAGATAAATAACCAAGTCACAATTATATAAGAGGTGGACTTTTTAACAATTTTCTTGTTTGTAATTTTCTGTGGTGTTGCTAACAACAGAGAGGAAGAATTCTGAACAGCTTTTCTTTTTTCATTGTATAAGCGCTAATTGTACTGTAAGATGAACTGAAATCCGCATTTCAAATAGAGATTTAAACTATATGCTATATAAAACTCCTAAAATAATGTATTCAACCACAAATTAAATTTTGATGCCACATACATTTTATAAGAGTTTCAAAGTAAAAAATACCAATTAAACTAGAAGTTAAAATTATAGTATTGAAAATTAAAACATGAACTTCAGGTTCTAGTGGCAAACTTTTTGATCTCCTTCTGATTTTGGAACAGCAGTGTCATTCAAATCTTCTGTACAGTTAATTGTAACAGGAATCCTGTGTATTTGAATATGTTAACTCTACACATAATAGTCATGACTGAACATATCACAGCTTCTTTATTAGCAGACACTTTAATTCTTAACAGTACTGGAACTCTTAGCAGTGTTGGTTTAGATAGGTATAAACAAATTAGTCTGTAAAAATTAGTTTAACTCAAATACAAGTTTAAAAAAATCAATCATGGGTGTTTTGCACAATATCATTACTGGATTGTAAGATCCTAAAAGTAATATTTTCACACTTGGGCATCTCCTATAATTACATTATAATTCTGTTAGATTTGATTCTGTTAAATCTCATCTGTGAACTCCTGCATTTACAATGCTAAGTCTGGAGACAATTGCAAATACCTTGTTATAGAATTTTTTCCAAAATCCTGTCGAGTACTGCCAGCTATAACACCATTCAAATGTACTCTGGTGTGTTTTATACCTATCTAGCTTAAAATGAATCAACGATTAAACACATGTAGGGAACCATTCTGGGTACATGGCATGTTTGGATATATTTTTCTCACCCAGAGTCTGAACAGATCACTTAGCTTTGTTTATCACAATGACTTTGAAGTTTGGGTTTTGAGGATCCAACTTTTAGATAGCATGCACCCAGTCTCCATTGAGACTTGTGGGGTTCAGCAATTTTGAGCACCAATGTCCACGTGTTCTTTTTAGCACGCATAGTAAAACTTCTGTTTGCTCATGTTGTGTGAGACTGTGTGACAGAACGGCAACTTAGAAGGGAAACTCTTCCTGATGCATAAAACTTACAGGTGCAAAAATGGCTTAGCAAATCTCCTGCTGAGATCATATAACAGGTTACTTGAGGATAGTTGGCTGCTGACTGAGACTTCTGAGACTTTTCTTTTCTAGATTCTGCTACATTATCCTAGCTAGTGATTTGATCTTATAAATATTTAGGAGCATCTGCTTTGCTTTTTAGGAGAGATGAAATCGGGAATTTCCCTTTACTCCTCACAGTTTCAAGTGCTAATTGGTATGATCTTTTCGGAAGGTGGATACTGAGCAATAAACTCCCTTCTTGCAACTACACAGAACATTGTTAGACTGCTCTTGGTGCATGCACCTATCATGTGCTCTGTTCACATTCATAACACAGGAACTAGTGTTCCTTCAAATGATCCATTTTTACCCACCTCACACTGAAAGGAGCAGCCCAGGAACAAAATCTCACAGACATTTGTGGCATTTCTTCTAACTTTGGACACACTCACCTTGATTGTTCATAACTAGAATCCTCCAGCCACAACAAAGAGAACTGGCTGACCAGTGCCATTGCCTGTCAGTATCTTCCAGCAAAAACCCAAAAGGATTAAAAAATCCTGAATGGGGGTAAAAATTCTGAACCGTGATAGTTTAGATTTGCATCTGACAAGCCTGAGGAAAAAGGGCAGCAAACATGCACTCTCCTTTCTTCCTCCCAACTTCTGAACTTGGTTCTGGAGGTTCCTTTCTCACCACTTTAGCATGTGTTCTGAAGCCTCAAGGTTCAGAATCAACACAACTTTGTGATACAGCACAAATAACATGTTGAGGACAAAAAGAAAATCATTTGTGGGAAAGAACATAGAAGATTTTGAAATTGTACCTCTAAATGGGAAGCATGAGCTAGTATGGCTAGGCCTGATGCAAAGGCTTCACAGGAAATACAACTATTCTCCACAGAAGCCTCGATTTTCTGCACCTTTGTGTTGGCAGCACTTTTCCAAAGCACTGATAAGAAACCTCTTGAAGAAGGGCCTGATCCTAGAGAGGATCTTCTTCACACATAACAGCCTTCAACAGTTGATGTACTCAGTAACTTAAAATGATATTAATTTAGGCCCCAAGAAAGAAAATGTGATTAAAACAAATATATGAAAATCAACAAGGGGAAATGCATCAAATGAAGTTGATGTATACTGTAATCCTTAAAAGAATTTAACCAAATTAGAGTTGTAATCAAGCAACCTAATTGCTCATAGTTCATAATTGTTAATGTTATTTTAAAAAATATATACTTTTACTTAGAATAAAAAAAGAAGCACTTTGTAGCTTATTTTTCAATAGACATTGAACTAAGATCAATACAGAAACAAAGAAAAAGCCCTTTTACAGAGCAATGTACATCACTTGCTTGAAGTTGCTCAGCCTATCAATGACATGGCAAGAAAACAGAACTCAAAACTCAGAATCACTGGATTCTCAACTTCAGAACTTTTTAGAGAGTAGTTTTAAAAATTCAGACATCATTATCTTGCCATATGAGTATGTGCAACTTCATATGTGTGGAATTACCTTGGCCACAAAGACTTTGCTGGGTAGTTTCTTTGGTTTTATGCAGACTGAAAAAAAGGCATATAAAAGCTATAATTTGTATTGACTATTCAAAAGCTCATCAGAAAGTTGGATACACAGATTCTAACTGTACATGCATGCTACTGAATAAGCAGAATCAAAAGCACCAGTAACTGCAAATCTGCAAGAGCTGAAGTAATGTCTGAATAACCACCCTTCCAAATATCCTCATGTTATCCTTACCAGATTAATCAGTCTTCTCATTGCATGTTCATGCGAGCAAATGCATTCACAGGGATCAAATCCACCTTCTGCCATGGCTCTCTGGATAAACCTGAACTTGTCTGTGAACACCTAGGAAGAATAAGAATAAAAGGACAATGAATGCTTTTTCAACTGACCTTATTTTCCAGAGACCCACACATCAAGTTTCAGTTCATTTAATGCCAGGGTAAAAATGCAAAACAAAGCCGGGTAATCCTGTTATTCCTTTGGCAGTATGAATGAAGAAGTCTGGTATGTGCAGTTACATTTTGATGCTGCTGAAAACACTGTCTCACACAAATTTTTTTTTGCAAGACTGTGTGTCTCCCCTGGGTTTTCTCACATACCAAAATGAAATACATCCTAACAAACATGAAGCACAAAGATTAAATTCTTGTCTCTCATCTGCACAGTGGGACTCTTAAGTGTACATATACAAATTGAAAGGTCAGGGAACTTGTACTCCTAAACCCTAATAATAAACTGCTGGCATTCTCCCTCCAGATCAATGTACAGGAAAATAATTTAAAACTCAGTAAGTTTTTTGCTAAAGGAAACAATTGTCTTTGTTGTATAATGAAAGCAAGCAGCAGGGGTACAAAAGTGAACGTACTTGGAAACACTTTAAAAATGGAGCTAATGCACACTAATTTTAGATCAAAGAAGTAGGTTAATCACTTAGCAATATAGAATTTTCAAAGAAACTGTAATGGGCATGGTAGGAAATCAATTTTAGATTGTTCACACGCTAAAACCACTTATACCAGACATGCCAGTCATGTTCAAATGTATGTTTATTATTTACCAACAACTTTTCAGTGATTTAATTGAGGGTCAAATGGTGCAGCAGACTGCAAGGCATTTCTACCCTTGTGGTAAAATCTGGGATTGACTTCTCTCAAATGAGGACTCTTAATACATCTTAGGATATATTAGGTAGCTCTTCAAAACCATAGTTAAGAAATATTTTTCACTTGCCATCAGTAAAGCTGCATTCAGAATGTGTTAGTGTTGCATGTACTCAGGCTTTAATGTGAACAACTGGCAAGCTTAACAATACAACCTCTTAATTTCTAAAACAAGTACTCTATGAAGGTACCAGCCATTTTATAAGGGTGTGCTGAATCAACAGATGTGCTGTGCAGTCATTGCCTATAAAAACTTACAGCCTCGATCACACATGAGCATTTTAATGTTTTAGTGTCACTAGAAGAAAGAGGAATAATATATATGTCTGAAAGACATCTTCATTCAACAGAACTTAACAGTGCTACAGTTCTACCCTCATGAGGGGAGAAGAAAGCAAATGCATTTCAGAAGTCCTTCCTTTGTTAATGCCTACTATTCTCCTGAATAAACCTTTACCATGGTGGACAGAGCCAGAGAGTAAAAGAAACTGAGAGATAACTGTCTTAATTATGGAGTTTGAACATCAATGCCCTTAACCTGCTAGGGTGTCCACTTCTGAAAAAGAAAGCTGCAAAAGGAAAAAAAAAAACCATTGAAGTGATGGAGGAAATTCTTTTTGCCTAGATACTAGGAAAAAGTAATCTGGCTATGTAATGAGAAGATGACTGAGAGATGACTTGATTATGTAGCACACAAGTACCTTTGAAGAGAAAAACAGGCACAAGTACTGAATTCTTCAATGAAGAGGCAATCAAGAACCAGTAACTGGAAGCTGTAATTAACCAGATTGAAAAGAAAAGCAAGGCATACATTTTTACCATCACACTAACTGATCGGTGCAACAAACTGCCCAAGAAGCAGTGGATTTCCCACCACTTAGTGCATTCAGAGAGGCTTCAGTAAAATACAGGTTACTGAGTAAAGTACAGGAGCACCCAAGTTCAGATATAATGTCCCCAAATATATAGGGGATCAGAACAGATGATCTTATAACTCTTTTTGAGAATTACTGGAATTACTGTAAGGCTACCACACTAACTTTCATGAAATTATTTCAGAACCACTAGAATCACACGATAGCAATAGAAGAAATTTTTTATCTACATGGTCTCCCTGAATAATATATCACACCAGGCAGAGGAGCCTTTCTAAAACTATCTTAGAATAAGGAACAGATAAAAACACTGATTACTAAACAGTGCAAAATGGTTTGTCTGGATATATAAATATATATATATATATATATAGCTTCTCTGACATCCACAAGAAGGTATTTGAACAAGTGAAGTTGCAAAAAGGTATTTAATTGTAACTTGAAATAATTTAGGGGTCAGTAACACATAATGATGTCACAGCAATTAACAGACAAGTGTTTGTATTATAGAGGACTGAACAAAAACCAAACACCAAGTAAGAGTCACTGCTGATAAAACCAGGTTAACATTCTCTACAGAGTATACAAGTGAAAAAAATTAGACAATAAACAGTAAAAGTTAATCTGTCATACAACATCATAAATTTAAGAGGAGGTGAACTAGAAGGAATTTGCCCCTAGGCACCTGTACATGACAAATTACCTCAATGAGCTAAAGAAAGCACAAGACACATCACCAAGTAAAATGCCATTCAACCTTTGAAAAAAAGATCTCTCAAAAGCTTTCCCACCTTCATATGTTGCTGAAAGAATCATCCTTTCTTTCCTCCTAGCGTGTAACAAACTCTTCATTGGCAAAGATCAAAGACTGACCATGTATTTTGGGAACAGCACTAGGTTTTCCCCTAAAAAAGATGCTAAAATTGGGTTATTTTAATATGCTTAAAATCCAGGTAAATAATTTTCCTTTATGCAATTATTTTTTGATGGAACTGAAGGAAATGGAGATTTTATACATCTGCCCAATTTCAAAGAAGAAACACTCTATGATTATTTTCACTTGCAAAATGACACTATCATGTTTTTATTGCTCTTCAAAATATTCTTGACTTAACTGAGTTATTTGTAACACACTTCAAATGCATAAAGTACTAAGCTCTATAATCAGATCT
Source organism: Certhia americana (assembly GCA_018697195.1). Taxonomy (NCBI): domain Eukaryota; kingdom Metazoa; phylum Chordata; class Aves; order Passeriformes; family Certhiidae; genus Certhia; species Certhia americana. The sequence continues at coordinate 43,560,829 of CM031860.1, read as the reverse complement.
TAAGGTTTATTACCACTTTGTGACCCTGTCTAAGAATAAGACTAGTATTTTTATGTATCACAAAGCAGGATTTCTTGGCTCCTTAGGCAGGCTGTTTGTATCAAAATCCTGTTCCAGAACTGCAGTGTACTTCCTGCCTGCCTCCCGGTACTTACAATTGTCTGATCTCACGTCAGCAGCTAAGTTCTGCTCAGCTCTGACCTCTTTGCTGTGAGTCACACAAGCTCTCCACCTTTTGCAAATACAGTCGTTCTACATACAAGCTATCATGGAAAATGGGAGTATGTACTATATTGATTTCCTCCTGACTTGGAGAAAGAAATAAAATGCTTGCAGTTTTCCTTTACTTATTTTCTCCTGTACATTTTTCTGTTTATTGTCACCTTGTTTTCCTTGGAGTTGATAGAGTTGGTTTATACCAGTTGGTACGACCACAGCAACTGGTAAGTCTATGATTCAATTACCTGCAAGTCCTCTGACTGGCAGCGTCTTTTATTCAACTCAAAATTACCATATATTGGATTGGCCATATTACTGCTAGCACAGTATTTAAATCACAGGGTTTACAAACAGCTGGAAGACATGGCCAGGAAATATGCCAAAGCTCTCTATGATAACAGCTGAGAAGATATCTATTATGGCCTCCAGACCAGCAAACTGATAGAGAGCATAATAAAGGAGAGAATTAGTAAACACGGACAAATATGATGTAACATCAGAGAGCCAGCATGACCATTCCAGTGTAAAGAGGCCCACAGAGGTAATCATAAACAGAACTCCTGAAATTAAAATACTGTGGTTGGAGTTTGAATTACTATAATTCAGGAGTAAAGTGGAGGATTGTCTCTGATTATTTAAGTCAGAAACAAAAGCCCCTCATTACTTTTTGACTTGAATATCTATTTGAAATTGTAGCCAGTGAAGACCTATGAAAAATATTTCTAGTCTCTCATGATTTAAAAAATAGCACTCTCAGTTATAGTAACTACTGTAAATTGTTTCTTTTATTATCTTCCTCACTCTCAGCCCTACAGCAATGTGTTATATTTTATACATCCTACTATCAAACCCACAATCTTTACGGCTACAATCTGGCTGGGGGGGGAGGTTGTCCCTGGAGAGTGTTCTGTATTTTGAATCATTGCAATGACTATACATTATTTCCCAATTCTGCAACACCACTTCTGATTAAATAGCATGCAGCTGGTAAGCTCTGGGAGACAGAAATTATACTCTGCCTTGCTCCACTGCAATAATTACAAAACTGGATTCCTTTCTATCATGAAGGCAAACAAGATGTTTTGCCCATTTTCAGTGCGCTAGATGCCCTCCAATGTGATTCTAAAATGATGCTGATTAGCAAGATGTGGTCAAAGTGTACACATTGGTCATCACTATTCCTTGGTATAAAAGACTGTGTAAAAATATTTATCATTTCAATCTTTGAAGAAACCCTCACTTTATATGATACATACATCAGCATTACTACAGATTTATGATGGACTAAACCAGGCATCTTCAGCATCAAAACATTAAGCTCATTAACTATTTCCTGGATCCAGGCACTTAAAATGCAGACTGTAACAAACACGATAAATACAATGGGTGAAGATTCCCCTGCTAAGGACTATTTTCACTTTGTTGCTATTTTCCTGACTATTAAAGGTAAGAAATCCTTGGGAGCAAAAATACCTCAGAGCACAGCAGGCAAGTAACAGAATCTTGCCACATTACTTTAAAGAGAAACAAAATTCAGATCCTTGCTACTGTTTTTCAGCCAACTGCAATAACTTGGAATGCAATTGTCAAATACCTCTAAGAAGCCATCAAGTTAATTTTGCTTCTGAGTTCAGTTTGGGAGAAGTGTGGCAGAACAAATGAAAATATGCATCAAATTTAAAATAAAACTACAGAAAAAAAGCAAATTAATTGTTCTGCCTCTTGTGGGCATTCTGAAAAATTTTAAAAGGCTAAAATAGCAAAAGCCATACACAAAGCATGAATGATTCACTGCCCCAAAGATAAAACACTCATTTTAGTCTTACTGTCACAGGCAGAAACCCTCTCTCCTGTACTTGTTCATTATCTACTAAAGTATACAGGTTTTCTTAAAAATTAAGTGTCCCCTTGCCTTTTCACTGGCATCTAAGCCGTATTAATATCCATGTCTTCTTACAATACCTGACCCTTTTTGTAATTCTTCTATTCACAGAATGCTCCAACTTCGGCTCTTTTGTGTAATCTCCAAATGACCTCCAAATATTTTCTTCAAGAATCTAAAACATCCTGTACATTGGCCTCATATAGCATAACATAACACCCTAGCAAACCTGCACATCAAGTCCTGTTCCAGAGAAGCTACCAGGCACTGAGAATGTGTGACCACAGTACCCATGAACTCAGGGAGTGAAAATTTGCTTCAAACAGGGAGAGACTGCTCTGATAAGCTTCTCGTAAAACTCCTGACCACTGCTTTTACAGGAATCTCTTCTCCTCCTTGGCCACTCTGTCCCCCTAGGTACTGCGAGCACTCGAGGGGTAACTGGGACCTCAGCTGACTCATTAGTGGGCATTTCAAAATGTCTCTGGGTACAATTGCTTACTCCAAAATCTGTGTCTAATCCTGCCTCTTCTAGAGAGCGGACCCACTGAACCCTGCCTAGTCATACAGAGTCCAATTCAACATCTGTTGGTTGTACAGCAAAATAACAAATAAAGCCATATGCAGTAGGGCAACACTGTTTACTAGTGACCAACCAATCAAGTGAAGCCAAAATATTCCAAAACAGTGAATCCCAGATAAACTCAGAGTCTTCTGTATTTGTTTTATATTGCATTTTCCTGTTGATTTCCATCTTTTATAGTGTTTGCACTGCATGTACATCCCACCCTCCCACAGAATCCTGAGTGTTTTGTTACTCTTCTGATGCACTACCTACATCCAAATCACTAGCCTATTATTTAACTTCCCATTATTTCAGTTGTACAGCTGAACTTCCTGAGTGAGACAGGGCAGGGAATTTTATCCACTCATTTCTACATCACGTAATTCTTCAGACTGGATTGCAGCACAGAGGGGGAAAATAACATGCATAGATTTGGGGGTTTTCTCTTTAAAAAGCCAAACAGATGTATGTTTACATAGCACTGGCTGATTTTAGCAGCACGTAACTTTGTGTAATTTCTAGTTCAATTGCCACTACCAGAAATGCAACACATTTCCTATCACCAGAGCAGTATAAAGGAGGAACAAGGCAAAAATGGTAGCAGAGCCATTAAAAAAGCAAAGGAAGGCAAAATAAACACTGGCTAAAGCTACAGGACAGTGTAAAGAAACAAAAGCATAAGTAGTTAAATAGGGAAGAAACTTCACAAAAGGAACTATGAGAATAAAGAGAAAAATAAAGAGAAAAATAAACAGTACTTTAAAATAAATAAATGCTATTCTGTCTGAAGTTAACAGGGGCATGATTCCACACTAAAGACAAAGACAGCACACTAAATCAAAATCAATGCAGAAGCAAGGGTATGGCATAAGTATCCACTGTAGGTGGTCTTCATTTTTTATAAAAACATTTTTAAACTGGGTTGGGGTTATAAAAATATCAAAAATAAGCTTGAAGTTTTCTAGGAAAACTTCCTTTACAAAGCAACTTCCTCTGTTCAAACAATGCTAAAAATAGCTCCTGCAAAGAAAAATCTTGTATACAAATTGATACTAATTAAAACATCTCAAGAATCTGTTCTTCTCTATTACTGTAATTTAGATAGTTCGAGTAAATATTCCCTCATAGAACTGAAGTCTGAAAACATGGCAACACTATATTTGGCTTTTTTATAATGTTGATTTCTAATCCCTTTTATTAATAACCCAAGAGAAGCTCTCTCTCATCATCTCTTTCACACTTTCAGCTGCAGCCTATTTTTACTGGAGCAAATACTAGGACTCTCATCATATTTAGTGCATCAGAATCTAGTAGTTCTGCATGACCACAGATCGCTAGAGAATTACTGATGATCTTTTTCTACCTGGCCTCCTCCTGGGCATAAAACTGAATTTTCAGGACAAAAGAAAACCAACTGGCTAACTGGGCAGCAAAAACCAAACAGCTGGATATGGATGTGGGTTCTGCCAGAAGGAGAGCTGCCACAGTAAAGCATGGCTCCAATTACAGCTTTCTTCTCCCATTATCTCCCAGTTCAGATTTGGAATTCAGATCATCATCTCTACATCACCTCCCAGTTCAGATCACCCATTCAGCTGTTCTAGGGAAAAGAGCTGCAATGATTTCAGTGGCTGATTCCAATGTGGGTTCTAAGGCATAGCAACGCTTTCATGACATAAAGCAATCATCTCCACTCTTCTTATAATTCCAGGGGGCGGGGGGAGAGCAGCTGGTTTTGTACTTGAAAGCATCAGCACGTCTCCCTGGACTTCCAGCTGTATCCTAATGAGTTGTTAAGTATTTTTTTGCACTACAACTTTTCTCGGGATAATTAACAAGATCTAAGATGAACCCTTCAATGCAGATTGAGCAAAGCCAGTTCCATTCCTCACAGAAAATCAGTGCTTACCCACACACAGAGATGGAGGAAACTGGTGGAGTTCTAGATGGATTCAACCAAGTTGATGCTGGACAAGTAGGAGCTGAAGATGCCAGCAGGAGCTCCACAAGAGTGATGCTCACCCAGCCACATCCTGCTCAAAGCATACTAGTTGAATAACTTTGCTACTGTCCCACAAACCACTTCGTAAGTAAACAATAAATTAATTTTCCAGTGCCATTCATTTTATGTTTCTTAAAGATGCAAACATAATACAAAACAACTCCTTAAAAATAGGACAAAGCCAAAGAAATTAAGAAATGCTGAGCCAGCCACTGAAAGATACTACAACCATCTGAAATCAGGGCTTTTGAGCAGGGACACACTTGAAGCTGAGAAGTAAGTGATAAAGGTCTCTCTGAGGATTTTTTCTGATGGTCTTACAGGACTACTAGAGCAATGATGCATCCCTTGTCTCCATAGCACAACTCCACTATTGTGTGACCACCACAATATTCTCAGCATTGCTGGGTTGCTAACATTTTCACCCTGAAGTGGACATTTGTAGTTGCTCTGAGAGGGGCGGAATATTCTTCTGAGCCAATGTGCCAACAACAGTGCTAACACCTAGAGCAGTGAAGCAGGAATCAGAGCATAAAAACTTCAAGTACTTATCATTATGGTCAAAGCCCTTTCACAGCCAAGCATCACAACCCTTCTCAAACTGAAGTATGTGAAAAAGTTCACACCCCTTCAAAGAGCAGCAGGATCTAATAAGAACCTGGCAGAAAACTTAACTATTTTTGGGCTGGGCTAACCAAGGAAGTAACAGGTATGCTGAGGTGCATCAGTTCAACAGAGAATGCCATATCAGGGAAATACAGAAGATTATGCAGATGCTTCCTTCAGCTTAGTTAAGTCTTGTCAGTGTCAAGTACAACTCTCAGAGACAAGGACCCACACACAAACTCCTAATTGTTCCAGTACTGTTTGCCCCCTTCTCTTTCATGGTCAGACCCCAGTATGTCAGGATAAAGAGAGATTTCAGGCTTTCAAGGTAATAAGGCTGATGTCAGTGACCAAAACTGAACTCTCTAAGGGAGCTAAATAAGATCCATCAAGATCAAAAAAAGCTATTTACTTATTCCCATGCAGGTGGCTTAACATTTCCTCTGGGCAAGACTTGAAAAGGAGCTAATTATGCACATACAGTCATGGACCAAAAAAGCAGTCCAGTTATTTTAGAATTCATTTACAGGTACTTGATACAGAATGTTATTACCAAACTCCAGCTGTCAGCTTTGGTCATCCTTTTGTTAAAATGATGACATTTTTCTGAAAGAAAGCTCCCGGAATATGAAAACAAATTAAGAGAAGATGTCAATGACACAGAACACTGTCCAAGAATAATACCCTCTTTCTGCTAAATAAAATGCTTCAGCTTCTTCTAGTGTAGGAGGCTGACAATGGTCTAGCTCAACAAAGTTATTCCTACTGCACTAACTAATGGCTATTAATAATTTTATTTCACATATGTTAAGACAAAAAGGTGAGCTATCCTCAGTAAAATTACTAACACATTGTATTTCAACCAGTTTACAGAGCAAACTGGGAGCTCTCTCCTGTGGTCTTCAGTAGAAAAAGAACTCTTACTGACTTTCATCGTTCTTCCACTTCAATACTAAGTAGAAAACCTGGGCATATTAGCTCACTCTCCTGCTTTTGGCTAGTGTCTCTGGCATTACAGACTGCCTCACTGCTTGCTGACATTCCTCTTCCCATTCCCAAACAACTGCCAATCTCCCAAATTCAGCACTCCTGCAGCTGTATGAGTGATGCACTGCTGCAGGAAGCAACTCGTATCAAATCTGGAAACCCTGCTGGAAGCATTTCCGCCCCAGCCCTGCGAGGACACCCATGCAGTGCCATGCCATGGCCAGCCAGGGCCAAAGGCTTGTGCTGCTTTGGCAGGCCAGATTCTCAGCAAGTAGCTACACAGGGAAGAGGAGCAGACCTTCCAGAGGGCAGACCTGCTTTTGCAGGGAAGCAAGAATAAAGAGTATCCTTGCAGAGAGAAATGGCAGAGGTGAGCCATACCTCATACTAGCCCCCGCCATGGAAGTACAACAGGGAACTTGACTTTGCTATTTATTACCCCATCTGAGAGATGTTTTGGGCTTAACTTTTGGGCTTCATAATACAAAACTAATTATTTACTTTTAAAGTATTACAAGAGTATGCTCCTATAAGAAACTATATAACCTATTGTGCTGGTTTTGGCCTTTGAAACACGACTTTGCTCTGTCTGTAAAAGAAAAAGTTTGTGCTGAGACACACCAGAGTAGCCCTGAGCTAACCATGAGCAGCCAGGCAGTTACCGTGGCTCAGGGGGCCTGCAGTAACTCATTATTTCAAATTATTCTTTTTTAAGTGTTAATAATTCAGAAATTTTTAGACATTTTGTCTCTGTAAAATTAAACATGTAAAACGTCTCTTATTCACTCCTTTACAAAAACCATACAATTACAAAACAAATAAAAATGAAACCTTATCCACCATATTGAGGCAGCAAATGTGGCCCTAAACCATAAGCTATAAAACTTTTTTATACTAGTATATTCGGAGTACAATTGTTTACATTAGAAAATACGTTACTAAATCCTTAAAACTGTAAAAATGCACTATCCCTTCCTTAATGCTAACTCCAATCACATACAAACACAAAATTATACTGAAATTCTTTGGAATACTTTCATTATTTTTTTCTCCAGGGATGACATATGTTTCTAATAACTTGCCACTGAGCAAACAGATTTAACAGGGTAGCAGCATGCTGAGAAAGATAGCAGGATTTTCAATTTTCAGATGAAAGCAGCTCTATTCCCTGGCAGCCTTACTCCTAACCCCTTTAGGCCAGATCAAATTGTATCTGAAGCTAACTGGGGCCTGTCTTCAACTTCAATGGAAGTTGAATCAGGTTTTTTACATACCTGCAGTAAACAATTTGAAGCTTATCAATTAGAATTTTTAAAATCAGTACGTATACCAGAGGGAATCTGTAGCAATTAACAGGATTTCTGGACTTGGTTATTTACATATGTTTAGCTAACAGATGACCCAGTTTTTACTAGAGAATATCATCCATCTAATTCAGCAGATTCACAGACTAGTTTAGATTATCAAAAGGAAAGTGTCATGCAAATTACACAACTCTCCCCTGCACCTACTAGCAACAGATTTTTAAATCCATTATATTAATTTGCACAACAAGAATCTATGGTACTGTTTCATAAGACCAGGATTAGTTTGCAACACACATCTTACCTTTGGCTCCACTGTTTTCACACAGAAAATAATGCATCTTTCATCTTTAGACATTTTTGTTCTACATACTACTTTGAATCTAAACCATCTGACAATCTCCATGGCTCAAAAATGTCTCTTTAATACAAGAAATATAAGAATATTTCTACATTTCACAGAGCTCTCTGATAAAATGTTTACCTATTATTTTCAAATAGGTGTTATTAATTTTGGGTCACATCTGATCAGTCTCATCTAGATACCAGGGTGAGGAACCTCTAACAACACTGTAATCACTTGCACTGGAATTCTTGTTAAACTAAGGTTGGTCACATCAGGAAGCTTGCTTTCACACTTGATTTAGTTCAACTGCTTGAAGAGCTAACCCCAACTTCTCTTCACACCTTCATGTAATTTCACTCAGACAGCTGGTTTTTACCCTAAATAACTCTTCAATGTGTGAAACAAAGACATAAATTATTTTATCAAGTTGTCTAAAAATATTACCCTGCTAAAAATAAAGATTTATTATTAACTAATGGGAAATATATGAACATACACATGTTAACATATGAACAAAAAAGACCAAAGTTCTAATACTAGAGCTCTGTACTTGACAAAGATTCAACAAAGTAAATGAGCATTGCAGCTGCTTATATAATGTAAATGGTAGCTGCTACATTTTTGTCCAGCTTTTCTGGGTTTTTTTTCTGATAAAAATCTCTTCGTTCTGAGAAGCGCTCAGTGGTTTGGATCTGACTTTTGTCTAGAAGCTTTAAAATAAGAATGAAACTATATTTAGCTCCAGAAAGCCATGCTTTTTAATGCATGCAAAACTGCAGAAGAATCAGAACTAAGCTTAATGAGGAAAACTTTTATCAAGTGTAATTCTATCTGTTCCCACCCAAATGGGACTAATTTGTTCAATTATCTATAAAAACACTAGTTAGACACTTAAACAAAAGCTCTGAAGCATATCTGTTCAATTAATAACAATGCAAATGCACAATCACTCAATCATGCCAGGGGCTGCTCCCCCAAGCATCTTCAAATCTTTCATGAAAAGCCTTATCAGTCATCACTAAGGGACCATTTTCTCACCCCAGCCTCAGCCAAGAATGTGGAATAGGGGGTGGGAATAGGGAAGAGGATAGGACCTCATTTCTCCACTATACTGCTAGCAGATCCCCTGTTCTGTTAGTAGTAGTAGGACTAAAACACTGATCCTACCCTTCTCATATCCCTCATGTATCTCATGATCTATCTCATATCCCAATATGTCCCAATGAGGAACTAAGGAGTCTTACTTCAAATGAGGCTCATTGGGAACTAGGAAAGCCAGCTGATGAGTAAAGGCACACATGCTGAAGGAGCTCTTCTGGGAAAATAATTCCTTTTTCTTTTCACCTGAACAAGGACTGCAAAATTCAACTCTGTGATAGAACCTTAGAAAGTTTTCTTAGCTTCCACTTTATTTACAGAGGGTTTGGGAGTACTTGGATTTTCCAGGAAGTATTAGCATTTGGCAGAATCAGGTGCCACATTAACAACTAGATGGATCTGTATGCATTCATAAACTGAATCTCTAACCCAGGAAGTTAAGACAGAGAGCGTGTTTAACATCAAGTGTAATATCAGGTATGAAAATGCAAATATGCATAGTGTGTTAACAGGACTATGCAAAGTAGGCTCACAGGCTCTCTGAGCTGTGTCCCAAGCAGACTATGGCCAGATGACAACAAGCTTTATATGCTTAAATGCATCTGCCAAAACATTTTTGTATTTGTTGTGATGAGGAATCTGATAAATGTTCAAAACAGAGAGAGTAAGAATTTTGATACTTGGTATTGTCAGGGCACTGTACACCTTTGCCATTCATACACATTTATAAGAAGAGAAGATCTTGCTAGTTTCATTGTACTGGCCCTGTGAAGTCTCATGATGCTGTTAGGTCAAATTCTAGTATGACAAACTTCAGCAGATAAAAAACTTAGTCTTTAAGAATGTACATCAAGTACCCATAATATCTAGGGGGGAAAATTCTACATGTACAAATGTAGTTTTATTACACACCTGTTATGCAGATAACATTCACACACCACTTATTCTGAAGTTTAAATATATGAAAGTAGGAAATGAGAAGTTAGTAACAAAAGCAGAAGTCAGTTAGAAACTTTCTCCAAAACCAAATATGAACTTTTTGAAAGCAGGTAAAAGAGTTTAAAAATTACTGAAACATAATGAACTGTTTCAAATGAAAATACTTCTTTAATAACAACGGTATTCTCATTTTTTCTGTAGAACAAAAGAACATGGACTGCAGAATATTGCTCATGTAACTGGGCCATGCAGTTTGGAACTTAATGGATTTGACTGTGGTTTATATAAGGTGTTGCAAAACTATCACAATGTGTACAATATAAAGAATTTCATAGAATCTTGTCTATTATATTTCTTTCTATAGTCAGCAAAATAATATCCAACTAGCCTAAAAAACGTTCCACCCAGAGGTACAAAACTGCTGCTACCATCATCTCGGTTCTAGAGCAGACCTCGGGGCTTATGGTCCCGAGTGGGTCAGGGACATCTCTGCCAGTCTGAGAAACACGTGTTACAAGACAGTGTGGAATCACCAGTAACAATCCAGGATAACTTTGCTGTTGTTTAGCTCCTTATACGAAACAATCTTAAATGACTTGGAATACAGGACTCTGTACCACTCAAGAGTTAGACAAACATTGTAAATCTTCTCTTTTACAATGGACAAAAAGAATGAAAGATGTTGGAATTAACCACCACAGTGCCAGAAGAAAGAACAGTAGTTAAAATAGACCGACTAATGACTGCTAACCTTACAATTCATTTCATTTAGCAAACTGCTAGCATTTCAAGCCTCACTGTCACTGTCAGCAACAGTGTAATTTTTTAAAATCAAAGACTGATTTCTTTCATCTCATTGAGTCACAGGAATTGGGTGAAATCATCAAGGATATAGGAAGAAATAAAAAAGTAAAACTCATCTCCCACACTTCTTTCTTTCACACCCAAAAGCATGTTTTGAGTTTACGTCCGCTTTTGGAATGTAACAAATGAGTAAATGTGGATAGCACTGTAATAGCTAAGTATTTAAAGACTTCTAATACATAACCCACTAATACTCACTAAAGATACACACCTTCCCCAGTACACACACTAACAACATTAACATAAAATGCTATTAAGACCCAAATGTTAGATGTCCTTGCCTCTAAAAACTGGAGTTGTTTTCAAGATGTATCTATCTGCACAGATCTGGATGTTCGGACAGTATTAAAACACAGTTTACAATCTAAAAGGCAAACCTGAAGACGCTTGACTAGGCAAACAGGTGTTTGTCAGGAAACCAAAGTTTTTGATGTAGATCTTGCACCACATTCACGTAGAAGTGCTGGTTAGCCAAGGCCTCAGAAGTGCCATGGAAGGCAGCGGCTGAGCTGCAGGGCAGGACAGCTGGGGAACCCAGCACAGTGACAACAGCCGAGAAATAAGAATATCTTGTGGTCTTCAAGGCCAATATACCCCTTCCCCACTGATTCCTTAGGAATTACATATTCGAGCATATATGAAGAGCTCCTGGCAGGAATCCCGTCTTTAATAAATTAACAGCAGTGTGATACCATCCTTTTCCCGAGATTCTTTCACATGACATTGTTTCATCTCTCCCACTTCAGCTGCACCCTGTTCGTAAAGCAGGGACCAGCCTGGGAACACATATCCTGGCACGCCACTGCCGGCTTCTTTAAAGAGAGAAAACTAAACCTCTTTAGCTCGAAGTATCAGACTGAGATCCTTTAAGAAAAAAAAAAAGAAAATCGACGGAAGAGTGCCACTTGGCACTAAAATCCCCAATAACCAGAAAACCCACAGTCAGACCAGCTGATAAGAAGACAAGCCTACATTCTATGGTTTGGGAAAATAAAAAAAAAAAAAAAAAAAAAGAATTGAATGATTAACGAGCGGAGAGGCTCTGGCTCTCCCGGTGTTTAAGTCCCCGGGACCCGAGGAGGAGCCCGGAGGCGGGGACGTTTCTGCACTTCCAGAGGCTCTGAAGTATAACCTGCAGACCACCGGGGCCCGCCGCCGCCCCCGGCACGCGCCCTGGCCCGGCGGGACGGAGGGTCTTGGATGGGGGTGTCCGCGCACACTCGGAGCCGCCAGCCCGCGCCCCCGGCCCGCCGCGGCAGGGCCCCGATCACCGTTCTATGGGCCAGCCGTTGGCGGCAGGGATGCGGGGAGGGGGCAGAGGCCAGGCGGGCAGGGGCGCGCCCCGCGGTCGGCCCCGCGGTCGGGCCGGCTCACACGTCAGCCCCGCGCCCGAGACCGGATTGGCGGATCCAGGCGGCGGCCGGAGCCGGCGGCGTGCGCGCCGTCCCGCCCCCGCTCCGCCCCTACCCGCGTGCGCGGGCAGGGGCAGCCGCGTTCCCGGGGCGCGCGTCCGGCAGGGCCGGGCTCGGACGGTTGCGCGGCAGTGAGGTGAGGGCCGCAGCAGAGTGCGAGCAAGGCCGCCGGCCATGGTACCAGCTCAGAGGTCGCGCCGAGAGGACGCAGGGACAGGACTGCTGGGGGCGGCAGGTGTGCCTGCGGGTCCTCACAGTCCCTAGCGGCCAGGGCTACCGGTCCATAAAAAAACAAGGGACTTCGGCGCTTGCCCCAGCCTCCCTACCGAGGGTAGTACACGGAAGTAACAATGTAGTTTGTCATTTGAAATCTCACGCTGTTAGGAGATCGTGACTCCACGGGCTTATACAGCAATTTTTTTTAAAGCATCCATCAAAATAGGTATTAGATGCTGTGAATGAAGTGAGAAGTGAAAATCGCTTGTGGCTTTTAGTAAGCAAGGAGAGGGAGGTCACTTTCCCAGTACAGGAAAGACGAAAGATGGCCACTTATTTCTGATCCCATGCAATAATGCAGTGAGGGATTACACAGAGAAGATCTTGGTCCTCCAAATTCCAAGATGTATACCACTCCAAGCAGGAAATAAGGACATACTGCTTTAGAGTGTGGAAAGGAGAGGGCTAGAAGTTGCAAGGCTCTAAGGTTGGTACCTCGACCAGTGCCACGTATGACCACATATGGCTGTTACATTATTTGTGGTGCATGGGGTTTCAAGCCTCTTTCGGGGTACAGCTATTTTCTGAAAGTTTTCTCCTAACTTTTGGGTGTCTAGCCTTTGTTACTTGCGAGTATGGATGCCTTGCTAGTAACAGTCACCTGGTGCACAGAGCCACCTCTGAAAGAAAAGCGCAGGTAGACTAATGCTTGGGTATTGCTGGCATGGATACAACATTCCACTCGAGAGACAGCAGGATGGCGCCTTTGTCTACGCAATGCCACACAGTCCTGACCTTGCTGTGGATCGGTTTCCTTTCCCCATATTTTAGTACTTTCTTCGTCTAGCACCAGCTATGCAGCCGCAATACTATAGAAGGGATAGCAAGGCATGACAGAAATCAGGCCATCACAATAAAAGCTAACTATGCAGACTTTGTATCAACATCCGTTTACCACAATCTAGGGACTAAGCCTTGGTTAGGCACTAGATGCTAAAATTATCTTTATTTGAAGTATTGAAACGGATCTACAATGTTCTGGGGAGAACAGGTTATTGACAGCCTGTTAAGGAGTTTGCACTGCAAAAGAAATTAAATCAGCAATATCAAGTACATTGGCTTGAAATATACTTTGGCTGTCCTGGCCACATAGCTAACCTGACAATGGTGTCAGAGGAGTCTAGGAAGAAGTATCAAACTTAGCTGCATCTTCCTTCCAGCTCTCCTCAGACTGCGTCTAACCCTTCACCAGCCTTGAACAAGCAAAGGCAGCGTTCTCACAATCAGTAAGCAGTCGTGCTATCGTCTCCCACACCATCCAAAGGGCTAACATGTTCCAGAAATGGGATTGACGATCCTGAAATCCCCAACCAGAAACAGCTCCATTAGCCTGACTAAACGAAGAGGAGAGAACTGCCAACTGCACATAGCAGGAAGCGAGAGAGTTTCCTGCCAAGCTGAGGCAGCGAATGCCAAACACTTCTATTTCTTGCAAACAGTTCTGGACACGTCAAACAGAGGTGCCAATGATAGCAGGCATATGGAAAGAACCATGAAAAAAAGCTAAGACAATTTCCAGGGATTCCTTATGGAGAATGAATTTGACAATCTAGAACTGGAAGGGAAGATAAGTGAGCCTGGACCAGCAGCATGCGATGCCTGTCGAAATATAGCCTGCACAGAGCTATAAGGAAGCGGAGGGTTTAGAGTGAGGACAACTGAGGATCTACAAGGAACGCCGCATGACAATGGTGGCATAGATAAGAGAGGGATGTGTTCCTCGCTTTGAACGAATTCAGCTCTCAGACTCAGTGCCTCATGTCTTCTGGGCTCATTGTCACATTGCCCCATCGATTGCCCCATTGCATTTATGTTGGTCATGTCTTGAACTGTGCATTGCCGGGGGTGCCAGAGCACTACCTGGGGCAAGCAGACCCGCCCAGTGAGATAGAAGCTCATCCCTCTCATTCTTCATCCATGTTGTGACTCGCCCAAAGCTCGCATCTCTGAAAATAGTTTACCTAACTGGTTCAGTAAACTGCGGGTTTTTTCCTTACCTGCATTATTTGCCCTGCCTTTTGACGCACAATAGCAGTTGTTTTCTGATTATTTTCTTTTGTTCAACAACCCCCACGTGTTTCCATTGGAATTCTGGGAAGTTATGGAAGCTGAGGGGAGTAATGAAATGGCTTTATGAAAAGGGTTATCTCTGAGTAACCTTCAGAGGATGAACTGTAAAGGAAGAGGGCAGACAGGAACCCAACGTGAGTCCGGAGAAAGATTACAATAATTATTGCTTTCAGATCAGCAGAAATACAGGTAAGCCGAAAGTAGTTGGGTATTTTACACTAACCGTTCGGCCAGAGCATCCCTCAGAATTTGGACTACCTGGTTCTCGGGGAAACAGGAACAAGCACATAGAGGCCAGTCAATCTAGATACTATCCAGGCTTCAGCCATGTCCCTTACATCACAAATTTAGTGCACAATACAGTAGTAAAACAAGATCCTGAATGGAGGGTTTAAGAACTCACTCTATGAAGTCTCATTCTGGCATGCAAACCTTATGATGAAAACAGTTATGGCTGAGATACTGTAGGAACAACGCCAGAGAGCATTAAAATGAAGTGCAATGAAAGACGAATAGGATCATGAGTTGGCTACTAACGCATGGTGCTGCCACTGCCAAGCCAAAACTATGAAGACAACTATGATTAGCGCAGAGGTGGTAATATTACCTTCTACCAAAAATCTTGGCAATGGAGGAGGGCGCAAGTGGAGCAAAACTACTATAACATTTTACAGTATAGCGAAGTACGAGAGTTGGGCATTTGTCAGCAGCAGGCAGGTTGTCATAGTCACACACAGTGCCTAGTTTTCAACTTGTACCCCCATAGGAAAAGCTCAAATAGGAGTCATGATGGTGATCATAAACTTGCAAAACTGAATGAGCTGTGTTTACAGACACTCCTCAAGACATTACTTTTCCATTCTCAAGTCCTTTCTTGTGATGTTTTTCAGCTTTGTGCGGAAGTCATGCTCCAGGATTGTATTGCTGAATCCCGGACTCTGGTGGAGTGGAATTGTTCAGCCGCCATTATTTCAGTTTCATCAGATTGGAAAATGACCTAGAACTGGGGGCAAATATCCTAAGTAAGCCTCCTATTGCCCCTCTTTGTTGTTGTAGTCCTCATAAGTAGCCAGCTTCTAGCGATCGCAGGACCCTCTGCTGAACTTTTTCTACCCAAGAGTCATTTGGCGGGTCCCAATGGTCTGACAATGGCTAGGAAGCCGAAAGGAACAACGTTCTTAAATCCCCCGTGTTCACGGTAAGAAGGCTTTAGTGGCT
>CM031860.1:43326576-43544940 GCA_018697195.1 Certhia americana | reverse complement strand
ATAAAATGCTATTAAGACCCAAAGTTGAGATGTCCTTGCCTCTAAAACTGGAGTTGTGGTTTTCAGAATGTATCTATTGCAAAGATGGGATGTTCGGACAGATTCTTAAAACACAGTTGACAATCTAAAAGGCAAACCTGAAGACGCTGACAGGCAAACGGTGTTTGGCAGGGGAAAACCAAAGTTTTGATGTAGGTCTTGCACCACATTCTAGTTAGAAGCGCGTGCTGGTTAGCCAAGCATCAGAAGTGCCTATGAAGGCAGCAGGCTGAGCTGCGGGCAGGACAGCGGGGAACCCAGCACAGTGACAACAGACGAGAAATTAAGACTATCTTGTGTCTTCAAGGACAATTACCCCTTCCCAACTGTTCCTTAGGAATAATATCGAGCATAAATGAAGAGCTCCTGGCAGGAATCCCGTCTTTAATAAAGTAAAAGCAGTGTGATACCATCTTTTCCCGAGAGTCTTTCACATTGACTTGTTTCATCTCTCCCACTTCAGCGTGCACCCTGTGCGTAAAGCAGGGACCAGCCTGGGAACACATATCTGGCACGCCACTGCCGGCTTATTTAAAGAGAGAAGAAAAAACTAAACCTCTTAGCTCGAAGTATCAGACTGAGATCCTCTAAGAAAAAAAAAAAGGAAAATCGACAGAAGAGTGACCCTTCGCCTTAATCCAAACAAAACCAGAAAAACCACACAGTAAGACAGCTGATTAAGAAGAACAAGCCTACAGTTTCTTGTTTGGAAAAAAAAAAAAAAAAAAAAAAAAAAAAGAATTGACTGTACCGAGCGGAGGAGGCTATGGCTCTACGGTGTTTGTGAACTGACACGGGACCCGGCGGAGCGCCGGCGCGCTGGGACGTTTCTGCACGTACAGAGGCTGAAGTACCCCGGCAGCCCCCCACCGGGGCCTCCGCCGCAATCCCCGGCCCGACGCCGCGCCGGCGGACGGAGGGTCTGGCGGGGTTGTCCGCCCACCTCGGCCAGCGCCAGCCCGCGCCCTCCCGGCCCGCAGCGGCGGGCCCGCTCACCGTTCTATGGCGCAGTGTCGGAGGGAATGGGCGCGGGGCGGGGGCCCAGAGCGGCAGGCGGAAGGGGGAGGCGGCCCCGCGGACTCGGCCCCGCGGCTCGGGGCGGCTCCACGTAGCCCGCGCACGAGACCCCGGATCTGCCGGATCCCGGAGGCGGCCGGAGCCGGGGCGGTGCCGGCGCCCGTCCCGCCCCCGCGCCCGCCCCTCCGACGCTGCTGGGGCAGGGGAACAGCCGCCGTCCCGGGCCGCGCTGTCCGGCAGGGCCGGGCGGCGGTTTGCGCGGCGTGCGTGATGCCGCAGTGCCGAGCAAGGCCGCGGCCATGGTCTGAAAGATTCCAGTAGGTCAGCGCCGAGAGGACGCAGGGACAGGACTGCTGGGGGGCCAGGTGTGCCTGCGGGTCCCTCACAGCCTTCGCGGCCAGGGCTCCGTGTCCCCCTCACAAACAAGGTGACTTCGGCCGCTTGACCCCAGCCATCCCTACCGAAGTACAGGGAATTTACAATGTAGTTTCTCATCTTGAAATCTAAAGCCTGTTCAGGAGCTCGTGACTCACGGGCTTCTAAGCAATTAAAGCATCCATCAAAAATAGGTATTTAGATGCTGTGAATGAAGTTAGAAAGGAAAATCAGATTGTGGCTTCTTAGTCAGCCAAGGAGAGGGAGTGTCACGTTCCCAGTACAGAAAGATGGACACATTATTGCATGATACCATGCAATAATGCAGTGGGGATTACACAGAGAAGATCTTGTCCTCCAATATTTCCAAGGCTGTATTACCACCTCCAAGCCAGGAAATAAGGACAGTACTGCATTTAGAGTGAGAAAGGAGAGCTGGATAGAAGTTGCAAGTGCTCTCAGGTTGGTACCTCCGACCAGTGCCACGTATGACCCACATATGGCTGTTCTCATTACTATTTGTGGTTGGCATGGGGTTTTCAAGCCTCTTTTCATGGTTACAGCTCTTTTTCTGAAAGTTTTCTCCTAACTTTGGGTGTCTAGCCTTTGTTACTTTGCCGAGTCTTGGATGCCTTGCATGTCCAACCATCACTGGTGCACAGAGCCACCTCTGAAAGATGCAGGTAGACTAACTGCTTGGGTATTGCTGGCCCTGGATAAAACCATTCCACTTCTGAGAGACAGCAGATAGGCTGCCTTTGTCTAGCAATGCCACACAGTCCTGACTTGCTGTGGATCTTGCTTCTCCTTTCCCATATTTTAGTCCTTTCTCTTGTCTTAGCACCCAGCTATGCAGCAGCAATACTGAAAAGGGAAGCAAGGCACTGACAGAAATCCAGGCCATCACACATAAAAGCTAAACTATGCAGACCTTGTATCAATCATCTCGTTTACCACAATCTAGGGAACTAAGCCTCTGGTAAGGCACTAAGGATGCTAAAACTTATCTTTAATTTGGAAGTATGAAACTGTATCCCTACAATGTTTCCTGGGAGAACAGGTTTCTTGACAGCCTGTTCAGGAGTTTGCACTGCAAAAGAAACCATGAACATCAGCAATATCAAAGTACACTTGGCTTGAAATATACTTTGGCTGTCCTGGCCAAACACTAGCTAACCTGACAATGGTGTCAGAGGGTAGTCATAGGAAGAATTATCAACTGTTAGCTGCATCCTTCCTTCCAGCTCTCCCTCAGCCATTTTCCTAACCCTTCACCAGCCTTGAAACAAGCAAAGGCAGCTTCTCAACACCAGTAAGCAGTCTTGCCTATCTGTCTCCCACACCACATACACAGGGCTAACAATTGTTCCAGAAAATGGATCTGAGATCCTGAAATCCCCAAACCAGACACAGCTTACCATTAGTCCTGACTCAAACGAGAGGAGAGAAATGCCAACTGCACAATAGCAGAAAGGAGAGTTTCTCCTGCCAAGCTGAGGCAGGAATGCCAAACACTTCTATTTTCTTGCCAAACAGCTCTTGGACAAAGTCAAACAGCAGTTGCTAAAATGATAGCAGGCATATTTGGAAGAACCATTGAAACAGATAAGACAATCTCAGTGATTCCTTACTGGAGAACTGAATTTGAACAATCCTAGAACTGGAAGGGAAGACTAAGTGAGCTGGACCAGCAGCATGAGATGCCTTGTCAGAAATATAAGCCTGCAAAGAGTCTATATAGGAGAGGCAGGAGTTTAGAGTGATGACAACTGAGAGATCTACAAGAAAGCAGCATGCAATGGTGGCATAGCTAAGAGCTGGGATGTCTTCCTCGCTTTGAATCGAATTCAGCCTCCTCAGACCTCAGTGCCTCATGTCTTTCTGGCTCATTTCTCACATTGCCCCATCCATTGCCCCATTGCATTATGTCTGGTAATGTCTTGAAATTGTGCCTTGAAGAGGTGTGCAAGCAGCACTACCTGGCTGGCCAGCCAGCCCCGCCCAGTGAGATAGAAGCTACACCTCCCTACTCTCATTTCTTCACTCCATGTTGTTACTGCAAAGCTCAGCATCTCTGAAAATAGTTTTACATAACTGGTCTCAGTAAAAACTGAGGGTTTTTTCCTGTATCCTGCATTATTTGCACTGCCTTTTGACAGCAAAATAGCAGTTGTTTTCCTGATTATTTTTCTTTGTTCAACATACATGTTTCCATTGGCATTCTTGGAAGTATAGGAAGCTGAGGGGCGTAATGAAGCATGGATTTATGAAAGGGTTATCCTCATGTATGAAACTTCAGAGGATGAACTGTAAAGGAAGAGGGGCAGACAACAGGAACCACAGAAAGTTGAGTCCAGGAGCAAAAGATTAAACATAATCTTATTGCTTTCAGATCAGCAAGAACATACATGTAAGCAGAAAGTAGTTGGGTATTTTACATAAAACGTTCTGCCAGAGCATCCCTCAGAATTTGGCCCTCCTGGTTCCCACGGGCAAATGAACAAGCCATAGCAGGCACTGATTCTATCTCAGCTTCCTACTTCCAGGCTTCAGCCATCTGCTCCCCCTTACACTCACAAATTTAGTGCACAATACAGCAGTAAAACAAGATCCTGATATGGAGGCTATTTTCAGACTCACTCTATGAAGTCTCCATTCTGGCAGTCAAACTATGATGAAAACAGTTATGGCTTAGACTACTTTATGAACAACGCCATGAGATGCATTTAAAATGAGCTAGCAATGAAGACAGAATAGTGAATCCACTGATTTTGGCTCACTAAAAGAATTTTGCTGCCCACTGCCAAGCCAAAACTATGAAGACAACTCTGATTAAAGAGCAGAGGTTGGTAATATTCCTTCTACCAAAATCTTTTGCAATGGAGGAGGGCGCAAGTTGAGCAAAACTTACTATAACATTCTCTACATCTATCATCTGAAAGTACTGAGAGTTGGGCATTTTGTAAAGCAGCAGGCAGGTTGTCATATTCCACATCACAGTGCTAGTTTTCAACTTTTGTACCCCAATAGGAAATGGTAAAATAGGAGTCATGATGGTGATCTAACTTGCCAAATAATGAATGAGCTTGTTTACAGACACTCAAGAACATTACTTTTCCCATTCTCAAGTCCTTTCTCTGCTGATGTTCTTCTCAGCTTTGCTGCGTAAGTCATGTCTCCAGGAATTGTATTGCTGACATCCAGGTACTCTGTGGAGTGGAAATTGTTCATCTGCAATTCTTTCAGTTTCATCAGATTTGGAAAATGACCTAGAAATGGGGCAAATACTCCTAATGTAACTCCTTTCCTATCTGCTCCCTCTTTTTTTGTATGTAGTTCATAATAAGTAGATAATGCTATTCCTAGATGGAATCTGCAGGAAACTCTGCTGCAAATTTTTATACCAAAGAGTCATTTGGAAGAGGTCTGCAAAATGGTCTGAAAATGGCACCTAGGAAGCAGAAAGGAAAAGATTATTAAATACCCTTGTAGTATCAAGGTAAGAGAGGCCTTTTGGCAGCAACACTGAGATTTTTGGAAAGGGAAATCTAATTTTGGAAAAGCAAGCCAAGTCCTTAGAAAAGTTGCCTGCAAGCATTCCTAGAATTCAGCTGGGCTGGCATCTCACAAAGCTCTGGAGACTGAAAAGCACTTTGGGACACTAGGCAGCAAGCCTGTGAATTGGCTGGCACAAAGACTATATTGTGTACTTACATTAATTTAACCAATATTTACTCATGTAATCACCACTGAACCAAATTTATACTGCCAGATTTTCTGTCAATGTGCAGATTTAAACGAACACTCAACCACAATCATCAGAAGTCACAGAAAATATATGGCTCAGTGGAAGCAAGAAACTCCACTGAAATTGTCAGAGGACCTGTGGAGGATCATTTGTGCTCCTGAAGCATCAACACACCAACCATCAACAGACTTTTGTGATGGATTAGCTACAGTCTGGGGAAAATGACCACAAAGGATTGCTGCAATGCTGTCAGACCACAGCTGCCCAGTGAAGTTTTCCAAACTAGGAAATGGATGAAGGAAATCTGAAGTTGAGGGGATGACAAGGATTATTTTACACTTAACTAGAATAATGACTAGCAATTTAGAGTAACTATGAAATGCAAGCAGGCCAATTGGGATGCTTACAAGGTCAAGGCTTGCAAAAAGCAGTTTAAAAATAGAGGAATAAGTCCTGGGCCACCAAATTGTTACTGATAACACTCACTGGTAAAGATATAACATCTGAATTAGGCTGATATGGTTATGTAGTATTAGAATAGGATGCTGTCACTAACCAAGTAAGTTAATAGCCCACTAAATTTCAGTGGTAATTATCCAATCAGTATTGGGAACATTATTTTGTAACTGCTTTGGGCAATCCCCTCTAAAAATGTGGCCTAAGTGAACCTACACTGCTATAACCTTAAAAAATTGCTTTTCCTCTGGAGCAGAAATCATAATAGCAGCTGCACAATTGCAGTGGCTTTCTTGCAAAGAAAAGACAAGAAACAGAATGAACTGCTTCATAAGCAACTGTAGTTCACATAAGCTATCTGCAGCCATAAATTTACCAGTAGCTAATGTTGCTATATTCATCTGAAAACTGCTGCCACTCGGGAAAAACACATCTCATGTCACCCTCTATGTTCAGAGCCATTTCAGCATTTAGTCTCAAAATGCCTCAACATGAGTCAGAGCCCTCAACTGTTCTTACAGACTTGAAACAAAAATGAATCCCTGTTCATTTCCAAGTGAATGCCTAATAGAAGAAGCCATATCTGATAGACAAACCACAAGCTAAAATGCAAGCAAGCAGATTTGATATTAGGTGCAGAAGTGAGAATAGAAAATGAAAACAAGATCCCAAAGGATGTTTTAAAATACTTTACTAAATACAACTAAGAAGCAGCAATGAGTTAAAATTTTCTGGTCATGAACTGAGAATTACTGTGATCTGAAATGGCTATATGCAGTTTGCAGTTAGTATTAAGCACTCGGTGTGTGATGGAAATTTAAGAGTACCATCCATTAAAAAGCCAAGGCATTATTTACTAAGAAAAAATATGTGACAAAAAGAGAAGACATTTCAGATGTCACTGAGAAGGTGTATCAAAAGGCATAACTCTGCCAGTCAGCACTTGAAGATCAGTATTCTATCACATAAAATGTGGCATCATCTCTGTACGGACTACAGAGAAGTAAATCACATTGTTGGAAAAAAATCTGATCTGTTATCACTGTAAGCGATACTCTGGTTTCTGTAGCACATTCAACCATACTTTTTACTTTGGGTATTAGAACAGGAGTATTGACAAGTGTGCAAGAAATGACAGCTCTCTCAGCTGGGCAAGATCTCTATGGACATAATGCAAGGGTTTTAATTTGTGCACGTTTGCTTTCGAGCAAATTTTGTTCAAGGATGTGGTATGGTGCATCTGGATGTTTGCTGTAGTATGTCACACCTTTTGAGGAGGAGCTGTAAACCCTACAAGGGGTTTAGTGTAAGAAAGAAAATTCAGCTTTACAGAATTTGACAACAGTCTGGTCAGGAAAACAGAATTCTTCTGTAGTATACCTTCAGGAAGTTTGCTGACAACACCAAGCTGAGTGGTAGGAACAACACACTGGAGGGAAGGGATGTCATTCTGAGGGACCTTGAAGGACTTGAGAGGTGGATCTGTGTGAACCTCATGAAGTTCAACAAGGCCAAGTGCAAGGTCCTGCACATGGGTTAAGGCAATTCCAAGGACAAATATAGGCTGGGAAGAGAATGAATTGAGAGCAACCCTGCTGAGAAGGACTTGGAAGTGCTGGTGAATGAGAGGCTGGACGTGATCTGGCACTCTGCACCAATTGTATCCTGGGCTGCATCAAAAGAGTGGTGTGTATATCAAGGGACATGATTCATCCCCTCTGCTGTGCTCTTGTGAGACCCCTCCTGGAGTACTGCTGTATCTAGCTTGGGGATCCACAAAGTAAGAAGGACATGGACCTCCTGCAAAGAGTCTACAGGAGAGTCACAAAGATGATCGGAAGGATGGAGCACCTCTCCTATGAGGAACAACTGAGAGCTGTTTAGTTTGGAGAAGAGAAGGCTCTAGGGAGACTTTATTGTGTCTTTACAGTACCTAAAGGGGGCCTACAAGAAGGCTGGAGAGACTTTTTACAATGGGTTTATTAGGATGAAATATTTTACTGTGAGGGTGGTGAGGCACTGGAACAGGTTGCCCAGAGAAGCTGTGGCTGCCACATCCCTGGAACTGCTCAAGGCCAGGTTGAATAGGGCCCTGAGTAACCTGGTCTAGTGGGAAGTGTCACTCATGGCAGGGGGTTGGAAGTAGGTGATCTTTAAGGTACTTTCCAACCCAAACCATTCTATAATTCAATTCAACTCACACTTCACCGTTCATAAATCTTGCAAAAACACCACACAGATTGAGGGAAACCATTTTGGTATTTGAAAGTACGAATTTATGTTTTTGGTGTTTAAACAGGTTCTTGTGGTTACCTTTTGTTATGCTATTAAGGTAATCATTAGACACAGATGACGTCTGTAAAACTAAAGGTAATTACTGAAAAAAAAAAAAGGATGGAAATATTGGAAGCGAAAGCTGTATTATAACAGAAGCCAAATTCTTTTGTAGAGAAAATACTGAGGGAGCCAGTCCCTTCACAATGGTGCCCAGTGACAGGACAAGAGCTAAAGACAAGAAAACACTTCTTTATTCTGATGCTAACTGAACATTGGTAGAGGTTGTGCAGAAGGGCTGTGGTGTCTCATATCCATAGAGCAATTCAAATGGACATAGTCCTGGCAAGGCATCCTGCTCTGGCTGACCCCACTTTGACAGGAAGGGTGGTCTAGATGATCTCAAGAGGTTCCTTCCGACCTTGACTCTACTGTGATTCTGTGATACTGTGCCAATCAAGAGGGAGCCCAGGAGTAGATACACCTGCAAAGCACTTTCACTGCAATTTCTGTGGGAGTAAAATTATTTGGACTGAGTGATATTAAGATACAGGGATAGTATGGCACCTATAAATATGTCTGCTGGAAGAGTTAATATCTTTCATGTCTGTTCTGTATTTGGGGAAGGGACCAACAGCATAACATCACAACATTCTCAGGACTATGAGTTAGAATCTGCAGAATCAACAGACAATCATACAGCATGACTGAATACTTCCCAGTATGACTAAACTCTGTTTGGGGAAAGAAAGATACAGCCTAGAATACTGCCTTTAAAAGCTAGTTCCAACTCACCACGTGATCTTTTTGCACTGTCAGGAAGATGGAAAAGCTGTAACAGGGAATTTTATGAGATGGATAATACTTCAATGAAACTGCTGTAATTGCTACCCTTCGTTTGAGAAAAATGTTCAAGACAAGAAACTCCTTACATCTAAACTAGATCTTCCACCTAAACAAAGGCATATGCTATTACTGAAAAGACAGATACACAGAATAGTAGGGATTTTCTAGATATTGCTCAGTGAAACATTGTGTGCTTGGCAGAAATCCACAGACCAGAGAAATGGCTTGTATCTGCTGTGTTCAGGGAAATTGTACATTACTCAGTACAGGACACTATTTGAGCCTTGTTTGTTTAACCTGACTTTATCCTCAATGTTCTCTAATAAATTGTCAGGTGCAGTGTTCTTGCTAGCCACGTGGACAAACTGAAAACAATCAGGTTAGGAAAAAACAAATCAGATTGTCCTGACTTCTGTTCTTGAATTGATTCTTACTGGTTTGTGTGATTTGAAATCCTGTTCAAATAACTTTTTTACAGAACTGTGGTGTAAACACTGACTAGGGATTTAGTCTTAAGGATTTAACTCTAAATTATTATTCTACTGTAGTAAGATCAATAGAAAAACTGTTTTGGTTTTTTTTTCTACTACAAAATTGTTCAAGTCTCCAAAATGCAGCTATTTTAGGATGGTATCAACATATCTACAGCAAAAGAGCCTGATAAATTACCCATCTGTCACAGCTGAGCTTTTTCTGGATGATCTCTGACAACCTCACTATTTTGTAAATTTTTGTTGTAGACAGTTCCAAAAGACTTGCATCAGTTGCGAATTTGGTGCCCATCATAATAGATTATACTGTAGTATAATTGCAAAATAGCCATCATTACAAGTAAGTTCAAATTCTAGCCTCAGAATCAAAAATTGCTGGATCAAGCAATAATAACTGAATTCAAGGGCTCCAGATTGCTTTTTTATTATTAGTCCTACCTTTCAGGAACCCTAAAAACTCCCGTACTTTACAAAACAGAGATTCCTTCCATTGAGGGAATTCTTAACAATTGATACGCAAAGTGTACTGGAGTATGTTGTCTCTGTGGCCTGGCTTGTAGTAGTTTTCTGGTTTTACTACACATATTCTTGTATTATATTGTGGTTATTCATACATTTTAAATGCATATTCTCTTACAGCTGGAAACAGTCTTATGAGATGGTCCCACCTCAAAAAGATTCATAAGACTATTGCCTGCAGGAGTTTAATCCATCTCTGCAGCCTGCATTGATGGCTGTATGTCTCACGTTACGTACATTAAGAGGAAAGGTGTCCACACTCATCCTTTACTCCCACAAGACACAGCAGTGATGCAGATCAGTTTGCAATATAAACTCCATGAATACGTGTTGCCTATCTGCTCAAAGGAAAATACAGAAAGCCAGGTGGAACCATCCCAGAGACACAAATTTGATATATATATATATATATTTGCTGGGAGTTGGACCACTTTAAACAGTGAGCTTCCCAGCAGTCAGCTTATCTATACTGTTAGGAATATGAAAATATTTTAGCAATGAAGACAACTTACCAAAGAAAGTGCGTTTATTTTTCATTTATTCTGGATTCCCATACTCATTCAATTACTGCTTCACAATTTTTTGCTGCTCCAGTTCTGGTTACAAACTCAAATCTCGTAATGGGAGATTCTAACTCCACTCCCCAAACAATCACTTCAATATACTAATGCCATTTTATCTTCTCTCTTACTTACTTGCTACATTTAGGCAGTTCCCTGGCTACCACTGCACTGAACAACAAATTTAAGCTTCTATCTCAAAGGTCTGATATACTTCAGTCCTGATGACTTTTATGAAATGGGCGTTACCTGAGTATTAGTCTGGATCTGATTTTAGCCCCTATAGTCATTAAAATAGCAGCAATTGTTATTCAGTCACAAATCCTAAGGCCATGAGGGGAAAATAACATCCAGTTGGCCAGGAAAAGCTGTCCAGCTGGCATTTTAAGGCAGTTCTAACTCCCTTTTGTACCTTTCTATGAAAGAAAGATCACAATATTTAATTAAATAAAGTTACACAGATTTGATAATGTACCAGAAGTTATTACATTAATAGATGATAATACAAAATACTTAAAATGGTACAAATTCTTCACTCAAGGTAGAAAATGTTTTTTGAGTGGACGATATACCAGCAACATAGCATGTTATCTTTGTACCATTGGTCAAATCCTCGCTTCCCTTATAACTCTAATATTCATAAAACTACTAATGAAGCCATGTTAGGCTGTGAAATCTATTTCTGTATTCACAGCTTACTTTCCTTTTGAAAGGATCCTCAGAAAGATTGCTACCTTCTTTTTGTAACAGGAAGAAAGGAGCAGTTTTACACCTTTTTCTTTATAAGAAGTGCTTCTAGTTCCCCGTCATTAACTTGTCAGTCTGTGGTTGCCAAATTTTCAAGATAGATGTCTGATCACTAAGAATTGATCAGCTTGGGAGCTCCTGCAAAATTTTAAGAACTATTTCACAGCTGAACCTAATTTTTCCCCCCTCTTTTTTTCTTCATGAAGCCAAAAGAATTGGCCCGTGGACCCCAAGGTGTATGTACCATCAGTTGAAAATCACTCTTCCACAAAAAAGTGGAAGCTTACCACAAAAGTACCCCAGTAATTTTGCTAACAGACTCAAAAGCATCGTGTGTCTTTGTATCTAGGTTTTCCTACTAGAAACATCAGGTTCAGATGTAACATTAATTTAGAAGATTTTGGTAGACCAATATCAAATTAATGAATAGTTCAGGGTGTCCTGTCAATTTCTAATAACAGCCCTTAACAAGTGAAGGACAAGAGGGTGTTATTAAACTACCATAAAATTCTGCACATTCATTACGTAATGAAAATTTTGCTATGCCATAGATTGATTTCTGGTGTAACTCCACTAATTCAGAATTGCATCATATGAATTCAACCTGAGTGATTTCCCATCACTCTAATATTTAGTTAGAATCCTTACTGCCTTTTAGTGCATCTTTATTTCATCTGCTAACAACATGAAAAGTATAATCTGGTAAGCACAAGCATCTTGAGTGAACAGCTCCTCTCTCTTCCTGAACACTGAACAATTTCTGTTCGACTGGTTTTGGTATTTCTGGCTACAGAACTCCTACAAGTTCTTCATCAACACCTTTGCAGGTAAGGCTGGACAAAGCAGTGACAGTACCTTGAGCTATTTGTAAGGCGAGGAAAAGCTTCCCAACAGAGGGATCCGTCTCAGCCGAGCAAGGCAAACTGCCCTGTTCCACCCAGGAGAGGGCACTCTTACACCTGGCCACGCAACCGGACATGGACACCTATAGGAGGAACAGGAAAGTTAAGATGACATCTTAAAACTCGGCCAACTTGCACGACCAGTTAGTTATTTTTATGATAATGCTAATCACAGGTACGTTGAATCATCCAGACGCTGCCACAACAGGAACACAATATGACAGACAATAAACGTGCAGGCTAAATTTATTCTTAGTCTCCGAAATGTGCGGAATGATATGCAGATAAAAAAGACAATTTCTGCATTTCTCTGTTAAAAGCTGGGATCATAGAAAGAGAGCTGTAGGTGTACCTTCCGCGGAAAATGAAGGTTAAATTTAAAAATAACCTAGTTATAGGAATACTAATTGTTGCCTTTTTAAAAAATAAAGCACCATTATACATGAGTATACAAACATTTAAATGCAAAGTAATGCATATAATCTAAAACCTAGCCTGTACAGTTAGTCCTAATATGGATAGCTCATGAAATAAATAAAATTAGAATTAAAAATGCTACAGATTCAGCCCCTGTTTCTAAAGGGATTGAAATCAATATAGATATCTCTTGAGACAGCTTTCCTCTCCAATAAGTAATCCTCCAGCAACAAAGAGAGAAGATCAAGCCTGACATTTTTGATTTTTCTAAACTAAAGCCGCCAAGATGAGGAGGTGGTAGTTTTGTTATGCAAGACATAAAACAGTAAAAGAAGAATAGAATGCTGCATACTGCAAAGTTAATGTTTCAAAAATCTCATTTCCCTCTAATCACAGGGGACAATCTCATCAATTCCAAATTTTCTCTGAGTAATTCTACTAGAAAAATGTCCTATTGATAGGAAAAGAATAAAATTAGGAAAATATGGAAATGAGAAAAAGATCACCAATAACCTTAACTTGAAGAATGGATAGTAAATCGTACTCAGTGCAGTCATAAGTCTCTTGGAGTCCTCAGGCAGTACAGTGGGGCTGGGGGCATCCATAGTCTGAGATAGAAGAACCATGCACACGGGGCTATATTGAATGTACAGCACGTGAGTCCAATGCATGCAGATTTTGCATGAGCCATAGCCACTTCTCCAGGAAAATGGGGGGAACTCTTTCCTATATATAAGTTGCATGATAGACAGTACTTCCCACATTCCCAATGACAAAGTGTTTAGGATGTTTGCTTATCCTAGCATTGGCTAATGAATATTTTTAGCCTTTCCATATTGAGAACTTGGGCTGAGGCCTTACAACCACTGACCCTATCAACTTTCCTCCTGCAATAACCTTACATAATTTGAACTTTAACCGTACTTTCTTCTCCCACTTCTAGAAGTTTTTAAAAACAATACGCCAAGCATAATAAACAATGCATAGATACTCAGAATTGTATTTCCCACTCTATTAGTTGTGATCAACACCAATGGGCAAAAGCATAAACCAGTCTGCAGCCAGTTTGTAAAAGCTGCTATTGAAAGAGTTGCTCAGTATGAGACTAAAATGATAATAGGATCACTGAAAGAACTATCTCCTGAAATCCCATATACTACAAATTTTTTTAATTCAAAAAATGAGCTATGTTCAATGGACTACGGTTGTACATTTTGTGTTCGGATTTTTTTAAATGAGAACCTAATTCAGGGCTTTATTGTCAACATACCATAAAATATATTAGGGAGTCAGACATTGAAGTCACTGAGATCACACAAAGAGGCTTTGTTCTCAACTTTTGTCTAAGCATTATCTTTTTTAACAAAGCAAAAATAAAACAACAAAAAACCAAACAAACCCAACCCCCCCCAAAAAAACCCAAACCAAATCCCAAAACATGAATTCAAAGTCTACAGTCCTGATCTATCCTAAAACCCTGTAGAATCTTTTGTAAAATAGTAAACTCTAATAAAGTATAAAACAGTATAGGAGGTACAAAATGTTACTCCCCGTATGCTGATTAAGTAAGGTACTGATTTTTATGTAGATTTTGATCCTGGCAAAACTCATCACTACTCTGTTCTACCAGCCAAAAAGCCTTTCTAGATCTGTCTTTCAGCAAAAAGAAAATTAACACAGTATATGGTGAATATGAAACAGGTGTGAGGTAAGTGGAAAATGCCTATATAAGGACAAGGGAAAGGAATCAGGTATACAAAAGAGATACAGTAATTTGTATTAATTTCATTTTTGCAGCAACAGACTCTGACATTTGTAATCCAAATGAGCACATGAAAATGAATCTTGGTACAAACCAGACAAAATTATTGCCCTTTACCATGGCTGTTACTGGATGTCTACTACCTATAACATAAAAGCATACTCACAGGAACACAAAAGATTTTGACACTTGATAAAGGTCATGTTTTATTCTCCATTCAGAGAAAAATATGAATATTGGAAGCTTAGCTTCTTTATGTGAGCTGTCTGAAAAGACATGAAGGATTTAACCAGGAGATTTTATGTACTACCTTTATTATTTTTTGTCTATAGTAGTCATAGTTGCTCGGTACACTATAAACCTAACTTTCCTCTAAGAGGCAAAAAAGAATTATTATCCTTTCTTTATTGGTGAGAGCCAAGGGCACAGAAAAGCCATGGCCTACCTTCTCAAAAGGAATTTAAGACATATCAGTGGAACTTGGATGTCTAAATTATTCTGAAAATGGAGATCCAAGATCACACTATTAAATCGTTAAAAAGAAACCAGGCCTACTGCAAAATGGTCTTTTTTATAAAGGTATTGAAAACCTCAGCTGAAAAACTGGATTGTACAATACATTTTAAAGTTTTCATCTGAAAAAAAATTTAATTTGATGAACAGATGCACACGGTACAACATTTTTGCAGAAAAATGAACTTTTTCCAGTCAAACTACAGGGGAAGAGTAAACACATTACAAGGACTATATGCATCTGTTTATAGTTGACAGATTTAAAAAAAAAAAAAATTGATTTTTTTGTTGCTTGTGCCTATACTTTCTTTATAGTGTATATAATAGTCAAAATACTGTGTATACTAATGTAGATAAACGAACAGCACTTGCAGATAACAGCCCTACCAGAAGTTGACATTTGTTGAGATGTCTGTGCTGTATGTTGTCCTGCACTGCACCGTTAAAAAGGGACCCTTATAAAGCGTTTCTGTAAACCTTAATGTCTTGAAAGCCTCTAGTTCCTGAATAAACAACAGTTCAAAATTCAGTCTCATGTTGTCCTCCGAAAATCTATGCTCTTCGATACCATACATTATTTTATACACCTCCGGTTAGAAGTTATGGTCACTGTTACCCTATTTCAGATTTCAGAACAGAAGCAGCATCGGTGGGTGCCCGTGTTTGCTTCTGCAATAAAATGCCCATTACACAGGGCTGACCTTTGCCTTTTACTCTACTTTTAAAACATTGCAGCAGAATCTGTGAAAAAAATCAGTTCCTTTTACTGTCCCCATTAAGTAACCTGTTTTTGGGGCCTGCAAGTTCCCCTGGTCCCGTGCGAGGAGGCACCACTGTCTCCAGGGGGAAGGGGGAAGCGGACGAGGAGCAGGTCTGAGACGTGTCAGGAATAACATTTTTCTCTGCCGAGCATAATGGGGAAAATAATAGAGGGGAACCGCTGTTAAGGGCCAGGGTGAGCAGATTCTCGAGTTACAGGAGAGCTTCCCGGCTCTTTTTGCTCTGGGGCTTCACCAGCAGACATACCAGCCGCTCCTTGTGCCAGCTGTTTCCCCAGCGACACCTCAGACATTTCTCCCGCCACGGCGGGCCCGGCCCAGCGCTCCCACGGGTGCTCCTTCCCCCGTTCGCCGGTACGGGGCCTGGCGGGAGCCATGACGACACAACGGCCTCAGCGGTGCCCCGGGGCCCGCCCGCGGCGGGGCTCTGCCTGAGGGGGTGCCTCCTCACGCTCTCGCCACGGACCCGCCCGGCCCGTGACAGGGCGAGCGGCTCGGGCAGGTGTCTCCCGGGACGGGCGGGTGGGTAACCAGCGGGGCGAACCCCAGCGCCTCCACAGGTGGGCAGCGCACCCTTCCTTCGAGGTCAGCGGGGAGGAGGCGGTCCAGAGCACACACACACCGCAGTCGCCCCATCGGCAGCGTCCAGCCACGTCCAGCCACGGCCCCCCCCCCGCCCCCGGCCCCGCCGCCGCCCCGGTGCCGCTCCAGCCGCTCTCCCGCCGCCCCTCCTGAGGAGCGGCGGCGGCCCTTTCGCGCATGCTCGGCGCGGGCGCCATTTTGGTAGGGCCGGGAGTTCTCCAGCGGAGCGGCGGCGGAGCTCGCTGGGCCCGGCGCGGAGGGGGCGAGGGGTGCCCGCTGCAGAGATGGCCAACATCGCGGTGCAGAGGATCAAGCGGGAGTTCAAGGAGGTGCTGAAGAGCGAAGAGGTCAGAGCCTCTCCCCCCTCCCCCTGCGTGCTGCCGCCGCCGCCACCCTCCCCCGTGCGAGCGTGGGCAGTAGGGGACGGTACGGGCGCCCCGCCGGCCTTCGCGGGGACCCCGCACCCCCCTCGGCCCCACCTCCCCATGCTGGAGGTGGGCCCGTCCCACGGCATCTGGGAGGGGAATGGCGATTCCTGGGGAGACGGGCCCCGCCAGCCGTTGGGAGGAGGAGGAGGAGGAGGGGGCGGCAGGAAGCGCGGCGGCAGGGCCCGAAGAGGCTGGGCGGGCCGCCCCCGGAGAGGGCTCCCGGCGGTCGGCAGCGCCGCCAGGCCAGGGGCCACGGGGCGGGGCGGGTGGGGCCGGGCCGGCCTCCGCGGGGACCCCCGGTACGCGCCCTGCCGCGCCCGCCCGCACGGCACCGGCAGGGATGGATGGGGCGGGGAGGGGAGGGTGGGTCGGGTACGTGAATACCACACATCCCCTGCAGCTGACCCCTTTAGCTCGGCAGAGCCAGAGCCTGCAGGGTGCGGGTTTAGTGTTTGGGATTTTTTAGCGATTGCTATTCGACCCCCATTTAACTTCCCTGTATACAGAACTTCCTTTATCCCACTGCAGGTTTACTCACCTTTAGGTAGATGCCTTTAAAGCCTCATTCATTTAAGTCGTGTTACCTTGTTTCCTGATCAGTATGTTCAGACGTATGTGGTGGTCGGTAAGAGATGCTGACTACTTCCAGGGCAACAGTAAAGAAGTTCTGATCAGTTTTGGGGAATATGTAGCAGTGTTTGCAGGGTTGCATCAGTACAGCTTTTGCTGGGTCTGTGTCTGAGTTGGTGGACGTCAGCCAGATAGGTTTTAATGGTTGTGTCGTCATTGTCGTCCTACTTGGGATGATGTTGCAGGTTAGATCCTTGTGAAATATTAATGTGAATATGTAACTCCTAAAGCTGGATCTGGACATATTCACAGAGAAAAAATTGAGAGGATAATTTTTAAAAGGTACTAATAGCTTAAGGAAAACACGTTTAGGGTAGCAGTAGTTGATGTACTTTTAAATTGTGTGCTAACAACATTGTTGCTATGCAGCTTGAATTAGTCCCTAGAAAAATGTAAGGGCCTTGTTTTACAGTTGCCTTTTAGAGCCCAAGCTGATTTTGCCAATCTATTGCACAGCAGATACAGAATTGCATGGAGGCCAAGAGAAATTTCTAGGTGGATACCTTTATAACCAAAGCTAGAGAGTGTAGTCCTCATACCCTGTATATCTAGCTGATACTGTGGAAACAAAGAAGCCTATTTTGAAGTGCTTTCTAAAGGCTTCAAAGCCCTTTCCCTTTGGATTATGTAATAAATAAAAAAAAATGTAAATTTATATAGGTTTTGGGGGAGGTCCATGCTAAATTTTCTTACTGTAAAGGTTGAATCCAGCATGCACATTTTTTGTTTCTGTTTGTTTAGTCTGCAGGACTCAGTTACAGAATTTTGGAAATGGATATTATTATAAAATAGCCTTTGAGTTGCCTAAAGCTAGCCAGAAAGAAGGTCATAATTCTTATGAAATTCAGTTAATGGAAATTCAGATTCATAGTACAACAGACTCTTGATATTTCTTTTTCTACTGTCATTAGCAAGCTACATAAGTGTTATGCTGATATATTAGTATGTA
This sequence comes from Certhia americana, assembly GCA_018697195.1. Classification (NCBI taxonomy): domain Eukaryota; kingdom Metazoa; phylum Chordata; class Aves; order Passeriformes; family Certhiidae; genus Certhia; species Certhia americana. The sequence goes on along the minus strand of CM031860.1, from coordinate 43,526,906 downwards.
TAAAATTGTTGTTTACAGACTATACTAACTCACATGTCTTGAATGCAGTATTTCAGCATTGGTTATCAAACTTGCAAGCAAAGTTTTTTGTGAATATTCAAACATTCCAGGGCCATCAAACTACGGTGTCATTATCACTGGTTGTGAAAACATGTGGAGTGGGATGATAAATGTAGGTCCAACAAAATACTACAAATCACAAAACAAAACAAAAAAATTCTTACTGTTTACTGAAATTATTATTAAACCTGGTTTCTTCAAAAAGAAATAAATCTTTTTAATGAATGGCAATGCTAAATCTAAATTTTTTGTTTAGAAGTTTGTAAGTTCCTCTCAGAAGGCAATGTTGCTCACATTATATGTTCTTAAATTATTCTTGATTTAATGCTTTGAACTTCTTGAAGAAGAACTCTTCTGCCCCCCCTTTTTCATTGTAGATGTAATAGGAGCACAAATGTCTGGGAAGGGGGTAGGCACACAGGGAGAAAAGTATATAGGAAGTTTGTTCTCTGACTTCTTCCACTACTCCACTACTCACCTTAATGCTGAAATAGAATGGGAGAACCAGAAATTGTTTTAAAAGGGAGCAGCTGGATGCATTTGAGATACTTGTTGGAAGTGCTAAATTTCAAATGAAGAAAGAATTCTGTAAAGTGTGTTTATCCTTGCTGTGGATAAGGATCTATGAACCCTTGCTACTCAGGACTAAATATACTTTCCATATCACTTAGCGCTTCCTATTTCCTTGAATGCAGCTTCTGGGGAGTAACTAAAATGTGAAATACTACCTTGCTCTCTGGTTTACAGATAAGAGATGAAGGACCTTCCATATTTTTAAGTTGAGTCTGGGACTTCTTGAGTGTTTTGTAAAAGTATTTAAAGTCTTTTCACACTTGAGGATGAGAAGAGTGCGTCCGCTCCGCTTGCTTTATTATTTCTAGTTTTGTTATAAACCTGACATTACTTTAAGAAGTAGGGTGTTGGTCATTTAAGAGAGATACCTATAACTTTGCATCTCTTAAATATCTTAATTAAAAAGATAAAACTAAAGTTTCTTTGTCAGGAGTGCTCTCTAAGGCATGATATTTAAACTTTCTACTTTTGTGTGTGGAGGAAGCTTTGCAATTCTAAAGTAGGCAAGGTATTGTGCATCTGTAACAAAGATGAAATTGTTAAGTTAATCTGTGTAGTAACTTGACTGGTTAAATGTGTGTAGGCAAGGGATCAGGTGTTCCACTTGATCTCTCTTCTTGTTCTGTCATTTCATTAATCTGTTATCTTGTTGACTTTATGGGCTGAAATTCTAAAGCAACAAAATGTGTTTTGAAAAAAAGTATGAAGCTGCAGCATGATAGAGAAACTGATAAAGTACTGGAAAGAGAGTAGTATCCTGTTTTTACTAAGTAGGAAAAAGTTTTAGTAAAGGTTAGCTGGTGTTATTTTTAGATGAAGTTACTGGAATGCTGCATTGGGTGGGCAAATCCTTACCTGCTCTCTGTTTATAAGTAGCTGTCTTATGAGAAAGTAGAACTTGCCTGGCATTTAATAATGAATAGAAACACTGAAAGATCTTGTGGTCACTTAAAGACTGATGCTGAGATGTGTTGTAATTGATCAGGTATGTTAAACATTATGTGTGATTTGTTTTTGTAATTTAATAAAGCATTAGTGTTTACTTTGATGGAATTATGCTATGCTAGCAGTGAAGGATTCGATATTTAATTTGCCATCCACTTTCTTTTATCATGTGGAAAAATAAGGTGTTTTCTACTAATTGATACCTTTTGCAGTGAAAACTCTCATCTGGTATTGAAAGTGGTATATTGGGAAATACAGCTTCCTTCTTGCAAGAAGAGAATTACTGGTATATCTACCATGACATGTTCTTCTCTTACAAGTTTGAAGAGACATTTATGGCTGGTAAATCCAGGTAGAGCTGAGAGCAAATTAAACTCAGCTGCAGTTATGGAATATGAGTACCTTCATGAACAGATATCTGAAGTAGCAGTGTAAATTTGTAACTTGCTTGAACCCAAAACAGCATTCAAGCGAAGATAGTAGGTTAACAACAAAAACTTAAAGTGCTTGATTTCCAAGAAGGAAACGAGTGTTTGTTTCAGAGTCTTCTATGTGTTTCAGTGATTGAAATGCAAAAGAGAAGGGAAAAATAACTGTAGTCTGCCATACCTTTTCTTAGACTTGTAAAGACCTAGTGAGTAGCTCTCATGTTGGCTTTTAATCATTTCTGGCAGTGGCCTTGTGATTTGTGTCAGTATATAGCAAGATACTAAATAACATCTCTGAAAATTTGCTCTTTGGAAAACCCATAGATATTTAATCTTCAGTCTCAGAAAAACGTCATTGCTTTAGTTTGTTTATATTTGGTCAGTCTTGGGTGCTAGATACTGAATTCATTAATGTGGAAACTTACAGTTGTAACTGTGCTTTAGTGTTAGTAGGATTCTTGGTTTTATTCCTATTTATTGTGTAGCATCAATGCAGGTATTTATGAGATGTCTTCTATTGTAGTTCCTGAGTCAGCAACACATTTTTTTAAACAGTGTTCATTTTATGCTGATCCTTGTGCTTAACTTTTGAATTGTAAGAATAGTCACGTTGAAGTCAGTAGAGGTAGTGTGAGTGAGTGCAGTGGGATTGTTGTCATCGTTGAATCCCGGGGGCAGCTCAGTACTGTGCAGCTGCTCAGTCAGATGGCCCACTCCTCACAGTGGGCTGGGAAGGAGAATAGGAAAAAGGTAAACTCCATGTGTTAAATAGGAGCAGTTTAATAATTTAAATAAAGTTAAATATAATAATGAAAAGGGAGATTACAAAAAGAGAGAGAGGAATAAAACCCGAGAAAGGTGAGCCCAGTGTAATTGCTCACCACCTGTTCATCTGTTCCTACCCCATCCCAGCAGCAATCAGCAGCTCCCAGCCAATCCCCCCAGTTTCTGTACTGAATGTGACATTCTATGGGGTGGAACATCCCTGTGACCAGTTTGGGCCAGCTGTTCTGGCCATGCACCCTCCTGGCTTCCTGTGCATGTGCTTGCTGGCAGAGCATGGGAAACTAAAAAGTCCTTGACTTAGAGTAAGCTGTACCCAGCAACATCAGTGTGTTATCAACATTATTCTCAGACTAAATCCAAAACCCAGCCCTGTACCAGCTACTAGGAAAAAAAATTAGCTCTGTTCCAGCCAAAACCAGGACAGCCATTTGTGTGAATAAAGCTTGAGTGTGCTTGGTTGAAAGGCATAAGGGTTAAAAAAAGGTGTAAATGTAAGACCGTTGAAAGTGTCATTACTCTATTGATACCAGTCTCAGTCTCTCAGAAGGCCTGCATATGATTTAAAAAGTACACTGGAGCTTGGGGCTGCTATGCTAAAGGGGATCTTAGTAGGCTGGAGAAATGAAGTCCTGGCAGGAACCTTTTGAAGCTCAGCTGAGGTAGGTGCCAAGTCCACCACCTGGGAAGAAGTAGTTCCATGCATCTTTATGTACAGTTGAGAGACTGACTGGAAATGAAACAGTCTAGCAGGAAAAGAACTTCATGACCTAGTGAAGAGCAAGTTGAACATGATGGTGGCAAGGAAGTCCTACCACATACTGGTCTGCATTAGCAAGAATACAGTCAGTGAGAAGTGATTCTTCACCTCTGTTCTGTGCTTGGGAGAACATGTGTGGTCTTCTGTGTCAGATACATTCTTGAATGAACTGAGCAGAAAACTGTCAAGGTGGTTAAGAGTCTGGAGCACAAGATGTGTGAGAAGAGGGTGAAAGAGTTGATGTTGTTGAGAGAACTTTTGAGGGTGACATCTTCCTGTTATCTATAAATACCTAATGAGAGGCTCCTGAGAAAAGCCAGACTTGTCTCAGAAGTGCATGGGAATATGGTAAGAGGTGGCAGACACAAGCTGGAAGGTGGGAAATTCTGACCAGACACTGGAGAAAAAAATTACAATGGTAGTAGTCAAACATTTAAACAGCGTGATCAGCAAGATTGCAGAATCTCTGTCCTTGGAGTTGCTCAAAACTCTACAAATTCTTGAACAACCTGCTCATATTGGACCTGCCTTAAGCCGAAGACAGGGACTAGAAGCCATTCAGCTATGTCTACCAGTGTGACCTACTAGAATCTCTAGTATAGGTTTGGTTTTTAATTACTGTTTCTGTTTGTCAGAAAAAAACATAAGAGGCTTCCAACACTGTTGCCTCATCTGGTAAAACTTTCCCCTGTAAACTTTCCCCTGTTCCTTTTCAAATTGTAGGCCAGGTTTTTCTGGTAGATGCAAAACTTTCAGGTTTGGAACCCTGAAAGTAGACCAATAAGAGATTTGTACCACTTCTTTAAGCTTCATTTCTCTGAAGTGTGAAGATCACCTTAACTTCAAAATAGTTGTTTATGAGATTTTTCGTACATTGCCAAAAATACTTTTGTCTGCTGCGTTTTTAGCCATGCCTACAGTATAAGGCAAGACAAGGTTTATACCTGTTTCCTATAACTGCATAAAAAGAGTAGTGAAACACCATTACTGTGCATCTTTAGTTTTCTTAATCCTGTCTGTGGTGCGTTGGTTATGTCTTCTAGTTTGTACTGGAAAATAATGGAGAATGGTTCTGTAGTTCTTTGCCATCCGACAAGTTTGTCCATAAGTGGAGAGAAAATTGCTTGTTATTCTCGCATCCGGGATGATCTTTCAGAATTATTAGGTTATTTATAGTTAACACCTCTTTACCTGAATCATATAGCTGTTTTTTAAGTTCTGTGAATATAATACCAGTGCACTTTTAGGATAAGTATTATGTTGATGCTAATCAATACTAGTATTAGGATACTACTTAAATCTGTGATCTAAAATATACAACGTCAGTGATCATTTGGCCAGACCTATGAGTTTGCCAAGTAATGGTAGTGGGAATACTTGTGCAGAGAAGGCTCGATCTATTGCTTTTTCCTGTGTTCAGTTGGTGACTTTTTTTATGTTAATGTGTATCTGCTTGGGTCCAGATTTCTAGTGAGTGATCTACATATCAGCTGGCAAAATCCTAAAGATTTCGGGAGTGAGTAGAAAACAGAAAAACTTAAGTCTGCATTGGAGTCAGACTCATTTGGCTGTCTGGTAACATCATAAAACCCCAAGGATAGAGAGCAGACCTTAGTTACAGGAGTGGATTACTCAGTTTAGGATGAGGGGATAGATTGTAGCTGATGCTGGTACTCTCTGATTAACAACCCTCTGTGAACCTAAAGCCCTGCTAGGAATTAGCCAATCCTTTACCAATTCTAGTCTTGCATTCATTCTTCTGTGCTTGTTTCCAGGAGTTTGGCTTTATTAAAAAGGAAGTGTACGAGTCCTAAGGTTAGTTCACTTTATGTAGTATGAAATTTAAATAAAGTTAACACTTTATCATAGTAAATTTGTGTAAGTATAAACTGCAAGAAAGTGCTGGTTAACAGTCCAGTGGTCTTTATTTTGCATTAAGCTAGTGCAGGTACGTAGCGTAGTTCTTAAATTATTTACTTGTTAAATGATTTTTAGATTCCTAGATTTCATAATCCTAATAAGGACTGTTGTCATTATTATACTTTATCACTTTTACAGTAATAATTGCTGCTGGTATTAAATTGAGAAAATGCTTTAGGTTAAAGTTTATCATTAAGATGCATGCTATCTTTTTGACAAGCTAAGTAAAACTGCTGCAATTTAGATATAGAAAAGGAATCAATTTAGTTCTTTTATGTCAAAGAGTCGGAATTTTGACAAATAATATTCTATATGGCACTCTAGGGATGTTTCACAGAATCACCAAATATTCTGAGTTGGATGTAGTCCTCTTCTGCACTCTTGACTTATCCAACATTTTCCCTTTCCCTTGAGATTATATCAGTGTTAATATTTGCAATATATGAGTTGGGAGCACTTGAATATGCTTGCCCTGAGTATTTAACAATCTGTATCATAAATAAAATATCCCTGTAAGTAGCAAAAATAGCTTTCTTTGAATACCAGATCTGTGTTTGCTAATCTGGTATATTGGAAGAGTTGTGTTACAGCCATGGATTGCTCCTGTCTGTCCTTGGAAGTGTCTGCACAGTAGGGAGGTACTGTGAATGTCAATGGCCACAGAAGCAGCTTCAGGCAGTGTTATGCTTTAATGGACACTGTAGAAGTCAGTCCTGCAGTATAACTCCAGTTTGGCTATGTCAGTGTCTGAGAAAGTTGGGCTCATCCTGTGTATCCTCCTTCTGTTGGGTTGCCACTTGGGACTGTTCTGTCTAGGAACACTTAGGAAACTAATTGAAGTTCATTATTTCATAATTTTTATTCATTATTAGCCACTATGATCAACTGTTCATATCGGGAAAGACTAATGAACGACTTAAATCTAGTTATTTTTAAAAAGGCAAGTTTAAGGTAACATGCCTTCAGATTCTAAATACATCTATTGAGTGTTTCCAGAAGGGAGGAAAAAACTAAAACCCACAAATGCACTAGTCCATATTTTACTTAAACAGGTATTTTAGCTCAAGCTGAAAATATTTAACTTTTTATTTTTAGCTGAAAGGGAACTCTGAGAAGATATTTTTGAGTTTTTGCTATGTTAGGATATGTTAAAGGACAGGAGGCTATGTTGAAATAAGGTAGCATACATGAATGAAAATCATGGTTGCTGTGTTATATTATATAGAGCCTCCATGGTGTTTAAGTAAGCCCTTCTGCTTTGGAATAAGGGTGTCCATGTGAGAAACTAGCTGTTCTGAGCTATTTTTACAAGTCTTTAAGCTCTGAGATTGTGAGTGATTTAGCATAATCAATTTAAAATCAACTGAATTCTGTGATGCCTTTACATGTAGAGTTGTCAACCTGAGTAGATACACAGAATTGACTGCAGAGTCTGCATCAAATGGTTTTGTATGTTCATAAAAGGACTAATTCAAAGGATGATTCAAAATTATTATTAAAGCATGCTTTATCTGCAGGGTATTTCAGTTCTACATCAGAAACAGAACCATGCATAAAAAGATAGGAAAAATGCACCTTTTCTTTCCCCCCTTATTTTCCTGAAGGGAACAGGAGTCCCTTGCACTATGCCCACACTGATGATGAGTATCTTAGCGAGCCCAGGTCACATTTGGGTAACTGTTGCACACGATTTATGCTCCGAGGTGCTGTAAGTATCTTGCATAGCTCGACATAGCCTGTGCAGGGGCCCTTAGAGGAGTACAGGAGAGTACATGTGCGGGTATGTACACACCTTTCATGGCACAGTTTTACCAGCTTGACCACGCTATCCCTTAGTGAGACAAGCAGTGACTGTGTAACTGCACTTAGGGCTTACCAGGACCACCGTGTAGGTCACACCTCTGGTCTCCCTGACTGATGGGATGGCTTTGTCAGAAGTAGTTTAGACAGGCACTAGGCCTGAAGTTTCAGAATTCTTTTAACTTGTCTTAAGGCAGTTCCAGAAAGCAGTGTCACATTCCTCTTCCAGATTCATCTCTTCTTTCTGCTTTTGTGCTCCTTCTCTTACTTGCGGTGTTCGTGGTGAATCAAATCAGGAGTTGAGTTAAAATGAAAGAACTGTCTTGCTAATATGTATTTATTTCAGATGTTTGCTGTGCGGTTATGTCAATGCTTACACAAAATCTAACCCCCTCCTTTACATTAATTCTGCAATCAGAAGGGTTGTAGGACTTTGGCCACTGTTAGACTGGTTTAAGGTGATGTGGAAGTACAGTCTCTTATGTGTTTTGGTAGAGTGATGTTTTAATAGCTGAACATTAGCAGGGCTGGGTATTTATGTACCTTAAATTAAAAAAAAAAATTCTACTAAAACTTTGTGGTGCTCCAGGTCTAACTCTTGCAAAATGAAAATGGTTTTAATATTTGAGGTATTTTGTGTTCTGACAGGAAAAGAATATCCCTCAGTATTGTTCTTGTATATTGTGATAAATATGAAAATTCTGGACTGCCTAACGACCAGTAATACAGAACTCACACAGTATTCATACCTGTAGCTCCTTAGATTCATTATAATAAAAGTTTCTTATTAGTAACATAGTATTTTGATCAGTAAATTAAACAGATAGTGTTCAAAAACAATGTCAACTAGTTTTACTCGAACAGATGTAACCCGAGAAAATATGTCTTAATATGAGGGGATGACATAGAATGTGAAATATAGTAAAACTTCCATGACTGAAATTGTTGATAGGTTTAAAGAACATGGGAGCATTTTAAGGAAATGTATTTCTTGGGTATCTTTCCTTCTTATCTAGAAAACTGCTCTTTAATGTGCTTTAGACGGAAGTGTTTCCTGTGTTCTCTTTGCCCTGCCCCAGACGCTGGATTGTTTCACTCTGGCGTTGCTCTGTGCTTTGAAGGTCAGCAGGCGCTTGCTCTAGAATGCAGATGTGATCTGCTGATCTCAGCTGGTAGCACAGCGTGTGTGCTTCATAGCACAGTGGTAATTATGTGGCATTTCTGCTTCCCTAATACTAACAAGCTCAGGATACACACTTGATTTTGGTTTTTAAACTGGAGTGAGTCTGAAGGAATATTTTGGAAGTATTGAACTATTCCCTCTTGCTTTGGTAGCTCTTTGAGGGGGTGGCTGTAGGATTATACCTTTTTTTTTTTTTTTTTAAAGTTGAATTTGCCATTTTGTTGCATGACTGTCCACTGCGCTTTGTTTCCTAGTTGAGTGATCCCTTCTCCCTTTGTTATGTTTTTTCATTTCTTGTGAAATAGGGAACCGAATGGATGCAGTGTACTTACTCTGGCCTATTCCGGGGTAGCAAGGGGGTTAAGGGAGAGTGTTAGTTTGAAAAGAAGGGAGAGGAGAGGCTGGTATTGACTTCTTAGACAGAAATTGAAGAGGCAAGCCTTTATTAGGAATTTTTCTTTCTGGCATATCAGTGAAGGAGGGAGACCTGAGCCATTTGGACTAAATTCTGAATGGTACCTTAGCAAAAGAGCATAAGAAAGTAACAAGATAAATATTGCAAAACAAAATTCCTTGGAATATTTATCCACAGATTTGCAAAGAGTTGGTAAATAAGAATGATGAACTTGGTCTTATTTTTAAATTTATTTAAATAATTGTTTAATGGAGTAAATCGCTGCTATAATATTAGAGTCTTTTGCTCAATACAACCTGACTCAGAGTTCTTACGGCCTCGTGCAAAAAGCACTTTATGGATTTCACTGGGATAGTCAGGTGAGCTTTTTCTGTAAACCTAGTGAGATATGTTCATGCCAGATTTTGGTGTAGAATAAGACCGTTGTGTTAGAAAATCAAGTGGGTGGGAGGGTAGAAGGAGTTTATAGGGCACTAGTAACTCTATAGTATAACAATTTAATATTGCTAGCATGGCTTCAGACTAGGGTGAAGGATTTCTTACTTAATTTGGCTTATTAAATGTTGAACCTTATAATAGTATAAAACGTTTGGACATTCGAAAGTACCTACTTCACATTTGTAAATCATAGTTGTAATAAAGAAGTAACTTAATTTTTATTAGATTTTAGGTAGGTTCAAAAGCAGTTATTACCAATTTACCTCATAGATTAATCAATAATTTTAAAACCCTGTCTGAAAGATAAAGAAGTAATTTTATTTTGTTTCTGTGATTGGGGAAACAATTAGTGATTGAAAACATTTTGCGTGTACAGAACCTCCTTCACAAACTTTGTCCTTGGTTGAGAAGGTTCCAGAGAAGTTTTTCAAGCTTATTCCTTAATCTTTGCTGAAATTTTTGCATGTACATTCTTTAAGATTTTTATCACTTTCTTAAAACTCATTCTTAATGTGTAAGGGGCATTAAAACCCTGAATGACTACAGAGTTTTAATATGTAGCTGATTTTAGTGCAGTGTTTATATGCATCATTTATCACATATATGTGTCTTTTCAGGTTAGTTTTTTCTGGTTTATTTTTGTTTACATATATATAAAATATGTATTTTATATAAAATGTGTGTATATAAAAATTATTTTATAAAATATATATATCTTATAAAATGTCTCTTTTATATATACACACACATTTGTTTCTAGAGTTTTCTGAGTTCTCTTCTGTAAAAAAAAAAGTAAATTAGCTAAAAATAATAGTGTTTAATCCAATATAGAGTATGTTCCCCTTGAGATTGAAGAAAATAATTTTATAGGACCAATGAAATCACAGACAGCAGGTAATTAATTCCAGTATGTAATAGTGGAGTTCTGTGATTTTGTTTGGTTTTGTTTGTTTGTTCGTTTGGTGTTGTTTTTGGAGGTTTCCCCCCCTCCCCCAGTAATTCAGAAATCACTAGGTTTTAAATTCCAGATCTAATTCTCTTTAAGGTGGCTTTGTGTGTGTTGTTTTTTGTTTTTATAAGTCCTATTTACCACCTTGTCCTTTATACCCAAACATTTGCACGTGGTGTCTGAATATGTAAGGAGAGACAGACCTAGAACATGCAAATAATAATTCAGTTTGACACTACTTTATTATTTTTAAAATGACATGCTGAAGTTATTAATATTGCTAATAAACGTGATTTCCTTTTTTTTACTTTTGACACCAATACCTAAAAGCATAGTATGTTTGCTAATGGATGCATTTGTTTCTGTGGAGTAATTTATCATACAGGGATTAAAGATCTAATGGGAAAATATTGTCATGGGGAGTAAGTAGAACTGGTTGGTTCTAGGACACCTTCACTTCAAACCTGTTTTGTATGTCATCATCATCTAACATTAAGTTTATGGTGTTTGGTAGCCCTGGCTGACATGGAAATGTGAGGGATTTATTTGGAGTTTGGGGTTTTTTTCTTCTGCTCAAGAGAGTTCAACATATTTCAAGACTGTTGGTCAGGTAATTAAAGAAAAATTAATTAGAAACATTGTATTCTTTCATTTTTAATTCAACCTACCAGTATCTGCCCATACATCACGAGCTCTGATAACAGACATTTTTATGCTGATTGCTTGAGATTGACTCGCTGGTAGTTTCCTTATCAAAAACTTTTAGGCTTTCTTAGAAGGCCTAAAAGTTCTGATGTACTTATAGTTCCTAATTCTAAGAAAGCAATTTGCTCTACTTCAGTCTTTATGAAGTAGACTTATCCCAGGATCAAACTTTGAATATATAATTTTCTTCTGCTTTTAGGAAATATAGTAAATAGTATTTTGTCATGAGAAATAAAATTTAGGAGAACAATGCAGTTTTTAATAACTTGTCCTGGTGTGCTCTTCTGTGTTGATATGTAATGGGTTTGTCTTGTTTATTTTATATCAAGGAAAACTTGGTATTTTTAAGAGTAGAGATACTGGACTAGTGAGGAGGATAATAGGCCATGAAGAAATGAAAGAGGTTTTTAAAGGCAGCTTGAAAAACAGAGAAGAAGATGGTACTCAAGGCTCAGAAAAATGTTGGATTTACTGCAGAAAGCAGACAGGCCCTGAAATTGGGCAGGACCTCCAAGTAAGGAGAAGAGAAGAGCTTGTTATCTGCTGAGAGTAATACTATAGAGTCCAGAGTTATTCTCTAAAATGATTTTAGTAGAAGTGAAGATGTGAGTTTAAGTCTTCACAGTGGCAGAACTTACTCTTCAAATTTTCTGCTGGAGTGGATTATGTGTTCTTTGCAAGGAAGTTACTCAAATATAAAAGTAGACAGTGTAATTCTGGATTTAGTAATTTTTTTTTTAAGAGGAAGCAGGTGAAGACAAAACAAAACATTATCAATCAATGGTTAGCGTGATAAATGTGATTGAGTGTCCTGTCTTTGGAAGATGCTCATGGAATGACACTCCATGAAGGATTGATTCATTTGGGTTTCTTTTTAGAGATGAAGCTTTTAATAGTGAATAAAAGAGCATGATACGAATCTTCCCCAACTTGTCTGTCTCATATTATTAGTTTAATCTCTTATGCTTGGGTTTAGTTTCCACGAGGCGGAATAAAATTGGTTAAGCGTGACTATAGCAGTGCAGAAAGAATCTTAGCATTTAAGTTGGTCTAAAAGACAACAAATCTTTTGACTAGACACTAGTGTGAATTAAAGGATATATTTAAAAAGAAAAATGGCTGTGCTTAATCCAACTAGACTATCAAGAAAAAAAAGAGGGAATGACATCATGAATTGTGTAGTATGTTGCATCAATTTTCCTTTCTCTCTGTCTTGTGTTCTGTTTGTCGTTTGGATTTTTTTGATCAGTCTTGATCAAAATAATTTTCAGGTGTGATAATGGAAAGTTCTGCTACTGTTGGACTTGTAGATTTCTAGAAAAGGATTTTGCTGATGGATTTTTGAGCATTGCATTGTTACAGAATTTAGCTCTGAAATTATGGAAAAAAATGCTGCGAGTAATGGCATGGCTCATATTTCAGGAATTGCTAGCCCAGTGATTTAGTCACTAAATCGTTACTGGATCAACAGGATGTGATGCTGTTTTAGACTTGGTGTGGAAGTGTGTTGAGGTCTTTGTAGAACTGATTCTGGAAAATCAATTTGGGGTGTGAGATTGCAAGTTGATTCATAAATTCTGCGCTAAGGTCATTGGTGTTAGAGAATTTTTAATGAGCACTGTTGTTGGTAGAGGTGGAGACCAGGGATCTATTCTGTTAGAACTGCTAAAATTAAATAATTTTATCCTACGTGATCCTCATTAAAGAGAAATATTGTAGGAAAACACTCCAGATTTAATTTGGTTATTAATCACTTTGGTGCTGTTTCTCCAGGGATGAAGGATAAAGCGATACTTGTCAAGGTGAAGCTGAGCTGAACCTTGAAAAGTGTCAGAATAACATGAAAAAAAGGATATTCATCTATATAAAGAAAAAATTAATTTCGTATATGGAGGACATGGTAGAATTTAAGCATAAATACAAAATTGAATTAATCCCTGCAATATAACAGTGCAGTATTGTCTGCTGTTTTTCCTTAAGGTGTTGTGCAAGGCAAATAAGGGCATGGAGACAGCTACAGCTGTAGTAATACAAGTAGACATCTCAAAATGGGGAACCAGGATCACTGACTCTTGAAAGAAACTGATTTTAATGACAGACTGTGTATTTGATTGCTTTTTGGGAAGGATTTGTTGTGAAAAACAGCTAGTGTGGTACTAATTGAAACTGAATATGAAGGAGACTATCCAGGCTGCTACAAGACTCTGCAGGTCACTGAAGGAAAGTAGAATGCTAAGTAGAAAATGAAGCAAGCTGGAGTGTGGATTAACCAGAGATTGTATCACTGAAATTCATCCTGTTTGCTCTTAGTACAGTCCTCTAAATGAGAAGTTATTTGCCAAGAAAAAGAACTCCTGCCATCAAGGTGGAGCTTGCCAGGTGATGGTGGCAGAGGGTGAGCAGAAGCTCAGCTGAGGTTCAAGTGAATCCAGTACCTGCACAGGTAGTTGCAGTGACTCACTTGAATTGGTTATTTAAACCAGTGTGCTTCTTTGGGCATGAGGAGTCCATGCACAGGGGCAGCACCTCTGACAAAGCACTGTGCAGTCACTGGAGGAGACAAAAACTTCTGCAGGAATCCTTGCTGGGACTTGTCTCTTAATCTGAGCCTCGTGTCATGCTGCCGTGAAAAAGACAGAATTCATCTTTCTTAGGTTATGCTGGTTGTGATATATCTTCAGTGAGTGCAACAGAGTGCTTGTGGCACAGATTCTGAGATACCATCTAAATTTGTTTGTGATGGGCTGGTTAGGTGACCATGGGACATAGCAGAGAACCTTTTCTTAAAAAAATCAGTACGATGAGATTAGAATTTCAGCTTGTTTAAAGCAAACTTAAGGCTGGAAAATCAGTGTAAAAACTTGATGGTACAACTTTCTTAAAGGAGATTTTGCTTTGCAACCCTCCAATAAAAGCTTTTGTCTGGGAGATTTACATGACTTTCACTAATACTGCTCTCTGGACCTGGAAAGCAAATTCAGTGGAATGAGTAGCTCTGGGTGAACACTTCTGAGAATCTGTTTCTGGAAAACATATGTTTTCTCCAGTATCAAAGTACAGTGTTTTTATTTTGTAGGGAAGTTGATATGGGGTGTGAAAATGTTGAGGAGGTGACAATGAAATTCAAGTGCATAAAGTAAATTGTATCTTATGCCTAAATATTAAAGATATATGTGATTTTAAGAAAACAATATTCTGTTTAGATCATTGTAATGTTAAAAATACTACTCCATTTGGGGAAGTCTTTCTGTGTTCCACTGCAAGTCACAAATGTGTCTGTTTTTAAATAAATTGGTCTAAATATGAGAAGAACTAATGTGTAATTTAGTCAATTTAATTTAATAGTTTAGATATGTAGAATTAATAGCTGACTTGAAAGATCATGGTCATTTTAAAATATAGTCAACTTAGAAGTACAGTTTTACATATATTGCTGGATTGCTTTGCATATTCTAGTGATAGTATAAATAATATTGAAGTTTCTAATGCTTCACAAGTGGTCTATTTTTAATGAAGTAAAATTTCAGCTGGAAGATAGCTATTAACTTTAGGTTACTTTATTTTTAAATGTTTACTTACTTTAAAGTACTGTTCTAAAAATTTAAAACAACATATTTTGGGGGAAATTTGTATGTCAAATGCTTACTTATGATTCTTTGTTTCTCTGTTTATTTTTAAGACGAGCAAAAATCAAATTAAAGTAGATCTTGTAGATGAGAATTTTACAGAATTAAGAGGAGAAATAGCAGGACCTCCGGACACACCATATGAAGGCAAGTAAAGTTTTTGTGTATGCAATCATTTTACATTTCAAGTCATGTGTCTTGAGATGCTTTGTTTGTAAAAATAAATGCAGCATAAAATGCAGAGGTACATGTTTTAAAACAGTCTGGGGTTTTTGGGTTTTTTTAAATACCGATTTTAAGCTTAAAAAACTATTTTGAGTTCAGCTTTTGAGGAGAGATCTGTTCTACAGTAAGATAGACTATCCCATATCAAAGTTAATTTACAAATATAAATTATGCGGTTTAATTGGTATAATTCTGACTTTTAGTTTGTTTACTGTCTTGACAGTTTGAGCTTCTTAACCATGAAGCTTTAAGAAACTGAGCTTCAGACTGTACATGTATTTCTGTGATCAAGAGTGGTGATCATGTATAAACATTGCATTTCTCCTATCACCAGCAGAGATGTTATTGCAAGTTATATTTGGGATTAATTTTGTGCACCCATGTGTCCCAATACTTAATTTATACTGACATGGGGGACTCTGTAGTAGAGCTTTATATCTTTAGCTCTCTTTAAAAATTATACCTTGCAGACTTTCTAGTTTATTAAAGCTGGTATCTGTAATTATGCTTCTTACAGTCTGGTAAAAGCAAAGTAACTTCCATATAGAAGCTTTAACAGAGTCTAATATAACATGCTTCTTCAGAGATACAAAATTACTCAATAGTGCTAGTACTTGTAAACTTTGTGTATAATATATATGGAACTGGCAAACGTACCTTCTATTTGAGTTTTTTTAGTGATAAGTAAGGATTTTTAATTTATTTTTAAGATTTTGGATAGCTTTAAAACATTGTTTTACTCGACTTCCCCATGCCAGGTATCTACTTTGATTTGAATTTGTACTTTCAATAGAAAAGTATCAAGAAGTGTTTCTGGCAAATAAATTGTTTTATTGGAATATAAAACAATTTTGCAAGTTCTTCAGTTGTTCTCCCTGCTCTATTGCCTTTGAGCTAAGACATGGACTTTAGTATTCTCCTGAGACTAGATGCATGCCATTTGTTATTTTGAAAAAATAAATTCTCATTAGGTGGGGAAAATACCTGAAAATTGTTTTGTAGCTAGAGAAGTATATACACTTGAAAGCATTAGTGACTGCTGATGAAAATCCGGTTGTCACATCTTCCCTAACAGAGGACATCCTTTGTGCTTTTCTGGACTAGAAGCTGGTGCAGTAGCATTGGACTTGAGAGCAGGGAGAGTCTCCCCTCTTCCACCTTTGGCATCCAGGACAGGAAAAGAATGAGGAAATAGGCTAACAGTGGTTGACATGGAAGAATACTGGGCAGGGGTAGATGTCAGAAGCTGACAAGAAGGGAAATTAGTCTGGAAGAAAGAAAGTTAAAGTGGAAGCAGCTGTAATGGTAGGGGTGTCCTGCAGAACTTTAGAGTTCTTCAGCAGTCTAGTAAATAATGGTGGTTTCCCCCCTCTCTCTCCCTTCTCCCATGTCTCTCCATCTCATCAGCTGCTGATGTATAGTTGACAGATGATAACGTCTGGAAACAATTTATTCTGGATGTCATATGTGCCTTCAATTTAAAAGGAGTACTATGCTATCTTCACCTAAAATACAGACTCGTGCTGGTGATGCATTTGGAAGTGAATCATTCTATTTAGAATTTAGTATAATTGTTGTTTTGCAATAGTATAGTTCATCTTGTAAATCCAAGACTTAGTATTGTAATAACATCTGCATATAAGCAATTGAATATTAGGAAACATCTGAATGGTCATAGAAGGTGTTGGTTTTGGTGTTAATTTTCCATCCAGAGAGAATTAAACTTCCTTGGGTGAGTTGGTTTGTCAGAGCTTGCAATTTTTTTCTCCCCCTCCAGGTCAGTATTATCTTGGCTTATAAAATGGGTCTTTTTTGGAGAATGTGTTGAGAGTTATTTGAAATTAAAAATGTATTCATGTGTTACAAAAGTTACAAACTGTATAGCAGGTCATGAAGAGGGTAAAAAAAGATTGAAATGCATGTCTGCAGAGCTGAGTTCTGTGTGATGCTGAATGATTCAGGGAGAAAAGAATATCAAAAGCTGGGTACTGTCTGCTCACATATTCAACATATCCTGCCAGTGCAAAGCTGCAATATGTTTAGTTCAGAATTTGTTGATGTGAAATGCGTGCATACTTATATGCCTTTGAGTACATTTAATTATGAGGGTATAGTAAATACCCCTTTGGGGGGGAGGGGTGTCAAGCTTATTTTTTATTCTGATTATGGCAGGGATCTCATGGAAGAGTAATGTGATTGTATGGTTCCTTTAATCTAAAAGTCATATGACTCAAGGAGCAAAATGAGAGTTACTGCCAGCTCAATTTCTGGTGTTTCCTACCATTAGAATGATTTGCTTTGGAATGTTAGTATTTCTGTAGTATAGTTACATACATTTCTTCCCTTACATAATTATGAAGGGTGTGCCAGTGGCCAGTGTGTGTTTTCTTCATTTTATGACTACAGCAGTAATGCATGCTGCATAATTACTGACTGATGTTTTGTAATCTATAATCTGAACAGTGACACAGCAAGAAGTGCTTTATGGAGAAGTTTTAAGCAGTAGTTCTGGTCAGACAGTCCCTGTGAGACAGGAGGGAATTCTAGAACCATTGTGAAGTGAAAGAACAGTTGTTGACCATAGTTGGTGAGATATCTGAAACCAAACTACTGCTGCAAAATTTTTTATAGGTAACGTTGGAACATTAGTTAAAAATGCTGAGAGGAAGAATGCCATCTGTTGACAAAATTTACAACTTTTATTTTTCTGTTAGTAGTGTCAACTCATATTGACCAGTTATCAGAATATTGCAGGACACAACTTTAATTGAAACACGTTTACATCCCATGTTAAAACATGTTTGGAGAGAGGACCTTTGAGAGACTTGATTAATGGTTGCTGGGTTTTTCTTGATTCAAGAGCTTTTCAGTAGATAGATTGGGGTTTTGTGGGTTTGGATTTTTGGGGGTTGTTTTTTTTTAAAGCCTGTGTAATATTGATATTAATTTCAAGCCAAGCTAGTGTATGACCCACAGCAACTGCAAAATTTATAATAGGGTATTTCTTCAAGGGAAGTAGCTAAAAATTCCTCTAACTCTTGTGAGGCCTGTTCCAGTAGGACTACAGAAGGAATATTATACCATTACTGTTTAATTTGGTTTCAAGCATTAAATAGCCACAAAAAAAGACATACATATGCATTATCTTAATAAAATGCAGAAATATTGGCATGCAGAAGTTAATATATTAGTAATTTGTATTTTAAATTTAGAATTAAAAAAATTACAGATTTGTTTAGGTTATGTCTTTAAACCTGTATTTTTAACCACAAAGTTTAGTGCCAAACAATACTATATAAATAATACTACCAGCTCACCAGTCTCTGGTGAAACATATTAGTAGCTGAATATCTTGTTATGCAGAAAACTGTAATAGTTTGTGGTAAGCAGTAGAAATGGTAATACCCAAGGACAGATTTCATATGACTTTACAAAATGATGCGGAAGCAAAATCATAGAAGGTCTGATGAATTTTTGTAATCCAGGCAGAGTGTGGCTGGGTTTTTTCCTTAAAAGCAGTTGCTGCTGAATTATGCTTTAATTTAAAGAAAAGGAAAACCAGACTTCCTAAAGGTCCCTTATAGATGTACGTGCTTTCAAAACTCTTTCTCCTGTGCTGTCCTGTAAGCAGACAAGCAGACAGTTTAGACATTGCTATTACAATTTTTGAGTTATTTGCCTTTCTTATATCGTATTTTCTGTTCAAACTTCTCAAGTTAGTGTTAAGTGAGAAAAAGAACAGCTGTAGACAATAGTGTAAAATACCAAACTGGTATTAACTAGTTTCAGGTGCAGTGTATTAGACTGAAATACATTTTAAAAGTGAGAGCTGTTAGGAGCCACTAATGTGTTTTTTGGCACAGATAAAAGGATGCCATATACTGTAACTGCTGAGAGGAGTACCTTGAGGCTTTTTTTTCCCCTGTGTATCTTGTTGCCAGTATTGTAACTACTTGAGAGCTGTTTTTGTAAAGCTTGATTTGCAGAGTAGATCACTCTGGACATCTCAAGGAAAACAGATTGCAAATACTTCAGCTTTAATACAGGAAATTGTATAAGTTGTAATACATTATACTGACAAAGGGAAAAGATTTCTGAAAGAAGAGCAGCAGGTTGAAGAAAAAAATTGCAAGTGAGAATAAATGATTTCAGTTTTCATAAAAGCTAAATGTCTAATTTGGTGTGTAGGGTTTTTTTTATACCCTATTCTTTTTGTCATTGAATTGCTGCCTGGCAAATGGCCTTCACTGGGCAGGCAGAGATAGTTCAAGATTGCTCCAGAAAACATAAGTATTGGTAGTGAACTTGAATGTTAACAGAACTAAAATGAAAATGGGATAGAGAATGATTCTGTGGCAGTGAGATCAAACTGAAAAATGTTTAAAACTGGGCAGTAGGAGGGGATTCTGTCTCCCAAGCTCCTCTTACTCTTTATTGTATGCTCTGGCCCTTCACATTATATTAATGCTGCTGGTGTGTCAAAGTGTTTGCAGAATTGAAACAGAAGTAACTACTTCAGGTGGTAATGTAGAACATAATAAAAGTTAAACATTGATGCCTCCTTTATTATTTTTTCCCTAAGTGTGGGAGCTTTTCTGAAAGAGTTACTTGAATGTACTTGAATTCCAAAAAGTTTCAGATGAAATACAGGTAATTTCAGTTGTGTAATTTGAAGAAAATTTGTCAAAAAATGAGGTATCAGAAAAAAGTCAAAATAATGTAATATCCCACATTCAGCCTGACTGTTCCTGTGGCCTCTTTTTTCATCCATTAAGGAGATACCTGGTTCATATTTTGGTATATTTTGTTAAAATAAAGCATGGAAGTGATATGATTGGGAATGAGAATGTGCACATTAAATATACCTAAGCAAACATAGATTTTCTAACTGACTTTATATGCATTTATTTATGAAATAGATGAAATCTAAATAGACCTCCTAACTAATACTGCTGGGTAAATTTGAATTACTTGAAAATCTGCTCAGTTAGAAGTGTAAGCTTTAGTGTTATGAAAGACTAAGTTTGAGTAGTGTTCTTTTGGTATAATTTCCAACTTGTTCTTGTCTTTTGCAGGTGGAAGGTATCAGCTAGAGATAAAAATCCCAGAAACATATCCGTTTAATCCTCCTAAGGTACTGCAAACATGCATTTTTGGATAATACAATTTGGCTAACAAGTTGGGTTTGAGTATTCTTACTTCCTTGTTTGTTTGTTTGTTTGTTTGTTTGTTTGTTTGTCGGGGGGTTTGGGTTTTTGTTTGTGTTTTTTTGTTGTGGGGTTGGGTTTTTTTTTAATTCACTTCTAGTCAAGGATTGGAACTGTTATATTTGGGTAGAAATAAAGCAGGTTGCAAAACTATCCAATCAGAACTACACTCTGATTGTTCCTAAAAGTACAAACTGGGAAATTCTGGGGAGGAGCTTGGGCCTTATTATTGACCCTAATGTAATATTTTTCTGACAAGATAAATACAGTTTTCAAGTTGTTTTAAATGATGCAGAGTTCAGCTGTCTCCCTCCCCCTCTGCATTGTTGAAGAAATGTTGTAATAGGGAGTTACTGGTTCTTTTAATTTCTTTTCATTCTCCATAAGTTATGCTTAAAAGGTTCTTGAATCTAGTATACCAAGTTTCTAGTAATAATTAAATAGTGACAAGTACAGTTGTGTGTCTTGAAGAAGCAGCAGAGAAATATAATAGTCTTACTGCTTCTTTGTTGAAGGAGTAGATAATGTGCACATTGATGAGAGATGAGAAGTGGCTGTGGTAAAGTCAGTCATATTTTTCACAACTTATTGGCCTTTTAACTGTGTCTTTCTAGAACTTCAGTGTTTGTGATTGCACTCTAAGTAATTGTTGTCCCCAGCCATGTGCAGCTGCAGCTGTACATTCCTGTGCCCTGGTTTAGTCCACTCTTCAGAGGCTTAAATCTGTAGATGCCTGAGTTGTCTGGCTCAACTTCTTGATTGGTTTTCTGTTTGTCTGAAAAATGCCTTTGAACCAAGAACATGTCCTAGATTCTTACTATTTTCACCCTGATATGTAAAACTGGGAAGGAACTAGAGAGGAGGAAGAAGAGAGAGGTGCCAGAAGCTCATAGGTTCATTGAATTACTTCCTTGAGGCTGGAGCAAAAGGCACAGAAAATCTTAAGGAAATATCTGTTGGTCTCAGTTCCTTAATCTGCACACGTTCTGGTGGGAACTAAAATAAGGAGAGCTGAAACAGCTTGTGGACACTGAAAGATGAGTGTATACCATTATTTAGTTGCTATTTTGGGTCTTGATGGTCTCCATTTCCAGAGTTCATAGGCAGCTGATAGAAACTAAGTGCATTGTAGCATAGTACTGCTGATTCTCGAGTCTTGAATTGGAAGCCTTTCTGCTTGTATCTGGCCTTGCCTTTCTGATCTGAAATGATCTGAAAGATTTCTTTAGCTTGTTCAGTGTGTGCTTTGACAGCCATTGTTAGCAGTCATTTGCTATGAGAAATTGTCCAGTATTTACATTGCTTTTTACATTTTTCAAGTGATATATAGAGTTGAGGTAGTTAATATATGTGCCTCAGCTGACATGAAAGCTTATTTTTGTCCTGGAAAGCAGAACTGTTCTGGTCTTGCCTACATAGACACCAGGATTGCACTGATTTTATTATAGCCCTCTAAGTACAGTCTTTTGCTGTAGTGCCTGACAAATAACGTGTTCTCTTTACTGATCTGCTTGCAGCAGGTCAGGGGAAAAAGTTGAAAAGATCTGTGCTATACATAAAATGTTTTTCAGGAGTTTGGGGTGAGGAGATGAGAAACAGTAGTATCAAAATCACTAGAAGGCAGTTAAAGTGCAACCTGAAGAAAAGGAAGGGGGAATCTCCAAAGGCATGTATGTCCTTTCTGAGGACAGCTTTGGTCTCCAGGACCTTTGAGAAAGTGCTGCTTTTACCTTTCTTGGTGTCTTAAAAAACTGCAGAAAACCCAAACCACCAAAACCTGATTTTAGTAATGCTTTGTGAGCATGAATACACTTTAGTGTGAAAATATGGACATGATTAATGACTGAATGCTGGGACTAAATGCTTTCAATAGCAAAGAAAAAAAATAATAGTCTAGTGAAGTTTTGGGTGGGTGAACGGCTTTCTGCATATGAGGTAATAAGACAGAATGATTGTAGACATAGTAGTGTCCACCAGAGAAACTTTTCTAATACTTCTGTCACCAGCAATTTGGTTTAACAGTGATTGATATCTAGTTCCTATGTGCAGAGTTCAGGACTTTGTGAAATCTAGAAAGCCCACTTTTAATAATGTTAAACTATTAAGTCTGTATTTGACCATCTGCTTCTCAAAACACTTGTATGCTGGAGGCTATTTCTAACTAGCTTTGTGTGATGCAAGGATGTGAACACGACATGTGAGAAAATAGTTCTCACATGGATGAGTTTGAGGAGCTGGAATGGTCTGTTTTCGGTAAGGAAAGGCTTTAACAAACAGCCTTACAAACTTGAAGCCTCCTGAAATAAGCAGCATCTTATCTTAGTTCCTTTTATAGTACTATGTTTTCTAAATTAGTATTTCTTCATAATATTATTTAAAATGGTGGATTTAAAATTTTTACTTAGTACACTGCATTTAATTACTCCTTTTGTTTTTAAAAATTGTCTTGTTTTTTAGGTGCGGTTTATAACCAAAATATGGCATCCTAATATTAGCTCAGTCACTGGGGCCATTTGTTTGGATATTCTGAAAGATCAATGGTAAGATTCTATGGGGGTGTAAATGTGCAAAATCAAGTATACTGATGTTCTGGATAGGAGGCATCAGCTCACCTTGCTTTTCACCTTGTGCTTATAGTTTGAGATGTCCTTAAAGTACATTTTGTATATTATTTGGGTATATTTTGGTATAGTATTCTCAGATGCAAATATGCAAATTAAATGATTGGGTAATAATTTTGGAAAGCATTAAGTGTATACTATATACTCAGAGAGTTCTTCCAAAATTTTTGCACTAGAATGAACATTTCATTGTTGACATTTTGGGAGGTTTTCTGAGTTAATTTTTTATTTTAGTTCTTCTCTGTTAGCAAGTACTACCTCTTGCCTTTGATCAGTTAATGTAACTGCAGAAATGTTAATAGCCAAAATCTGTGGAATAGACTTGTGTCCAGACTAACAGCTGCACTCAGTGTTCATTTGTTTTTCAAAGTAATTGATTTTGTGTGGTTTGAAGATTGTGTACAACAGTTGTATGATAGACATGATACTTAATACATCTGTTATTTTCCTCCATGTCAGACCCAAAAGAACAGGACTGTAGTTCCCCAGCAGATCATACCAGTATCTAATACGTACAGACTCAAATGTTTATAAAGTCAACAACTTTGTCAAGAGTGCTGTTGGCCAAGCAGACATCAGTTGGGTTTGGAACAGAAACTTTAGAGGAGAATGGTGAAGTCTTGAGGTCTTGCAGATGACACATCCAGGGTATTAATCTTTTAGAGATGTAGGAGATTATAGAAATCATCTGGCACAGTATAGTGTAAATTACTGAAATGAAATTGTAGTGGTCATAAACTGTTGTCTTTCTAACTTCTGGAATGGCATATATATTCTTACCATCTGAGAGCACTTGATGTTCTTTCAGGCAATAGTCGTTCAATATACATGCTATGGTACCTGGTATAGTTTTTCTTATCAGTAAAGTGCACTTTTGTACCTGCATCTAATTGATCATACCACCCTACAGTTTTACTGGAGATTAATGACTCTTTAACTGTCCAAGTAGAGTCTCCTGAGAGATCATACTCCGAAGCAGATTAATGAATGGATATGAGGTTGTCTGTTAGTATCAAAAGACAACAAAGACCTAAAAAATCCATAAGCTTCAACTTAATTTATGTACTTTTGGAGTTATTAGTCAAAACCTTTGATATTTGAGAAGGACAAACAGGAGAGAAGAGTTGACCTGTGTGCTTGTAATCTTTGAGTTATGTCTACCACAGATAATTTGATCTGTGTTTCATTTCTGTTATTTATGCTTGATGAAAACTCAAACATTAATATTTTCCTTCTCCAAGATGTATACAAAATAGCAGTTTTGGAGTAAGAATTTGATTTCTGTATATTCAAACCAGCTGACACAACAAACACCAGTATTATGTCAGTGTTAAACTCTTCCTTTGAAACAGTTTCTTCATTTGGAAGCACTAAAGAGACAATTGCATAGAACCTGGTGATGGTGGGAGATTTCCTGTGTGCTATTAATCCATCTTCAAATGATTCTTAATGTAGTGTGATCCCTTCATTTTCTAGTGGTGCTATTTGTAAGTTTTGTTTCTTTTCAAATCATAGAATGGTATATGAAAATCACTTAAGTATTGTTGAAGTGCTTGTCAAAGCCTCTAATCCTTTGATATGAACAAACTTATAGCTGCCTCCATTGTTTATTGTTTGAAGCATTTCTATATTGTGATAGATAAGTCTGGCTTATTCCTGAGTAGCTTCCTAAAACTCACTAAGCAATATGAATGGTTAATGTTGTTTAAATAAGCTGTCTATAGTTCTTCAATACATGCAGCTGTAGTTAATTAAGAAATGCCCCTAGCATAGAATCTTAAAATGGTTTGGGTTGGAGGAGACCGTAAAGATCATGTAGTTCCAACCCCCCTGCCATGGAGAGGAACACCTTCCAATACACCAGATTCAATCTGAAGTGGCAACATTCATAATACATGTGCACACAGACAAAAATAAGTGTGTACAAAGGTATACTTGAAAACAATTATCCTCCAGTTCAGAAAAGTACTTGTAGATGCCTTTGGATCTTCTCAGTAGGCAAAGGATTAAGCCTTGAGAAATGGTGAGGGGATTAACCTTCATTGGCTTTCCTTGCCAATGCTCAGAGTCTCACAATCTTGAGAGTTGGCTGGCTCTGAGAGTCGTCCCACTCTGGAAAATCCTTGTCACAGCCTGCTGTGGTCCAGGACAGCTCAAAGGGTCTCAGTACCATTGTTCATAGATAGGGTCACAAGATGATTGACTTAAATCATCAGTAAATTTCCATCCTGGCCACAAGGAAGAGTTGGTATTTACTGGAATATTCCTTAAAAAGTCCAATACCAAAAATACTATTCTGCTTGGTCTCTTGTTCAGATAGAAGAAGGAACTCAAGGCTATTTGTTGGAAAACAGGAACTTGCTAGACAACAGAAGTTCTGAGAGCAGACAGTGTTTTTGATAAGCTCAAGAGAACCTAATTGTCCAGGTGCCTTTAATCCAGGCTGAGGCCTAGCAAGCATTCCTGAGACCATAGTTGGCCTAAGGAGGGAGCCAGGGGGAGGATGTAGCACCACACACCACCAAAAATAAGTTTTCTGCATGTCTAGGTTGAAAAGTGGTTTGAATAAAATGGCTTCATTAGAAAGCAAACAAACAAACAAAAAATAAGCAATCCCCTCTCCCCCTCCCAGTTAATAAGTTATTTCACCAGGCATTCAAAAGTAAATTGGACAAATGCAATTCTGAAATATTCCTGTGGTAGTATTCTTGAAAATATACTTAGTTCCACAATCTCTCTTGTCAAATCTTGTAGCAACAAGATCTGTTTTTGAAGTGCCACTCCATTGACTTGTAATGCTCTTAACTGAATAATGCTCCTCTTGTTGCTGTGTTTAAATATAAGTGTCAAATTTCACTGCATATTTATTTTTCAGTGAAGTTTGAGAGTTAAAGCACTGGAGAAGTTTAGCCTATGGGCCTTAGCAGGATTTCTGAAAGAGTTAATAAGCTGATAAAATACTCGTTTATAGATGGTGAATACAAATACAAAGATTTTAATGTGTTTGTATAGTTTTAAAAAGTCTCTACTCTCCCATCCTGTGGTAATGATTTTCTGTTCTAATGAGCATAGTTGAGATGATATCCTGCATAATGGCAGGAGGTTTTATCAGTTTGCAAAGTAATATCCTTAAATTATTTTTAATGACTTTAATGAAATTGTTTTTCCACATTGCATGCTTGGTTCTGAAATTTTTTGCAGCTGTGGATTTTCATCATGTTATGCCAGTTTGTTTGCAAAGCAGCTACTGTTTGCTGCTAGAATTAAAATAGGGGTATGAATTTGTAAAAGGAATACTGTTTATGCTTATCTGACATAATTTTCATTATGTGGTTTCACTTACTATGGCCTATATTTATCTTCCAGGCTAGTACTCTGTCTCAAAGCTTTAATCTTAAATATACAGCGTATCTAATGCAGTTCATTGAAACCTGAGAACTAAATTACTTGAAAGCTGTTCTGCATAAATCCCTTGAGCAGAGATTATTAAGTAAATGTGTCATGGCTGCATATATGGCTACAAAAATTTTTGGCTTTTGTGCGTGTGACAGTCAATAATGAATAATAAGAATATTTTTTTCGTAGTGACTCTACTGGAGGATTCATGATTCAGTTTTAGTTGAGATGCAGCAATCAGAATAAGAGATAATACAATTTTAATAGATAAATAAGCAGCAGTCAGCTTGTAATCTTCCTGGGTATCCCGTACTGCTGGGTTTTGTTCAGAGTGTTTGAGGAGCAGTGAAACTTCTTAATGCTTTGAGAAAAATGCAAGCAGGCTGTCTTTCTCCTCTGTGCTGTGCCAAAGCTTTTTTTTTCCTTCTTTCTATGATGGGTCCCTGGTCTTATAGTTGTCCTGTAAGTAGTGACTATGCAATGGGCTTCTATTCAAAGGCCTTACTAATTTCCTTCCAGATTCCATAAGCTGTTGGTACAAGGTCCTAGAGATTTTCTTTTGGACTAACAAGCCTATTTATTTCACAAAAAAATGTTCCTGTGGCCATGTTTGGTTAACAGAGTGCAGTAGCAATCTGCTGGCTGCAGCTGTTCCTGGCATTCTGCTGGGTTACCCTCTTGAAATAATGAGAGAGATTGTTTTCTAGAGATGAATGTAAAGAACATAAGTAAAAACTTCCTAAATGGAGAATTACTTAGCCTCTAAAAATGGAGAAGAAAAATAAAACCTGGCAGTGTTTTGTAATCCTCTTAGGACTCTCTCTGTTCATCAAAAGATAAAAGAGATTTTTTTTCCTCAGGCATGCTGGACACAGCTGGCTTGCTGTTCCTTTTAGTGTTAACACTATAGTCACCCAAACTAGGGGTGCTCTTTTTTAATGGAAATGCCCTAAGATATTATCTTAAAGAGGAAAAAAGTGTAAGTGAACAAAATGTGTATCAGCTCTCTTTGTTCTGATTCAATCCAGATTTTCCTTGCAGTTTAGCAGATGCAATGCCAGTAGAAATCCAAGCTTTTGGTTTGGATGTCCAGAGTGGAGGCTTTTAGTTTCAAGTTCTTTGAGGGACAGTGCATCCCTGTAGGGAGCTCTCTGCAGCTCGCTGCTGTATGATAGTGGCCTGCTCCCATTTTGCAGATGGCAAACCTGCATGATAGCTAAGCAGCAGGGATGAAAGTGGAAGTCAAGGATTATTGTAAGCTTTAGGAGCAAACAGGAGCCAGTAATGTCATGGGACAAAGGCGATGTAAGGTCACGTGCAAAGCAAATAGGAGGTTTTACCTGTAAAACTCATTATACAAGCTGGCTGCTTGTTGCTAGTGATTGGTCAGTTTTCCTTTGAAGTACTGTGCCTGCTTAGAGAGTTGTTGTACAGGAAAGATAGGAACCATAGGAAAAATCCAGAGTGAAGTAACAAGAACAATGGTCTAAGCAAAAACAATGTACAGTGAAAGATTGGAAAGCCATCTCAGTGTGCAGAATATCAAGCGTGGTGAAGAATTGAAGTAGATTTTCCAAGAGCCTTCTGAGGCTTCAGTTAGGAACAGATTAGATGGAAGTCTGTCAAGAGCAATACAATACCTTGCCTTTGGCAAGGAGGAGAAAAAAATCCATGCAGCTAGCTTGAGGAGCCAAAGAGACTTGCTTGAACAAATTATGAGCTGCTGCATATAAATCCGTACCTAGAAGTAAACTTCAAATATAAGAAGAGTTGGAAATGCTTTATTTTTTCAGGGTTCTAGTCTAGATCAATAAACCTTTGAGGCATTGTAAAATTCAGAAGATCTGTATCTTTGCACTGGAAATTTGTTTTAAGGAAAATACAGCTGTTTTTTTCATTCTTCTCCTGGACATTCTTCTTTGGCTTGTGAAGATGTTGGGGAGGGAGCGTGTGTGTGGGTGTGTGTTGGGATTTTTAGCTTTGTGCCACTACCTGTATAGATTTTCTTTCAGAACTGATGATGAGAATTGTTTTTGCTTTTTGCACATGAGGAACCGGCCCTGCCTTACTGGTATCTCTAAATATAATTCTAGGCATTCTCCATTCACTGTAGTCTCCCAAAAGAAGGTAGTGGGAAGAAAGAAGAGCTTTTAAGTTCATGGGAAATCAAAATCTATTTTTGAGCTGTTCCTTCAGTTTCTTCTGTGAATTTATATATATATATGAAAAATTAAGACTAAGATATGTAGAAAATAAGCCAGTTTTGGGTTTTTTTGATCAGGAAAGCTAATTGGTGTTCTAAAGGTAGAAGAGTTTAGGTGGCTGTACAATAGTTACACAAAATATAGTCACTAATCACAAACTTTAATTTCTTCTTTTGTTTAGTAAAAACATCAACTGAAGCTGTAATGGATTTTCTTTTATGATTTAAGGATACCTCTTTGAATGTTTGTGTCCAGTAAAGACTGTCTTACTATGCATGAGATGGGAAAGCTGTTTTGAGACATGAGACTTGAAAATAAGCTACATTTTTAAACCTTTTTATAAATGTGGCTAAACCAATCTTCTCTGAAACTTAGTATTTCAGAGTTTCAATTTTCTGATTGTATAGCTGTATATATAAATGGGTAAGTTGTGGCTTTTTATTGCTATTTTGAAATTGGAATGTCAGATGTTCAAGTGTCAGTATGCTTTGTGTAAAAATCTACACATTTAACAGGTGAACAGGGATTGAAAGGACCTGGCAGTCTAAAGCCAAAGACAGCTGGAGACAGCTGGTGTCCATGGCACCTTTGGTTCTTAGTGATGCCCCCTGCTCCCCAAAGTATATTTTACACTCCTCTCCTAGAAGGTACAGTGTAAGTGGAAGTAAATGGCATGTAAAAGTGGCACAAAAGGATTTCTACAAAGGAAAGGATAGAACAGCTTTTATTTGGAGAAAGTAAATATAGCATTAATCTAGTTGATAGACATTTCATGTTAAGTCTGTCTTTAAAACTACAGTAAATAACATAATAAAATTACTTAGCTGGGAAAAAGACTAGGCTTTACAGTGGGTGTGGCAGATGTGATAGTACCTGAAGTTGACTGTATAAAAATAAAAATTATTATATCCATTTGAGCATAGTAAGGCCTAAAAGACTTAGTATTCCATGACACCTGAATGCTGGAATAGTAAATATGTTGCATTACATTCCTGTAATGCTAGCAGATGAGACTGTGAATTATGTCATCAGTGTGTACATTAAATAGGCTAATTTCAAGATAGTATAAACCAGTACAGATTACAAGCCCAAGGAAATTATAAGAGCAAAATAGCATTAGGTAAGTGTAAAAAAAAGAAAATTAGCAAGGAATAGGTTTGAAAGAGAACTGTATGTTGTGATGGATTTGTCAGAATTCAGATTTAAAAGCATAAGGATTTTTTTAAGATTTCAGTCTACTGTGTTCAGCTTAAGGGACTTCAAACTGGTGTGGCAGTTGGAATGAGACACTATGTGCTAATTAAAATCTCTGTCATTTGGGATGTTTCTCACTTGCATTTTGATGTCGAACACTGCACTGCAAAAGCTCAGCAATAATTATCAAGCTAAAAAGTAACTTGCTGAGAAAAATCTTCTAGAATTAGAAACAATTAGGGAAGAATGGCATGTTTGAATGGTTTAGTGACATAGCAAGAAAGCTGTGAATGTAAGTGTCTAGGAACATAATATTTGGGTGCCACAAATATACCTCTGACATTTTATCAGCATCTATTCTCTGTTCATTGGTATGCACTGCTAGAGTACCTTAATACAGTGACTCAGTACTGGAAAATACATAAATTTCTGAAACCTAAGCCTGGAAATGCACTTGCACAGTTTCCTTTGTAGCTGGACCATCACGTCAAACTATTCCCCACCTATTCTAACAAACTCTTTGCATTTATTTTCAGTCTTCTGAAAACAAGAAACTGTATTCTGTTGATTGAAAATTGAGGTTTGTTTGTAAGAAACTGTATGCCTGTGTTTTAGAACTTTCCTCTGGCATTCACATGTCATAATCACTTCGCTAAAATCTAAAATGTTGCATTTTCCCTACTCACCTTGCCACTTGTTCTTAAGCAAACACATCTGTCTGTGCCATTGCCACAATGATTCTAAGAATCTAGTTAACTGTTCAAATGAGAAATACTCGACTTTCATAGAGTCTGTGGGATTCTTACGTGGTTTCCAGCGAATGCCAACTGAAAAGGTAGCTTAGAGATGTTATTTATGACCAAAATCTAATGAAACTCTGTAAATGTTACAATGTTCCAGACTTACAGTGTGTAATAATTTCATGTGATTACTTTTGAGGGTTTATTTACTTCTCTGAGCATCCTGGGCTTTCCCTTACTAAATGATTGAAGTGTCTTTTTCTAAATACACTTTGAGGTCAAGATAAACGACAAGAACCTAAAATCTTAGAAGTTCCAACTCTGGGACTGTGCTGCCTTCAACAGGACTCTTTCACAGGGGCAAAGAGTGACTTTGCAGGACCATTGTGACTACAGAATGTTTCCCTGCTATCAACAGTCTTGTCAGATTGTAGTGAGAGGAAGCCAAGGAAGTATTTTGATCGCACATTCCATAATTAGCCTAATCTTTTTATTCTTGTAGTAGTAATTAACTATGTAAATGGCTCAGTTTAATGAAAAATGTAATGTTAAAACCGGTGCAAAGAGAGGTGGTATACCGGATTCCTTACCTGTTAAACGTGTTTAAAATGCAGGTCAGTGCTCCAGCTCGAAGAGTGCCGGCAGAGGGAGCATCCCCGGGCTGCCGGCCCCGCCCCGCCCCGGGAGAGGCGCTGGTACCGGCAGCGAGGGAGAATGGCACAACCTGTTTTAGCCTTGGTTTTTGTGGGGGCGGCGTTTTCCCCAGATGAAATGCATTGCATTAAATGGGCATGGTGAAATGTGTAGGTCAAGGTACTTTCCAAAACCTTCAGAAAACATTTTTAATAGCAAAGTCCACATTTAATACCTTATTTAAATATATATACAGAACAGTATTTTAATAACTACAAGCTGCAGCAGTTTAAAATTATGTTTCTGTACATGAACTCATATCTTTTGTGATAGTACAGCCACAAGGATGAATATAGGCATGGATATGGTAAAGGATTTTTTGAATTTTCAATTTTAGGGCAGCAGCAATGACTCTAAGAACAGTGTTGTTATCGCTGCAAGCATTGTTGGCAGCTGCAGAACCAGATGATCCACAAGATGCAGTAGTGGCAAACCAGGTAAGATACTCAGCTGACTGTGATTTTGTAACACTTCTGCAATCTTTGCTGACTCCAGTTAGGTCCCAAGGCTTACAGGAGATAAAGGATTTTAAACTATTTATTTTAAAATTGTATATACTAAATGTGAACTACTACAGTGTTTTGTGCTCTTTTTGAATTCCAGAGTGAGTATTAGTTACCAGTGTCAGGAGGTTTTGTCCTTTTTTTGTATCACTTTGTGAGAATTGTCAGGAAACAACAGCATAGTTAAATGAATTCCAATGTAACTTGCCTTTTAAAATCTAAAGCTTCCAGTATAAGAAAAGCAATATGCTATTTGTTTTAAATGAGTTTTAACTTGGTGGTGTTAATTGAATTTGGCTGGGTATGTAGCTCCTCTTCCAGATTAATATGAATGTTGAGCATTGGATTTGTTTAATGTCATAATTTTATGAATAATGACTTGGGGACAACTCAAAGGGGGGGATAACTCAAGGGGATAATCAGTATTTTAATCACTGATTGAATTGCTATCAGTAAAATTTTATAATCAACAAGGTTTATTACCTTGCAGACATTAGCGATAACTTCTAATACCAAAAAAATGTCAGTTGGATCTTAGGCTATACCAGACCTAGCACGGTTCTGTTTGAAGTGTTGCTGAAGGATAGAAACAGTCATTTCTTTGATAGTTCTCAATGAAGTCCCAAGTATGTGTGTGTTTTCCATTTACTCTGGGGAGAGAGAAGGGCAGCCTGGCTTCCCCACTGACTGGCAGTACGGGTGTATTTCAGTAAGAGACAACAAAGTAAGATGATGCTGGAAGAACCTTCTATCTCTGTATCTTCTTCAGGATAGGAAGTCAGAAGCCTCCAGGATAGGGTGACAAGGTGTGCACTCCTTCCCTTTAAAACTCAGTGTAGAATGATAGATAAGTATTTTTTCAAACCTGTCAGGATTCAGGGAGAAGCATGGAGATTAGAGGTAGCCCATTGCACTGCTGGGTGCCTGAGAGCTGTTGGCTACCACTGTACTCAGTAAGTACAGAAGGCTTGCTTGTGGGATTCTGCAGTCAGGCTGCTCTGAATAAATGTCCCTGAACAGTTCTGTCAGGCTGAATTGCTCTGCCCAGGGAGAAGTGTTGTAAAGGCCAGAAAGGCCACTGAGCAGGTCCCTGCACTTGGTTTTTTTCCAGATGTATGCCCTTGCTATCACACTCCTTCATTAAAAAACCCCCACTATATCCTTTCTTACAAAGACCAAAAATAGTGTTTCCTGTTCTGGTTCTGGTGGTAGAATTTTGTGTGGGAATCATAACAGTAGAAGCACTTGAGCTTTTTTCTCAGGCAAGAAACTGCATGAAACTTCATAGATTCCAAAGAGCAATTTTCCACGCTGCCCCTCGGATGATTGTTAGGGGTGTGTCCTGTGGGACTGTGGCATGGCTCATGGGGGGAAGATTCAGTTTATCCTGTTTCCTACAAATACTTGTGTGAAAACTATGTTGGGATCTGGCCTTGAGTTAAAGGCATGTGCGTGTAAGTAGAAAGTGATGATAGTGGTTTTGAGAGAGATGTTGGTAAACAACTGCTTTTTTCATGTGCTTATTTGGTGTTGGGGTCTTGTTTACTTTGTTTGGGGTTAATTGCTTTTTTCCAAAACAAAAATTCACAAGGAATTAATTATTCTCCATGCTTGTGCTATTTTATTAACCTATGTGTTGTCCAGGTAAATGGCAGTGTCCTACAAGCTCTTGAGAGAATCCCAGGGAGAATTCCTGTTTGAGTAAGAGCAGTATTTTCAGACATCAGCTGTCTGGTGTATTAGTTGCTCTGATTGCTGGGTTTTTTTCAGTACAGCAGCATGAACTGCCTCAGATTCCTGATACTGAAACATCAGTGGAAGTTGCCTTTAGGCTTTTCTAAAGTTGGTGAGAAACTGGATTATTTACAGATACCTAAGTAAAGGAATTCTATTAATAGAACACTGAAAGCTACTTCTGAGTAAAATGCAATTATGATTAATTCTTTGCACTTCAGCTAGTTGCTTTCTAGGATTGGCAGTGTTCTCAAAAATATTTTTAAAAAATTAATTGGGGGAAGATCTCTTAAGGGCAGAAGAAAATAGTATTTCAGGATGCTACTGGCGTTTAAATTAATCCTTCTTCTTTTTTAATCATTACGCCAAAAGAAATTTATTACACTGTACTTATAGCAGTGATTTATTGCCAACAGTAGATTGCGTCCCATATTTGTTTTAATGCCATTAATGCCACCAGATAGTAAATATACAAATTATGACATGTGGATTGGAATTAGAGGGGGGAGGGCAAGGCACACAAAGCAGTGTAATTGGTGTGGGTTGTTGTAGGAGAGGCAAAAGGACATGTACAGCATTTTAGTGTGCTTTATAGATCTAATTATTATTTTCATATATTAATGAAATATCTAAGAATGATAATCAGCCATGTTTCTGTTTTTAAAATGGACAGAGCTAAATATTTGAAAAATATATTTCCTAATATCTTGTCTTATTGAAGTGATGATCTGAGGGAAGAGGGTTTTTTTGAGATAAAAAACTTGATATTGCATACAAAAGTTGTTAAAATGGAAAAATCATTTAACTTTTCTGACTACAGTGTATGACAGATGACCCACTTTCTTGGCAGTTGAGTTCTTGGCACAGGCTAAAAATTCTCAGCAATATGGTCCAGTCTGTTGTTTATTGGACAACTGATTAGTGACGAGATTGGTACAAAATGATATAGTTACATACTGGCATGATTTATTTTTTCTGGTAAATAATAGCTTGCATGAAGAGTTGCAGCTCCCTAGCTTTTTGCACTTGATCACCCATTTTTCAGCCCTTCTTCTGTCACCTGTGTGATCAAGATCCTCTTTCTCAGGAAGAAGCCTAGTAGTAGAGTATTAGCCCAGACTGAAAAACTGCAGGCCTACCTGCAGTGTGTAAAACCATACATATTTTTAAGTAATTAGAGAAATGCATTAGAGTAGTACATAGTACCATGTTCAGGAGATGTTAACATAGGGATAATTTGTACTCTGTCACACTGAATATAAATTTTCAGCAGCTATGCTAAATATAGCTACTTTACTTTGATCTGTGCAATTGAGAGCAGTACCAGGTTGCACACATCAAATATCAATAGTGCATAATTTCACATGAAGGAAAACATTATATTAAATGCTTATATAGGTTTGTTCTTTGTGTAATCCTCACCTCTAAATTTATTTCAAGAATAGCAGCCTGATGGGTATGAAACATTGTGGAAGATTTCATAGGAAGAAAGATGGGTTGCAATCTGCCATATTGTCTTGCTGTTTGGTTGGATTGCTGAGTTGATTTAACTTTTTGTTTTTCCCCCCTCTCTCTTTTGTGTAGTACAAACAAAATCCAGAAATGTTTAAACAGACAGCTCGACTTTGGGCACATGTGTATGCTGGAGCACCAGTTTCTAGTCCAGAATACACCAAAAAAATAGAAAACCTTTGTGCTATGGGCTTTGATAGGGTAAGTAAAAATAACTTAAATATTTTTAATAAGGGCAGGGCAAGTTTGTGTATAAATACAGGGAGTCATCAGTATCATCAAAATCTACAAAAGTAGATTCTCTACTTCCATGATATTGTGTAGGTCTAATTATTCTATTTTGCTAATCATTTTTAAGAAGCGGAGTTTTAAAATACTACATTACAGATAAATCTACCCCTGTCTTTTTGAAACAATTTTTCTGTCAATTTTTAGTTGGGATTTAAGAAATGGTAAACTAATATGTTTTGATTTTCTGTGAACTTTTCATTCCACTTCCTGGAGCTGCAGGTTCACACACTGAAAATACTATTGCTTTTGTTTTCTCATTGCAGAATGCAGTAATAGTGGCCTTGTCTTCAAAATCATGGGATGTAGAGACTGCAACAGAATTACTCCTGAGTAACTGAGCCATATAGAGAGAGCTGCTTCTGTAGTCCAGCTTGCCCCTTCTGGAGGAGCATCACCATCTGTTATTCCTAGGATTCTATATAGATTCTCTTTCAAAACTGGCACTCTTGCCTGATGATGCTATCTAGGCATTATTGGAGACTGAAAAAAAGCGCTCTGTAAATAAAGCTAATTAAACGTCTGTGTAAATTTAAAAAGGGGAAATACTTTAATTTTTTTTCTTACTAAATATTGTAAAAATTCTTTGAGCTCAGCTAAGATAATGGGGGAAAACAATGCCTACTTTAGTGTTTAGCAGTGTGACAAAGACTAGCAGGAACTTGCTTCAGGATTTTGATTTAGTAATTCAGAGAGCAACATTTTGAGTGTTAGTCATCAAAATTGTTGGTGCCACTCATCACAGTTATCTTACTGTTTTTAACATGGATCCTATGTGCCTGTGGATTGACCTATATTTGCATGCTTGTACTTAATAGACATATTAGGTAGGGTCGCTGAAGGGAGCACTATTGAAATACTCAATTGCTTTTGTAACTTTTTTCCTGACAGACTTTCAAGACTTACCCAAAGTTCCAAATGGTGACCTATTCAGAACCATTTTCTTTCTAGCTTATTAATCAGGAAACCTGATTCTCTCCCTTTATCATACTGTTGATTATGTTTCATCATCTGTGGGTATTATGTGTGCCATTGCAGTAGTCTAGGCTCCCCTTTAAAAATATATATTTTGAATTATGAGTAGTGATTTTCATCCATCATATTTTCTACACAATCATGTAAGGAGTATGCCTCAATACAGCACAAAAAAGATAGAGCTGGTTTAATTTTCTTTTTTTTGTCTTAAATAGCTGTAAAGTGTTATTCAGTACACTCTGGATAATATGATTTCACAGGGTTTGAAGGAGGACAAAGCTGATTCTCCAGTGTACTGAGAATGAAAAAAAAAATTTTTTTGAGTACTTGATATGATGCAATCAGCTGTTTTTTGCAGCAGTTTTCTAGCTTTATTTTGGGCTTCAGTTTAAGGATTGCTTACCAGGTACTTTAAAATTCATCCTTGCTTGCATTTTTCTCTGGTTAACACATGGAGGCTGTGTTGGTGTTTTTACTGTACATACTTCAAATGCACATAGAAGTAGAAGTGTGTTCTCAATTTAGCTTTTTTTTTTTGGATTGATGTTTCTGATAAACGAGAACTGAAATCTTACCTTGGCTTGTACATACAGTCAGTCTTTTTATTTGTATTAAAATGACATTTCATCCTGAGTGCAAAAGCTTGAAAATTATTAGTCTTGCAACTTCAAACACTAGTACATCTATTTAAAGAGAGCTGTAATGTCTTTGTGAATATGATGATAACTTTTGAGAGTGTATCTGACAAGGAAGTTCAGAGAAATCCTGAGATTAGAGAGTTGGGATTGTGGATAATGGAGTACTGTATCAGTCATCTTTTCTATGACTCTTTTGTTTTGTTCTGGTTATTTTTTTTTTTTTTTTTTTTCTCCTTGGCTGTGGATTAATGGGGTGGGGAAATATATGCCTGCTTGGGTTTTTTTCTAGAGCTGTGAAGTAAAAATTGAAATAGTTTTGCACTTCATGGTATGTTTATAACTCATACTAGATGAAATCAGGAACATTATGGTATCTGTTAAATACCTGAAGCATAGTAGTAGGGGAACAAAACCAGAAAACAGAGCTGTCGAGACCTGGCTAGTTCTGGGATGCTCCCTGTACTGCTCTGTGTTATGTGTCCAAACTTAAAACAGGGCACAGACAGTAAATACTTTGAACTCATATCAGTGCAATACTAAATGCATTTGCTTAGTCTTTATACTTACTGCTTTTTAAGGTGTAGTCAGTGATCAGTTTTCTTGGGTTTTCTTGAGTTAGTGTAAATCATTTGCAATGATGCCAAAGGAAATGAGTTGTTTTGACTTTCCTTATATTTATTTATTTTTTTAACAAGAAGCTGCTACTGTTCAGCTGGTTTACTAAGTGAAAACCAGGGACGGTAGGAAACTGGCAAAATGCTACTTGTGTTAATCTCAAGTTGCTGTCTTTTCTGTTATACAGGCTAAGAACTTCTTGATTATGTCAACACCTTTTTTTTTTTACCCCGGTGGTAAATATGAATTGCTGACTACTTTCCCTTGTTCTTCGCTGCTATTTATCAAAAGAAAGAACTCGGAAATCATTGTCGGGGACATAAAACTTCTCAGTAACGGGCTTCTGAACGTGTCTTTCGATAAGACCAGTCTCCTAAGAACAGCAGGCTTCTCCAACAGTATGTAAAGTGATAAAGGAAGTCAGGGAAAGGGGAAGAGGGGGGAAAAGAGGTTCTTAGGTGAGCACAGTCACCTCTGAAAGAATGCCCTGTTAAGTTTTACTTCTCTCACAAAGTTACCTCATTTTCTTCTCTACTGCAAAACACTTGTCTTCCCCTTCCCCCTTATGTATAAATGTTGGATTCTGGGTTTTGCCCTCCATCCATGTGCTCAGTAGCTTAATGCTAGCTCAGGTGCTGGCAGGAAGCTTCTCAAGAAGTGAGCTGGGAAGGAAACATGACCCAGCATTACGGAGACATCTTTGGTCTAAAGTCCCACTGAATTTTGACATGTGACTCCTTTATAAGGAATGTTTTTGTATTCTTGGTAATTATCAGAGTTGAATATAGGGGTAATGTTGTACAAGGTTAGTTTAACTGCAGCTGGGGCTGAGCCCTAGGAATTTTGCTGTTAGTGTTCAGCTTATCATTGTGAGACATTGTACATACAAATGGTAGTTCTGTTCTCTGTATCACTGAACATCTCTATATTCAGGGCCCTGTGCATTCACAGACGTGGAGTTGCTGTGCAGCCCACTCCAGCTGTGGACTCGGGCTGCACATTTACCACTCCTTGCAACAAGAACATGAAACATGGGTACAGTGGCTGAGTACAAATAGCTCATGCATTATCTTCCTCTATTGTGACAGAAGATGGCTTGAAACAGTCATTTTAAGTCTAAATGGCCCCATTTTTCTAAACAAGGTGTTGGTAATAACACTTACAGATTACCACAGCATCCATTGGATTTCACTGCTGAACATTTTAACATGCATCCAGCAAAGTGGTTTATCCTATCTTACCCAGTTCCTCCAAGAGCAAAGTACAGCTTTGTTCAGAGGCAGAGAAAAGCCCTTTCCTGTTGCCAAAAGCCTCCATTTTCCCATGAATACCAAAAGCCCTGACTGTATTCCACCCCCTTGCCAAATTCACAGCTTCCTCCCATTCCTTCTGTGAACAAACTGTGTTCTCAGTGTGACAAATTGGTGCATTTTGGAGACAACCTTAGGAACATATCCTGGAAAGGTGCATCATTTAGTGCATTCTGCATACTCAAAACTTTTTTTATTGCTTTGTTTAAAGCTTGCAACAGAGTACATGGGGCCTTGACTATAATTGGTTCGGTAGTATTTATGAGCAATTAGGTACTACTGGTGTATGAATATGTCTTAGTTTTTTTCTAATTATCACTGTATTCAACTGTTTTCCATGTAAATTAGTATTGGAACGCTGACATATGGAATATAGAAATTTTTTTTGTTGTTGTCCGAAAGGAGGAATTATATAGCCAGAAAGAATCTTACCTTGCAACACCAAATCTGCATTAGATGGTGTGGGTAACAGAAACATATAAACTATGCAAATTTAAGCCTAACAGCTGTGACTCAGACTAGGCACTTCAGAGCTTGTGGATTGCTTATGTCATTTGGGAAGGGAGAAGGAGAGTGGGGGGAAATCAAAACAGATTCGAGCAAGAGTTGTCGTTTACTGCATTGGTCGTGCACTGTGTCGGGAAGTTCCGTTTTTAGTGCAGGGGAAGTCAACTGTGCATGTCCCTTGTTCCCTTCTGAAATGCCACCAAAAGCTGGCTTAGACTGGAGGCTTGCCTGAAGTGGGAAACGTTAAATTATTTAGCAAGTAATTTGGTTTTACTTAAATGCTGGTGAGCTGAGGCAATGAGAAGATGAGGTGTCCTCTCCTCCTGTTTTGTTGATGGAGATGAGTGGGGGCACTGATTTGTGACCAGGTGCTTAGTTTTGTATGGTTTTGATGAGCAGCTGGCTCAACAAGAGATAGCAAAAGTACATTTCATCAGCATCTGTTGCATTGTGGAACTAAAGCATGAAAGTCAAGATGCTTGTGGGTGCCTAAAGCCTCTTCTGGAAAGACCAAATAGACGTTTTCAGTGTTGCCATTCTCATTTTCCAGGCACAGCTTTCTCCTAGGGCTAGGCAAAGGGGCAATCACTTCTTTCTTGCTAGTTTTCTGATCTGTTCCAAACCTATCCGTGAATGATGTAGGTAGCTCTTCCTGCTTGTGTTGTTTGTGTCACCAGCTGATTCATCATCAGACTCACAACACCAACTTGTCAACGCATTTGGCTTCTGGCTTGGTTATTACAGCTGCAGTGCTCTGTTGGCAGCAACCTGACTTTGGATTTGTTCTTACTGGACAAACCCTTGTGAATCGTTTGCCCTGTACTGTGCTGTGCTGTTCGATCTGTGCTGTTACCTGCTTTGTAGGCATCAGCCTGGCTCCAGGATGGCTCGTGGTGCTGAGCCCTTCATGGATAATGTAAGTTCAGATCCTGTCTTGACAGATGAGGAACTGTACTGTGACAGTGCTGTTTGTCTGGTGTATGATCTGCAGCGACTGCTGCTGCAGTGTCTGAAGAAGGCTGCCATCATAGGAATGCTGATGTCGACTGCTGAAGAGCCCTGCTTTTCACTTACCTTTTCCATCCTAAATTCTGACTTTTCTAGTAAATAAATATTTACCTGTAAGTACTGCAGGAGGTTGGTTCCTGAGCACCAGACTTCCTGTGGAGGTGGAACAGGGGTGGGGAGGCTGGAACGCAGCATCAGTGTGTTTTGTCTTGAAAATAAAAACTACACAAACACTTTTGTACACAAATGATTTTTTAAATAAACACACATTTTAAAAGATGTTGATTTTTCACTGGGAATGCTTAACAATAAATGCATGTTTCCCTGAAAACAGTTTTCATTTTATTTCTGGCAATTCAGGTTGTTCTAAGATTACAGGGTCTACTGCCTCCATGTCAGTAACAAGAGAGAAAGGGATGATCATTTTCATGGTGCACATTAAAAATTTTTGAAGAAGAAAATTGTGTAAATGCAAGTTGTGCAATGGAAGTGTGTGTTATTTCAACTAGGACTGCCTTATGTGCTGGCCTGACCATCCTGCACCACCTCTTGTCTCTTTTCAAAGGCTGCAGCTGAAGAAACAAAGCCAGTAACACAGAGGAAAAGTTCTCTATGGATTTCCCTGTGCCACTTACGTTCACGTCATCTCATTTTAAACTGTGTACCTCAAACTGCAGTTGGTTCATGCACAGGGAGGTGACAGCCT
Source organism: Certhia americana (assembly GCA_018697195.1). NCBI lineage: Eukaryota > Metazoa > Chordata > Aves > Passeriformes > Certhiidae > Certhia > Certhia americana. The sequence goes on along the minus strand of CM031860.1, from coordinate 43,486,245 downwards.
GGTGGCTAACGGCATTGCCCTGCTGCTCAGCTCTAGAAGAATCTAGGAAGGATGATGACTCTGGGTTTACTGTCAGTATAAATTTCACTTTTTGGGCATTTGTCAGCATTTGTTAAATGGAGTAAAGCAATTTGAAGACAGCGGCTGCACAGCTGAAGCAACGAGCAGTGAGTTTGCTATGGAGCTGGTTGTAATACTGTGTTTCAGATCTGTGTCCCATCTTCAGGTGCATGTTTGTCCCTGGGCAGGTTTTGCAGGTTTCTGGGCAGGCTCTGTCAGCTGGGATAGTGCTGCACTGTTTTATGGTGTAAGGTGTTGTCTGGGTTTTTTGTTTAATTTTACTGTCATCAGGAGCTGTGTCGTATTGTGGTACCTCATTCTTTAAGAGTGGTGAGGAAGAGGGAGCACTCCCCAGTCCCTCTCCTGCAGGTCATAGCCTGACATTAATTCAGAGTGAAAAAAAAAGCTCAATTTCCCCAGTTCATGTAGACACTGACATGAGTAACTGAGAGCTGCTTTATACTGAAATACTTGTGAAGTTGTCCAACAGCCTTGTCATTTCTTCCAGCGCCCCAAAACTGGAAGCGAGTTCACAGCTGAAATGGACTGATGGTGCTTGCTAGCTTGACTTGTCCTGTACTTAGTTTTCTGTTTCAGTGGCTGTAATACTGACACATTTGGCTCTCAGACGGGTAACTGATACCTCCAATACAGCAAATCCAGGATTTTAAATTGTTTTTAAGGTCAAGTCTGGATCTGGAGCACCCGTGTCTGGTATAATGTCAAATAAATTACATTGCTTCACTTAGTGGCTGCTTTGTGTTGAAATACATGAATTCTTTAGGTGGATTTATGACAGCCTGGTATGAAGTAAAGGGTAATAAGCTGGGCTGGTGAGAAAAATATGGAGGGGAGGGGAGGTGGGAGAGATTCTGTTTTGTGCTGTTGGTACTTGAGCTACCGTACCCCTTCAGCACCCCAAGTCCTCCCTGTACAGCTGCCTTTGCTTGCAAATGGTGCAGGGCATAGGCTTGTGGCCCCCCTGCTCCTCTGGTGGGTGGGGAGAGGGACAGTGCCATGGCCTCTTCCCTTTGTCTTTCCCAAAACCTCTTCTCACAACTGGCAGTTTAAAAACATGATGATGGTGAATAGTCAAAGCTCCTGCTGACCCTGAGAAGTTTAAGAATTCCCTGCAGCTGAGCCACATTACTGTATCAGGGCACAGCTGCCTATCCCCATTTTTACACTTCTACCTGCTGCCCTGGTACAGAGGTGGGTAGGAGGGTGCCTTTCTCAAAGGAGGAACATTTGGCAGGTTATAGCCCCCCAAAATAGGAGCCAGTTAATACCAAGATGGATTGTGGTTGTAAAGCAGAACTGATTGGTCCCATTTCACACTGCAGTCAGTCCTTGCAAAGAGTGAGCACTGGAAATCCCATCATTGCCACTGCTTTAAATTTCCATCAGCACAAGGCTGGAGAATGAATACCAAACACAAAGTGGGTCCCAGGTGTTTCTGGAAGTGGTGGCCATCATATCTTCACCATGCTGCAAAAAACTTGGGTGTGAAGTGGTTTATCTGTGTGGAAAGTGGTTTAAAGGATCCAAAGCTGTCAGTGCAAATGGAATGGAAACACCTAATGTTTATGGCTTTTGCTCTTAAAGAGGCAAGAAATAAATCCTGTGTACAAACAACCTGCTGGGATGGGGGCGTGCTCACTCATTGCTTGGTGTGTGTTGACCACTATAGCTTATTCCACATTCCAGTCCTTGACTGGTCTGAACCACATCAAAAATACCAGGATAAAATGTCTCCAGGCCACGCTTAGGAGAGAGAACTATTTGGAAGAAAACACGTATGAACAAAGTAGTTACCAAAAGTTCACTGGCTCAGACAATGCTGTGGAGGAGGGGGAAAAACCAAAGCACAAACCAACCCCGCACATTTCTTAAAAACAAGGAGGGGGAAGTCATTCTTTGTGTTTTTTGTGTGCCATTCTTTTCACCTGTGAATGGTTCTCATCTGTGAGGAATTCAGGAAGGGGAAGTGCAGAACCCTGAACCTGGGGAGGAAAAACCCAGGCACCAGTACAAGCTGGGACAACTGTAAAGCAGCTTGGCAGAAAAGAACCTGGGGGTTTGGGATCTGGACCAAGCTGAACGTGAGCCATCAACCTGTGCTCGTGGCAAAGGCAGCCAACTGTATCCTGGGCTGCAGGAGGCAGTGTCAGCAGCAGGCTGAGGGAGGTGATTCTGCCTCTCTGCACAGCTCTGGTGAGGCACAGCCAGCAGGAATGCCTGGCCCTGCTCTGCTGGGATGGGCTGGAAGGAGCCAGATGTCCACACCAGAGATTGTGTACTCAGGAGGCCTGGGTCTGTTTGGTGGGACTGCAAAAGAAGCAAATAGACACAAAAGGGGCCACACCCAGCAAGTGTGAAATGACAAAGCCCTCTTAATAGCAAAAAGGTTAAAACCCCCCACTATCAACCCCAAAGAAGAAACAACCTCTGTTTTGGCTTAAAGGTATGTTTTGGAAGGAAAGCAGCTCGGTGATGCAGAATCAAATGATATTCTGCTATCATCTTGGCCCACTGCTTTGGGCAGCTTCCAGAACCACCCTCATGCAAGAATAAGTGTAAGGGAAATGCTTAGAGCAGGAACTCTGCCCCACTCCCCTGGCAATGAGTACCTCTGGAACATGGTACAGCTCCCACATGCCAGCAGGAAGGGGTTTGGACACAGCAGGGCAACTGGTCTGGAAGAAAAACTCATTACCATTTCAAGGCTGAAGAGTGACCAAATGAAAAATAGATTTGAGCTCTTGAGATCTGAGGAAGTTGGCAAATCTGTTTCAGTAAATTTAACAGAAGGGCCCCATGCCTCTGATTGTAGCTCTGGTGATAGAGGTGCCCTCAAAAATGGCCAAACAGCACCAACTACATAGTGGATACATAGGAAAACAGTCTGTTGGTCAGACACAACGTGCTTGGAGAAAGTGTGTAAAGAGATGGAGTGAGGCAGTGGAGAAGAAGTGGTGCCACAGCACTGGCAGGGCCCATCCTCCTCTCCACGGGCACAAAAGAAGCTCCAGAGAGCAGAAGCCTACAGCCAACCTGGGGGCTTGATGAGTCAAGGGAGTGGATGCAATGATGAGGGTTTTGCTTTGACCAGTCACCTACAAGGGATGTGATCTCAGCTTGGTACTAATTGGTTGGGAAAAAGTTTGGCCTGGAAATAAGAAAATTTTTCAATTTCCATTCATTTCTCTAGGGATGTGCCTCTGGCTCTATTTACTTAGACTCTCCTATTAAGGTATTTATTCACATTGATACACTCTGAAGGATGATCTCACCAGGAAGGTATCTGAAACTTTGAGAGCCAGAGATACAAACACATCTCCCTCATGGTCAAACACACCAGGACTACTGCGACTGCCACCATGATCTTCTCTGTGCAGTCTGTGAGGGTTTGGCGTTTCCTGTATGTGTGGAAATCAGAAAGGATTAAAAATACACCCTATTTCTGCATGGGGAGATAGATGCTGGATACCAGTGCTGAAGATGGTGTCCTTGTGGGAAAACCACACCTTAAAGCCTGTTACTAAAGCAGAGCCTGATACACTGTGATGTGAAGGCCCCCCACAAACCCCAGAAATTAATCAAGGCTGACTCTGCTTTCTTCCCAAATCCTTTTAGGCTCAAAGCTAAGATCATGTAGATTAAAGTGAGAAGGTAAGGCAGAAGACATGATGTGCATGTATGGATGGATGCAACAAAGAGGGTCTTGAAGAATAGCTGAGAAACAATGTATACAAGGCTGAGAAAAGGGAACTGGAAAGAGCACTAGGGAAAGTACCAAGCTAGTCTGTCATGCTCACAGAGCTGTGCAGAGCAGCTTCCTTGTCCACATCCCAGCCTGAATCCTGTCCTGGTGTAACAGCGTGAGGAAGGATGAACAGTGGTTGCTGCTACCACCGTCCAGAATAATTTATCCAAATTACAGATGACTCTCCTTTCCAGGGAACACTCAGGGATGGAAGTGATGGCTTGAATTATGTGGGCAGTGACAGTCTCTCCTAATTTAACAGGAAGCTGAGAAGAGCTTCTGTGTAGGCAGCAGGGAGCAGTGAACAGTGCAGGGCACCCTGCATGTGCTCTGGAGATAGCACATAAACCTGAGAGAAGACTGATGGCTCAGACCTCTGCCATCAGCATAAACCCACCTTGTTTCTGGTTTGGGAACAGTACCTAGGGCATGCTGTGACTTCCCACTTGCTTCGCAGCCATCAGACTCAACACCGAAGGAACAGCCATAACCACCTTCCATCTCTTTCTTCCAGAGCTTTGGTGCATCAGCCTACACATTCCTGCTTCCAGGGCAATGAGAGAATTAAATGCCTGAACTAAGAAGCAGAACATGTATTTCCTGTTCTGGCACATGCCCAGCTTGCAGTATTATGAACACACATCTGAGCTCTTGTGGCTGGCAGGGCTGCAGGAAGATGCTCAGTATTCCAGAGCTATTTGGTCAGGCTTTTGGCCTGAGCTGGCACCTTGCTGACACTACACGGCTGCCAGCATGACCTAAGTGAGTTACAAATCGGCTTGGATAACCTCTGTGCTCCCAGTGAAAAGCAGATGTCTCCTCAAGGCTGTTCCTCCTCACCAAGCAGCCCAAGACTCAATGGCATCACTTGCTTGCGTTTCCCATGGAGGTCTTGGTTCTTCTGACCAGGGATAGAGCTGCACAGTTGGTAATGACTGCACCAGGTTCAAAGTTGAATGGCTCCTTAGTCATTTCTTGCCAAAGCTGAAGGGGTGAACATGAGCCTGACTTCCTCCTGTTGGCTTGCAACATCCAGCCACTGCAGACTGACAGTCCTGATAGATGTGCCAGGACTTTCCCTAGGCAGAGAGAAGACGCTCTGATTCAAGTCAGAAAGGTCTTTCTAACAGATAAACAGGAGGATTTGTTCCAATGGTATGACAACTGCCCTTTGCCTGATATGACACCAGGTCTCCAAGGAACACACTCACAGCATCTTCCAGCATGTGTCTGGCTGCAGATCTGCTCCTGCCAACTTCCAGAGTACGTGTGGCTGTGCCTTTGGCTTTCTCGGCCTGAGTGAGCAGGAGGGCTGAACTGCAACAACCCTCTGGCGGTGGTCCCACTTACCTCTTTACAAGCAGGTGCACATGCCAAAAACTTGCTCATCTCCTTTCAGAATGCAAAAAATAGGGCTGGGAAGTTCCCCAGAGTCAGAGACATTCCTGTACTGAATCCAAAGTATACTAGGGAGTGATTTGTGGAAGCAGTCATCCTTAGTGGGTCACCACACTAAGTAATCTCTGATGGGAGTCAGGGTCATTCACATGCCTTGGTCTCTCATTTAGAAATAAGAAATGAAAGGACATCCTGGATCCATTCTCCTGACTCAGACTGTGCAGCTAGGGAGGGACAGGTTGTCAGCAACCACCTCCAAGTTCTGTCTTGTTTTCTGTCTTTGAGGAACTAAGGTGAATCAATTTACAGAATGTGTGGATTAAAAACTCCTAAGAAATGGAAGCTACTGCTGGTCTTTGAAGTTTAAGAGTATTTTATAGTATTGTTTGATCTTCCTTCTGGCTATCTGAATACCTAGGGTACTCATCAGCATGATCCCATCAGAAATTCAAGCAGGGGAAGCCTTCAAGGGATGTATAAAGTGCTGCTGTACAGAAGGACTTTGCTCCCTGCTTTTTAACACCTTACTGCTCCCTGTGCAAATCTCTTCCTGCACCCAGATACAGTGCCCTTGGCTGAGACCAGCTACTGTGTGACTAATGCTTAGTTACCAGCTCTGTGAACCAGCAGCCAGGCTGGCAAGTAGACTTCATAGCCCAGTTTCTTTAGTTTGGGCTATTTCCCTGAGCACCAATTTGAGATTGGATTTTCAGGCAGAAACAGAACCATTACTAGACAAAGACAATGAAACACACAGGCAAGAGAACTAGGATTCACCCGGATGATTTCTTCAAGAGGAAAGTTTTTTGTGTATCGACAATGTTTGGTGATCCCTTATCATTCTTTATCTTTAGAGGTAACAGTTCAGCTGTTACAGCCCCATCACTTAACTTGACATTCAAGAGCCAGTCTAATGCTGAACTTGGTCCATCAACGTGAGCTAAGTTCTGTCTATCAGCTGGAAGCACATTTTAGATAACATTTTGTTATTTTTCAGTTCTAAAGCTTACAGGGCTTGTCAGCATGCGCAGAAAAGGTTTCTAGTGCGTATTATTTCTCCTGTTCAAGATTGCTCTAGACAGTATTATTTTTTTATCCCAAACAACTACTCAAGATGTAGCTTTGTTGAGTGGCAGAGGTTTAATTTAGTACATTATAAAACATGTTCTCAGAACAGCTTTCATGTCTTACTGCAATGAAAGCCATGCAGTCCAAGCATCAGAAGACAGAAAGAAACAGAAATAAATGTATGTCTGCTAAGAAACACAGCCAGACTTTTAAGAGGATGGGAACTTAAAAGTTGGTAAGAACTTAGCTCTAACTATGTAAGTGAATGTGAAACCATTAAATCCTACATTGGTAAAAAGCCATAAAGACTGGGTTTTATCAGGCTTCCTATTAATTGCACTTTAACAAGCGAAGAACTCTGAGCATCAGTTCCTTATCATAATGGGAGAATCCCCACTGTTAGGTACAACATTTGAAAACTGATATATGGCCAAGTACACACACCCACACCCCACCCCCCCCTTTTTCTTTTAAATACTTTGCCCTCAATTTCAGAGTTTTATACTCATTACTCTTTAATAGATCTTATTTAGCAGCAGTGGCAATGCAGAAATTATGTCTGTGTGAGAATGGTGGCTGTGCTGTCTGCCCTGGCTCTCCAGCTGCCTCCTGTGTGCTGTCATTGCTCAGGGCCCCTGGCAGCTCTGGGGTGCAGCTCTGACACAAAGGTGCCCACCCATCTCTGGGGCAGCTCCCAACAGCACCACAGCTGCCCTGGGAGCTTCCCTGAGGGAATGGGAGCAGGCAGGGAAATCCTGTGCACAGCCTTGGCTGGGACAAGTTCTGAAAAGAGCCAGTGGGGGACACCTTTCTGGTAGTTCCTGTAAGCTGCATTTGGGCTCAGCCAATTATGCCCAGCATAACTTGCTACATCAATGTACCAACTGACTCTGCTGATAATCAACATATGAAAAATAACTCAAATGTCCAATTTAAAAAAAAAAAAAAAAATCAGAAAAAAATTCCATCTGGAAAAATACAATTGAAAATCATGCTCAGAGCATGGCAGTGAACTCCAGAAACTTCTAACATATATATATCATTCTATGATGATTCATTGAGTAATGTGACATTGTAACTATTAAAAAACTGACAAAAAAAGAAAAAGGAAAAAATCCAATCATTATCCACTTCATAAAAAACAAAGCTTTTGGAAATAAATCTGAATTAAATTGCAAGATTTGCCAAGTACAGATTTCAGATCATTGTTAAAGGCACACCACTAGGTACCAGAACTCATTTCTAAGAAAAAGCAAGTTTCTTTTTCAGGTAGTACCAGAAAACTGTGAACTAAAACATTTTAAAATTAGTTTAAACCAAAATCCTCTAACTTTTGTGAGAGGGAAGTATTTGACCAGAGCACTAAAAAGAAACTGCATTGCAATCAGTAAATCCACCTTGTGAAATTATTTCCGTTTTAGAAATCAAACCTCTGATAAATGTGTAATTGAATGATTTTAAAATCTCCTCTCTGTCAAGAGCATTTCAAATCCTTCAGGCCAAAGCACTGCAGGTTGTTTTAGAAGGGGAGCTGCACACACTGCTTTATGCACAAAGCCTGATTTCCTGTTACAAAAGTAAAATAACACCAGCTGTACACTTGCTAGGAGAGACTTAAGTCATGTTGAAGAGCTCACACCTGCGCCCTGCCCATTTTAGGAGCACAAGCAATCCCTAACTAATGCCACCTGTATCCAGTTCTCCTGTATGAATCAAGGGATTTCAAAACAATTTGCAGAAGAGAAATGGGGAACTGAGGCAGTGGGAAGCAAAGCAAACTCTTCACTGTCACTCTGCACACCAACCCAACCCCCTTCACTAGGTAAAGCACTTTAACTTCACCTAAAAAACTTAACTTTTTTAACTATGTAACTGTCTGCATTACAGCTGCTTCGCTCTGCACAGTACTTCTGTGAATGTCCAAGCCCACGTACAGATACAGCAATTAAGTTTTCTGTGAAAGAAAAAAAAATTAGAAAAAGACTGCCAGGTGACACCTAGAAGCGTTTATTTTATGCAACAAACTTAAATATGATCATGTGTACATAAAAGTGTACACTGTATCTATGCTGAACAATGCCAGGAAACATAATATTGATGCAACAATCTTCTAAAATAAACATTAAAAAATGAGCCTGGACAGGAAGACAAAATGCGAAACAGACTTCCAATCAGCACAATGCTTAAAATTGAGAGCAATCCTAAACATTTCCAACTTTCCTTACAAAGCTGCCAAAGTCCAACTATTTTTAAAAACTGATTTTTTTTTTTTTTTCTTTACATCAATAATAAAAATCTGGTGACAAACATTATAAAATCAAATGCTGGACTGTCTTTACTCCTTTAAAATTTAGAATATTCCAACAGAACCGCAGGAGTAAAAACACTTAAAAGTGATATATGTTTTTATAAAACAAACATCAATATGTACATTTATTGCAAATTATATTAAACTAAAATGAGGGAAAATTAAAAAATGAAATGTCTACTTGCGAATTAATAATAATTTTAAGTGATTACTTTCCCACTCTGATAAAAATCAGAAAGCAACATTTATAAAATTGCCACCACATGACTTTTCATAGCAGGGAACTGAAATCTGTACATCTTATTTTTGCAGAAAAGTAGGCAGGCAGAAAGAATTATACATAAAACAGTCTCCAAAAGTAAAGCAAAAAAAAATTTTTGTGTTTTAGTTTTTCCTCTAGTCTTGTTTAAAATCCATTCAGTAGACTTCTACCTTTTCTGTGAAACATGGGAATACCTGGCTCTAGGATCATGAATTTGCAATGTCAGTGTAAGGACCTTCTCTGACTTTCTTTAAAAAAAAATGCAGCATGAAAGTTAATGGTGTAAATACACTTTTAAACTCCAGAATGCAGGAACTGGAACCAAGTGTTAAGCAATTTGCTTAATTATTGACTTTTCATAAAAAAAGTCTCTGGGGAAATAAGTACAGATGCTTTTAGCCTCTTTCTCAAGAGTTTCTGCTTTACATTTCCATTGAGAAGGATTAATTTCTTGTGAAAGGGAAGCATAGTTTTCCTTCTGGTTTCAGAGCTGAAAGCTGTGTGTTTGAAGTAATTTCAGTTCCTGTACAGGAAATTTCTGAATCCTAGTTTTTGCAGAAGCTTGGAGCATGCCTTTATTTGGCCTTCATTTCCTCCCTTTTCGAGCAAGTTTTCTTTTTACCTTTATGAGGGGAGAAAAGGAAATGAAAGTTAATTGTAAGGACATGGAAATTACAAGTGATTCTGCATCAAAATCCTACCAAATATTGTTTAGATTTTAGCTTTTACACTCTTTATACTGTGATTCTTCCAACTCCATCTTGTATCTTCTCAAGAATTACATAATTAATTGAATACAATTGAATTTCCTTATTGTATAACACAACTTCCTCACAAACTTGAAACTACACAACTTGAAATGTGCATTTTATAATTCCATAACCAAGTAATGTTTTTTCAGCATAAATATGAACAGTTATTCACTGCTTTCACTGGAATCAGAGATTAAGAACAGTAACTTCATCTAATTAATTGTAATTACCAAGGTTTATAAATAGCCCAATTTTACTTCAGAATAGGCACTACTTCTGATTTTTTTTCCAAGTATTTACAATATTATAGTTTTCCAAGTATTTACAGTACTGATAGATGTCTACTTAAAAAGCAAAAAACTATTAGACAGAGCTTTTTTTACACACAAAAGTCTTTGATTTCTTACTGTATAAACTACAATAGAGAAGTAAAACCAGAGAATTGTCCTATATAAGATGCCTGCTACACCTTAAGGAAGCCTCCCTCTGCTATCTCTGTATCCTCAGTATCTTCCTGGCTGCTCCCACAGGCCTTAAAAAGATCCATTGCATTTTGAGAGTATTCTGAACTTGAGTCTATCTCCAAGAGTGAATCTCCATCACTTCCAAGCACCTGGCTTCTGAAAAATGTTAACAATGTTTTGGTATTTTGTCCAAGAAACACTGAGATATTATACATTTTAAAGCTGTTATCTGATACAGTAGCTTATTAAAGGCTATGTATAGAGCAATTTATTCTGAAGACTTGAAGAAATTTGACATATTAAACAAGCATTGCAAGGCAGTTCACAAATATTACACTCTTGACAGAGCATTTTACTGGTGTATAAAGCTTACTCAGAGAAGAAAAGGTAAAACTAGTTGTGTTCAAGGTTCTCTGCAAGATCTTCAACTTAAAAATCTCTAGAAAGAAACTATTCCAATTATTCTTTCTTCCTTTAGATTAATTTGTGATTCCTTAAAGCACACTGGTTTGCAGACCTTATTGCTCTACCACTTTGGACACTTTTGCATTAATTATGTACCAGGGCCAGCAAAACAAACTTCTTGTGTTTATGCACATTTGAATTGCTTGTATTGCAAACCAAGTCAACACATTTAAACACTGAAGTAGCCCAGATTATCATCCAAAAGCTGTTTTGTAGTTTACAAACTTCCAAATGTTAATTTTCAGTTACTTAAAATAGACTTTACCGTACTGCTAATACTAAAACAATAATAAATAAAAATCAAAACAATAATCAATAAATATAAACAATAATCAATCAAAATATCAGAAAACAGTTACAGTTGGAATGGTGAGTTTTCCTGTGCATTAAAGACAGTCACTTTCCAAGCCTTTGCTATCAATGAAGGGAAGCACAGCAGAGTAGCCAAATGCCTGTGTGCCTGGCATTAATGAATGCACTGAAACACCATAATCACCCATGTTAGAAGGGGAACCAGGATGCATAAAAATAACATTTAGTGAAATTATCCTGTTCTGACCAAATGAATTAATTTCTCTAATTCCAGCTGCCCAGGTAATTACTTTGAAAAACAGAACTCAAGGCAACATATGGTGGACCACAGCAACCACTGTGGTTTAGTTGTGCCCTTAACTATGCTAGGTCTGTTGTAACTGTAAATTCAGGGTCTGACTCGAGACAGGAAAGGACCACCCACCCCATGCATTTAAATATTTATTTTTACCTCTGTAGATCAATTTGTCTCTGTGCTGCTGCTGGCTTTTTTGCTGCATCTTGCTGTTTTGGTGCTTTGGCATTACCTGCCTCTAAACTCCCTGGACTTTCTTGGTTGGCTGCTGCCCTCTTCCTTCCCCTGACAGGTGGTTTATTTGTTTCCTCGTTTTTTGCAGTGGTACCCTGAGGTTCCGGTTTGGTTGGTCGCCCTCTTCTGGTTTTTGCTGCGAGCGATGGGCCTGTTTCTTCTACACTTTTTTCTTCTGTTTTTTGATGAATATTCTCAGTGCCAGATGCTGTTGCTGTTCTTTTTTTCCCACGTTCAGTGCTATTTCCTTGTGTTGTCTGATCAGAATTCATCTCCTAGAAAATAAAAATCATTAGTGTGAACAAAAAAAAGATTCCCAAAGGCAAACCCGTATTGTAACCTCCCTCCAACAGAAATACGGGTCTTTAAAACTGTAAGTACTGCTATGAAACTTCATCACATGGTCTTAGACTTAGCAGCAAGTTTTACTAAATGGGATTTTGGACCTTATCCTTGCAAAAATACTTTCTACATTGTGTGTACTGTTATTATCTGCACCCAATGTATCTTTCAGTGGTGTGAGAGAGATTACAGTAAGAATAACAATCTTTATAAACTCCTCCCATTATGGTTTTTCTGGACAAGCTCCTTTGTCAAATGACAAGAGAAATCTAAGGAGCAAAAGAATTATTCCAATACAGCAGAATTTACTCTACTTCCATACATGCAAATTTTGAGACCAACATTCAGTAAAGGTGCAGTTTACTGAAGACCTAAGTGCTAGTAGACAAAAAACCCAAGACCTGTAGGGAATAAAGGAGTAACATCACACCAAAACTGAAACCTGCTGTGTTTGTTAATTCTTTGTCAAGTCTGAATAGGTATGGCCTACATGCATGTTTTTCTCAACATACTGAACAAAGTAATGAAGTGATTAAATACCATGAAGAGGTGTCTGTATATGTGAAACAGAAAAGGTTAGCAATGTACTTTTCTACGCAGAGCAGTATTCATATGGAATCAAAGGGGAAACAACTGGATGCTAAGCTTTCATGTGGACACTGACTTCCAAACCAGCTGGGAGAAAGAGTAGAGAAAAAAGATACGAAGAAGTATGGCTGGGATGACTTAGTAATTTCAAACAGCCCAATGTCACTATTCTAAGTGCTGCATCTGAAACAAGGACTTTTTTTTAATTAAATATTCTACTATTATTTCTTATGTGTTCAAATGAGTCAGGTAATCTCTAAGCTAAACAAACCCAACACTTCAAAAACCTTTCTTCACACAACTTTTCCATGCCTTAATCATCTTGGTGCCCCCTGCAAGGCTCTCTCCAGTTTTTCAGTATCTGGATCAAACTGGGGAGGACACAGGATTCCAGGTATGGCCTAATGAATACCAGATGGGGTGGAATAAGCACATCCCTCTATCTGCTGACAACTCAGGACACAGCTTGCTGCCCTCACTGCAGCCAAGGCACACAGCCAAGCTCATGCTCTGTTGGTTATCCACTGGGGATGGTCCCCCAGGTCCTTCCCAGCCAACCTGCACTCCAGCCAGGCAGATCCCAGCATGCTGTACAGCTGCTTGAGTTTAATCTATCCCAGGTGCAGGACTCAACTGTGTTAAAATTCATGCTATTGTATGTTTTAGAAGTTAAAAAAATCATCATGATTTACACATGGTGTTCTCTCTTTAATGAAAGGGGGTGAACCGTATAATATATTTTAAATATTTTAATTAGATTTTAGTTGTGATAAAATTCAAAAATTAGATGTTTATTTCATGCTGTAGGACCACTTGACATTTTCTTGGCAGTATTTTCAGTTAAAGCTACTACATGTGTGAACTTTCACTCTGAATCTCAGGCTCACTTACTTATATTGGAAAACGTGGCATAAACGTGGGAATACTCTGGAATTTTAGAAAAGAAGAATGAAGTTCATTCAAATGAGTGCTATAAATTACTCTGGATAAAATAAACTGCTGTTCTGAAGATAAGGAGTCTTCTGTTAGGCTAGGAAACTGACAGAACTATATGAAATGAAACTGCACGTTACCAGTTCCTCAGGGACCACCTGCAATGATGTATACTGAAAAAGAAACCCAATGTCAAGCTTATTAGAGACATACAGTCCATAAAATGCCTGGACATACCTTGTTTTTCACAGGTTCTGTCTTTGCTGGTGTGACTGAAATAATCCGCACAGGATTTTCATCATTTTCACTGACTCCGGTTTCTGATATATCTGAACTTTGTTCCCTGATAGCATCATGAAAGACATCATTAAAAAAAAATACACAGAAAAGAAGAAAAATGTTTGGAATTACTGGGGGTAAAAAAAAGGGGGCGGGGTGGGGGGGAATCAACACAATAGGCTAAATGAATTTAAAACAAATTGAGTTTGCCAGAGTCCGCAGTTATATTTTCTTCCCCAGAACTGGGAAAGGTCTGAAAGGAATAGGCTGGTCACTGAGCCAAATCCCTTACCACAGACACACCATCCTATAAAGACTTTTGCAAACTTAAGTTCAGAGCTCTGAAATAGGCCGTGTTCTTTTTTCGGATAGAAAGAGCTCATACTGGAAAGAGTAGTGAAGAATAATACACACCAATAATAGCCCAAGTTCATAGAAAACAAAAGAACAAAAAAGAAAAAAAATTGTATCATGCATATTTGCAGAGCAAATTCTGAATGCAGTTATACTTCCCCTTGGCCTCATGAAATACAGCAACTAGAGTTGACTTTCTCTATTTTCTTTAACCCTTTATTTTAGTCAGGTAATCAATTCCAAACCAAATTAAACAATATTAAAATCTGAAAGTGCAAACTGTTTCTCCAGATTTACAATAAATTTTAGAACTCTGCATCCATATAAAAATAATGCTTGCTAGAAGAAACACTGAGTAGTGCAATTATATGTTACTTCTTCCCACTGAGACTCTGGTCTGCTTCAACAAGCTCTTTTTATCATTCTTAATGTTACATAGAACAGAATATTTCATCTATATCAAAAAAGTTTCTTGTCTCCCATCAGGATTAATCCTAATTTATATATATCGAAACTTCAAGTACAGAAACTGAACCAACAAGCAAGCATGGAGATCTTATCTATTGAGAAGTACTACAATTTTCTAAGGCCGGACAAAATAAGGACAGTCTTCAAACATATAAGTGCACACACCCAATCACCTCCTGCCCCTAAAACTTGCAAGCACCTCACATGGAGAACATGAAGTAAAGAGCCGATGAAAGAAATTCTGGACTCCTGTACCTTGATCTGTTTCCTGCAGAAGAGCTCAGCTCAGAGTTTACACTGCTTCCAGTCTCTGATCCTGTAGTTCTAATATATGGTCTCCTTCCAGTTGCAGATAATGGTTTGTTTACTGTACCTAATACACCGGTTGGTTTTGGCTGGAAAAAAATGTTTAAATCTTAAAAAATGCAAACTTCAGATACATACCTAATTTTACAAATATTTGCTTGAGTGTTTAAAAATACTTTTTCTGGATTAACAGTCTTGATCCCAACGCCATCAGTTAAGAGCTACTAACCTTATCTTTACTTTAAAAACATTGTTTATAATTTTATTTCTTGTAATTTAAGAGCAGTTCATCAACTGCCCTTCTCTCTCATGCTTTGAAGGCACAGCAGCTGGAAAAGTCTCATCAAATGCCAAAATGTTAGGCAATATTACAGTTGAGAGCCTCTGGGTAAGGATGAATGGGAAAGCAAATAAAGTGGATACTGTTGTGGGAGTCTACCATTGACCACCCAGACAGGATGCTACCAGAAATGCATAATTCTCCAAGGAATTAGAGGAACCTTCTGGATCAACTACCTTTGGCCTTATGGACAACCCTGGCCCTATATATGGGGGACAGCAGACTTTGGGTGCTGTAAGACTTTTGGGTGCTCTGAGAATCTGCTTTTGGAGGTACTGCAATCTATGAACACTGGTCACTTTTTAGGAACCATCTCTTAAAAGCCCAGAACCAGGCAATTGGAAAGTGTAAGATGTTGAGCAAGTGAGGCAGAAGTTTAGCCTGGCAGAGAAGAGATCTTCTTCTGGAACTTAGGCAGAAAATGAAAGTATACAGTATTTGGAAGCAATGACAGACAACATGGCAGGACTACAGAAATGCTGTTCATCACTGTAGGGAGAAAATTACTGTGGCCAAAGCTTGATTAGAGTTCAAGTTGGCCAGCATTATAAATGTCACAAAAATGGCTTTTTAAGATGCGTCAAAAGCAAAAGAAGGATCAGAGATAACACTGGGCCATTACTTGAGGGGCTGGTCACCTCACAAACAGGAGACAAAACAAACATTTAACCCCATTGTTGCCTCAACATCAACGCCAGTGATGGGCCCTGGGATCCCCAGAGCCCTGTGTCTGGGGGGAAGGATAAACAACCCCAGTTCCCTCAGCTGCTCTTCACAAGACTTGTGCTCCAGACATTTCACTCATTTTGTTTTCCTTGTTTGGACATGCAGTAAACTCGCTAAGAATGTATCTGCTCAATAAATGAGCAAAGAAATTATTATATTAAAAGAATAAGATGTTTAAGTAAATACTGTGCAGAATTAGCACCAGGATGATGTAACGACTGAACATGTGTCCAGTAACAAGCCTCTTCTATAGAGATTCTTGCTTTTTTTGCCAGCCAATGTTTTTCAGCATCTGTAAAATTTTTCTCCTGCCTGCTCCATCATGATTTCCACACATAGGAATTACTTTTCTTCTCGAGAATGTCTTAATTTATTAACTTGGCCTTGAATGAAATGTAAAATTGAAGAATGTAATGTGACATGCCAGTTATGAAAACTTCATTGACTGCTCTCCCAGGACAAAATAAAAAACTTCCTGTTGCCTACTCAGCCTGAGCACATGGGTCAAATCATCAGCCACAGTAAGATCTAAAATGCAACTGTATCAGAGAACCCCAAAGAGATAGTGTTTACTTTTAAATCACCTCTCTGCATATAATTATATAAATATAATATAAACCTTTATCATAAATACAAAAATATATTAGTTCAGTTAAAACTCAAGCTGGCCACTGCAATGGAAGATAATAAAGTGTTTTTACAAATACTTTAACAACAGAAGGTTGTTAAACACTGAGGTGCTGGATTGAGTCCAAAGAAGGGCAACAGAGCTGGGGAAGGGTCTGGAACAAGAGTCTTATGGAGAGCAGCTGAGGGAGCTGAGGGTGTTTAAAACTCTCTACAACTGCCTGAAAGAAGGTTGTAGCCAGGTGGGGAGCAGCCTCTTCTCCCAGGCAGCTAAACACAGGAAAGAGGCAAAGGCTACAAGCTGTGCCAGGGGAGGCTGAGGTTAAAAATCAGGAAAAATTTCTTCACTGTAAGGATCATCAGGCATTAGAATAGACTGGTCAAAGATGTGGTGGAGTCACCATCACTGGAAGTATTCAAGAAATACTCAACACAGTGCTGCAGTTAGTCGACGTGGTGGTGTTTGGTCAATGGCTAGAACCGATGATTTTGGAGGTATTCTCCAAGCTTAATGATTCTGTAATATCTCCTACTGTTGTATTTAACCTAATTCTGCAATACATTTTGAAAAGCTCTCCCAGAGGTGCTTTGCTTTGCAAATACAGGATGTTAGAATCACAGAGTATCTCCAGCTGGGACTCCCTGAAATAGATGTTCAAAAATGCATAGATACTTGCAGCTGAATTTAACAGCATTAAAAGCTGTATTAAAAATACTACAAATGAAAATTTAAGATTTCCAATGCTAGTGGTATCACAATTCTCTATATGCATCATAACTTTACGCCAAGCTTATTTCAGTCATAGAAGAAACTGTAATCAGGAACCTGTACCTCAGTGTACAGATAATCTTGGTGTTGTGTACTCATCAGGTAGTATGTCTAAGGAATTAATTATATGTCATCAAGTAAGAGAGCCACAAAGTACTGTACATGAACTCTTAAAAATTTTTAAGCTACAGCAGTCCAGAACATTTTAAAAATCACAACTCATATTCAAAGACAACCTGTCAAAATACAGTACCTTTCCTGTCAAAAGAAGAACCCTTGTCTCTTCTGAAATATAATTCCTGTCATTGCAGAAATCCTGCATAAAAAATAAAGTAAAAATTTGTTTGTGTTTGATGTCTCAATCTCATCTCTTTTTTTATATACTCAACTGACTTCTCAAATTAGATGCAACTACCAAGTGTTACACATACTTCACACCATGCAACCTGCTGACCAATGAATCAATCTAATAAAGACAGGTCAAACTTGTACTTTGGTGGAGATTTACAGTGAGCATTACTGAATGATAGTATGCCATACATGAAATTGGAATGAATATTTTTCCTTGTAAAGTGACATGAATTGTCTGAAAAGATGCAAAACTGCTCTCCCTATTTCTTCACTTGCATGTTTTTAATGGGAAATCCTAACAGAGGAAAAGAGGTGTCATTTTCTCTAAACAAGTTGAAAGTTGTTACCTTTCCCACTCTGAATATCAGAGTTTACACAGACCAAAATCCTGTAACTGAATAAAGGACCAGCTCACTGTAACATGGCATCTGCCATTTCTCAGTTACATAGGAAAGCAAATTTTGCTTAGACTCTGGAAAGGCTGTTAATTAACAGTCTAGGGCACTGAAAAATGCAACCAGGACATTCTCCAGGACAACCAAAATATCAGGTCTGGACCAGAGAATTACTTGTGCTTCCTTTACACTTTTCAGAAGTAAGTATCCTGGAGATCAGTAGTGCATTGCTGACAGCAGAGCTGTACTTTCCAAAGCTACTACTAGGCAATAAAACCAACTTGTACAGCAAGCAGAGTAGCCCAACAGCTACTGACAGAAATATACCACAGGAAACATAAAATAATGTTCCTTTTTTTTGTCTGATTTGCATTCTAATTTAGTCAGAATTCTATACAGTCAGAATATACATATATTCTCATATATTCAGATGCACCTGTAAAACACTAATGAAATGATTCAGCAATACATGCCAACATGTCAGCATTAATTCCAATTAGCTCTCACTTGGTTACAAATATTTCTGTCACGTGTTCGTTGTACATAGCACAGCATAGAGCTGACATTAAAAAATTAATTGCTGATAGTACAGTATTGCTGTTAGATAGTAAAACTGCTGATGATAAGACGCATTTTCCCACTCATTATCTTATGGAGATAACTAGCTCTCAAACATTAAACAAAAAAAAAAATCCCCTTATTACTTTGCAAATAAAATTTAAAAATTTACCTTTTCAGGTTGTGTAAAAAATTTGGTTGGCAATACAGGGTCCTTCGGTGAATCTGCATTGCACAAAGCACTTTTGCTGTTGATTACACACAATGCTACATCACACACTGTGTAAAGTTTCTGGAGAAAAAAATAAAAGAAAAGCATGCTTTAGGAATTACTTGCTGTTTTTACAGTGTAGAAAGAATGCAGTACTTTAAGAAGTTTAAACTATATGTTTAAATAACCACCACTAAGGACATATTTTGAAATTATATCATTAACCATACTGCTGGGTCTTAAAACACATGGAGAAGTCCTCATTTTTCATATGATACGATTTATAAAATCTAGTAATACTTTCCATGACTGTGTTGCACAGTTGAAGCTCTTGCTCAATCAAATCACCTTAAATAGTTTCTCATCTCTACCAGAAACCAATGGGTTTAACAGTATAAAAGCTTCAAGCTGTATAATGCAGTATTTCCTCCCCCAACAGCAGAAGACACTTACGTGAGGAAACTAGGCAGTTGTTAAAATAAGGCAGGCAGTAACAGGAATATTTTAAAAAATTGCAGGTATTATGTACTGGGTGAGGTCAGCAAGGTTTTGCAAGAATGAGATTGGAAACATACAGACAGTGCTTCAATTACCAGTGTCTCTAAAAAACCATAAAAATGTCAGATCTAGCTCTTTCAGAGTTCCTGCAAATCCTGCTTGTGAAACCCTCAGCTCATCACCCAGCACTAATCTCAACTGCACTTCTTACTTCATTGGCCTTTGGCTCATCAGGAGACTGAGCATCTCGGGTAAGCTTGATGTTTTCTGACATCTTTTTCATGAAGGCATGGCTATTGTTTTCATTCTTTGTCATTAAAACTTCAAGCATGAACCACAGGCACCTAAAAAGCCACAAAATCACAAGCAATTACACTCCAGCTTTTATACTACAGTTCCTAAACACAGCAAAGCTTAACAAAATTTTGTTAGCTGTACTTAAGAAACCAAAATCAATTTGAAGACATAAACAGATAGCATCTTATAATGGTGTAAACAGAGTCTAGGCCTTTACCACACACAGTCTTAATTATACTCCTTGGAGTAAACCTGCCAAGTTTATGTGCTTATTATTATATCTGTAAATACTGTCCAGCCATTCAACTTTTTTCTCTTCCACATATGAATAGAAACATGATTTCTGGTGCTGTCATCACCCAAATGAAATTCTGTAATCACTACTTTGAGCACCTATCAACAATGTACCATGAGCACAGTCCAGGCAGGCTTAAACAAATCATGCTGCTACTGGACAGTTATCCACACAAGGACTGCAGTTCAAATAGGAGAGGAGATCCAAAAAGCAGGTCAGATTCTTGCTAATGTTCCATATGGTAGGAAAATTCTTACATGTTAGACTTAATGGAATTAGATTTTCTAGGTTTCTTTCTTTAAACCAAGCTTATTTATAGTGAGATTACATTTTATTTTGACTGAAATTTTGTTTTAAAAATTTGTCAATTATGATATAAAGCACAACTGGTCCATCCATCACTTGCTATCAAGCTCCACCATTGCATATAGTTAGAGGGTCAATAGTCACAATATGGTAAAACAGTACTTAGTAGGGAAAGACATACAGGTGGTTCTGAGAAATCCAGGCTTTGCCAGTAGCTAATTTAATTCTGAAGCTTTGGAAGAGAGATTATTTTGTAGAAAGAGGCAATAAAACCCAAGAAAAATAGGATGACTGAATATTAGAGTTCCCTGTTCACAAAAGCTCCCATCTTCTTACCTGACACAAACTGCAATGAAAGAGATGAAGGAATGTTTCTCTCAAAAGCTTGGAGGCTTATGCTCCATCAAAATACTTACAGAGCTATCTGATGTTCAAAAACCTAAGATGTCTCTAGTCTGACTTGCATCCAAGAGCTACAAAGGCTATAGTAAATCAATCTGTTAGACAGCTTTACATCCATCTATCCATTATTTTCATGAACTTGAATAGGATGAATACAGGACCAGTAACATACCACCCTGACCCAGGTTCTGCAAAATCCAGTGTCACCCCAAGATTACTACTGAGAACACATTATACTCTGGTAATGCCAGTTAACTCATGTCAAATTCAATAGCTTGACTTTCTCACTAAGTTAGCAAATTAAATAAATAATTATCAACTTTGAACAAGACCTGTCCAAAACACCAGTGGGATTTTATGTAAAAAACCCACACACCTAGAGGAACACAGACACATAAAGTCAGTTTTTGTATCCATTTCAGTAATTTTGGAATATGAATTAGGAAGAGAAAGACACTTGAAACAGTATAAAGACAAAAGACAACTAACCCCAAACATAACCCTTAGGATAAGCTTAAACTTCATAAGTAACAGTAAGTATCACAGATTATAGTTCGGGAACTGCTAAGCATGCATATACTGTACATCACTGTATCTAGGCCATGTAAACCAAGATGAACTAGGGAGACACCTACAAAACACACAGCAAAGCCTGTTTTCCCAACTTTGCAATCTATGTTAACACTTTAAAACAAACACTAAGACACTCAGAGCTGTTAAAAGAAACACTGTATCACATTAAATGGAAAACATTTTTCTCCTATCTCAGGAGACTCTTCAGAGAAGTATTCCTGCCAAAATTCCCCTACAGGGTATTTCTTTGTTTGGAGTCCCTTCTAGCTAGTTCAGCCAGTCTGTGACAAACATGAGGGAGGAAATTCAACAACAAAGAAAAGCTATACAAGGAGCGTCCAAAAAAGCTGTGCACAGTAGAAAGTGTTTCTCAAAGAAAGTATTAACCCAGTGACTGCAAATCAAAACTTGTTCCCCTGCATTTTGGATAAAGTACATGCTGGAGATGCTTTCAGATGTTGCCAGGAACAGAGAGTTCTGGGACAAAATGCAGGCTTATTGATAAGGTAAAAAAAAATCTTCACCGACTTCAGGTCTGACCAGGTGTGAATCAATTAAATCAGAAATCAGAACACACCAAGATTTTAATTTAGAGAAAGAATCAGAATTGGACTCTGAGAAGTGAAGGTACAAAAAGCATTAAGATCTGAACTAGTCTATTTGTGCCAAAAAAGAACTGCCTTTGGGATGATTTATATATTGTATTATGTGATTATACATGTCTAATACAAAACCAACAAAGCTTAGCTTCATCAAAAATTAATATGACAAAAAAACAAACACTAAAAACCAGAGCTGTGTGGTGGGAGTGACAACATGTTTTAACAATTTTCAAGTATTACCTGTATTTTAAAATTTTAAAATTCACTGCAAGATGTAAGGAGCAAAAGTTATAATTAAGATGTGAAATATTATTTGAGGCACACAAGAAGGTCTGAATCTAGAAAAAGCACAGACCAAGCTCCTGCCAAGTACGATGGTATTGTATACAGTAATCTGAGCTGAATACATTTAAGAAGTACTAAGCCTGCACTGCTGATGTATAGTGCAAATGGTTAAGTCAGCAGCAAACGTAGAATTACTTTTAATAGGCTTGCATAGGAAGGGGAAAAAAAGTTTCCAGTGAGGCAGGACTTACCCAGACTCGGGGTTTTCAAGTCTTGGAGAAGTGCTCTATTTTAAAAGTTTCAAAATATTTGAACTAACATTACTTGACATCCTATAAATACTTTTAGGCACAAAGACAAGGCTCTAAAATCATTACTTATTTTAAAAGAAGCATACACAATTCAGTAATTTGGTATACTACAGTATGACCTACAGGTTACCATTTGGGCTTTCAGTATATAGTGCTTCACACTTGTTGATTCCTTCTTCCTGTGGTTAAAATGTTCTTTATTTCTATTTTTTCCATTTACTAGTTTGCAAGATACTGTAGATAAACCAAATATTTCTTCTGCCTAATTATTTTTTCCTCTTCCTAATCAGTTTCTTTCCAAATGCAGAACAATTCTCACAATAAGAATTCTAGAATCACTTGACACTTACTCTTTGACATCACGAAGCTGATCAACATCCTGAGGTTTTGTGAAATCTGGATCATGTGCCAGTAAGTGAATCATATATGGTACCACATATTCAGGCAGCAAGGACAGCAATTTTTCTACAGTAACAACAACCAAAAAATTGCTTCTGTATTACATACGTACATGTGCATCATAAGAAAAACTTTTTCAAAGTACAACTTTTTCAAACATGAAATGTAAAATTTCGACTTGCATTTTCTTTCTACAGACTGTTTTTAATGAATTGTTAAAAATACATTAACATGTTTTACTACTACAAAACTACTTGGTCTTGCTTCAAGAAGAAGGTCATAAAGCCTAAAAATATCAGGACACAAAGTTTTGGTTTTTGAGCAAAATAACTACAACTGTAGTTGCAGAGCACTGCATTTTTCATCCATAATTCTCAGCAACGTACAGAAGAGTATTTTATGGTTTATGCTAATACTGAATGAACCAAGTAAATTTAGATTTAAATGTGTCTAATACGAAGAAACAGATTAAACTTATCTAGTGGTTCCTTAGAAAAGCCAGTTGCTTAGGGTTTAATAATTATTCCTTCCAGTTCAGTATTATTGTATTCTTAACAATTTTACTGAAATACTAACCGTTAGCCATAGGATTCTGTTTAATATATTCTCTTCGTATACTGATGTTTTTGAGCAAGCACTGTCTGGCATGTGCTCTTCTCTCCTTCACAGGGTCTTTGGCACACAAAGCAAAGATTGCCATATATTCCAAAGGGAGCAGTAATTTCACAAGTGCCTTATGCAGCTTCTGGGCAAATATCTGCCTCACTTGGTAGCACTCATCCTACAGCAACACAAACAATAAAATCAAAATCCTAATCTTAAAAAAACCCCTATATATATATATATATTAAAAAAAAGGCATTCAAGGTGGAATTATAAGAACGCTTTTTAAAAATACAAACAGGAGCAGCACTATAAACATTTGAAATGGAAACTTCAATAACTCCTGTGAAAAACATAGGAAAGAAACTTCAATAACACTGTGAAAGCTGCAGTGAGGAACAGAATATTCTCAGTGTAGCAGTAACAAAAGCTCAGACGTAAGGACTCAGAACTCAATTAAGGGTCACTTCAATTCTAATGCAATTACTTACATTAATGACAAGTGCACAGAGCTGGAACTGTTCTGGGGTAATTATTTCATGGTAACAGGGTTCCTGTGCAAGCTTCATTATTGCACTACCAGCAGCTAATCTCAGTCGAGACATATCTGATTTACTAAACATGGCAGAAAAGAAACCCAAATAATTAATCACAGCTCACCACAACTACCCTTAAATCACCTGCATATCTCAATTTCTTCTTTTTTACAAGATCAATGATCAATCAATGAAGTCCCAGTAACATAGCTCTAGATCAAGCTAAATTAACCATACCAAACTTGTGAAAAATAAAGTGCTTTATTTTCCACACAAAAAAAGTCTACTTCCAGTAAAATAATGAAATTAGATGAGTCAAGTTTCTTGTTTTACTATCACTGTCTAAATCAAAGTAACACTTCTGCCACAGTTCTTCTCTTCCCTTCCTTCACCCTCAAGATGAAGCTGAGGTGCAGTTACTTCAAAGTTAGAATGAAATAGCTCAGCCAAGATAAAATGTAACATGCTTGGGAGGTGGTTATCACTCCATTGTTTTCAAAGATTCCTCTGCAGGGGTTTTACTCTCTACAATGTCTTTTACTAGGAAAGTAATCTAATTTGGAACTCTGTAGTTATTAGCAAATTGCAAGAAAGGGAGTACCTAACAATTTCGTGCTCCCAGTCCACTCCTAATACTACTACTCTGATCAGATCTGTAGCTAGTATTGTGCTGACCCTAACATTCCACAAGCACTCTAAAAGAACCAGCATTCTTTGAAATTCTAAAACAAGATTTATGGAAGCCTGCAAGGAACAAAATTTGACCTGATTCGCTTCTGTTCTGTCAAGTCTCCTTCACTGACAAGCATGGCTGACAATAGCCGGAGTGTGGAATTCGCGGATTTGGACTGGTTGTTTTTCATACCCAACAACCAGCGCACCAGAAGTTTAATTGCTTGCACCTATTGCACACACACAAAGAAAAAAAAAAAAAAAAATCAACAATCCACTTATTTGCCAAAGTTGGTAAGTTACTAAAACGTACTGTTGTCAAATTGAAATTCCCATAGATTTTTCTGTATTAGAGCTGATACATTTTAAAGGAACAGATAAAGCAGTAAATAAATTATTTAGAGTGAAAAAGGAAGAAGCAGTATTTGTGAAATCAGGAGACTTCAACTATGATCCACTGTCTTTGCAAATTTGCATCTGCAAAGGATGCAGGATACCTAATATATGATTAAAAGCAAGAGCAACTAGATAAAAATTCCTAGAAATGGCCATAATTACATTCACATTCATTAGACTCAATTTATTTCGAATCTGTTCACAGGTCAGTAAAATCAAAGTGAAGTCACCTTTCTTGTAAGTAAAACAAACTTTTGAATTTCTTCATTTTCTCAATGTTCTGAATAAGTATCAGTAAGTGAAGACAAAAGAATGCATAGTTTCTATCAGTTCTGTGTATAACCTACAAAAACAGTAATATTCTAATAGGACTAATACAAAAACACTTGAAGGGACTTATTCTAATAATCCCCATTGCACAACTTGAAGAAAAGTAAACTTTTAATTGCAGATATACACATTATTGCTGTCAGCAGATAACACACCTTTGCTAGTACTTCTGGAGAGACTTCTTCATCCGGAGACCACAATTTTCCATTTTTCTCACCTGTTGACTATAGAAATTCATGTAAGTTTACAAACTGAAAAATACAGAAAATGAAGAAGTAAAATAGAAAAAAAAGTCATGGATTAGGCTTTCTTTTATAAAAATATTTTTTATAATGCAATTATCACTGTACTAACCACTTACAGAACATTACTTTATGGACTCATTTAATAAAAAAGCTCTATTCCCTACAGAGTTCATAATAGGCTAAGAGCATAATAAGCACTTACCAAAAAAAAAAAAAAAATCTTACCCTATCATTCATCAGGAGATCTTTCACAATGAAATTTGCAACAACAGATTTCATTGGAGAAGCAAACTGATCTGGAGCCAACATAGAAATATGACCCAAAGAGACCAAGGGAGTTATAAGCTGTTCTGGTACATCAGCATTCAAACTTCTACTAAGAGGCTGTGGAAGGAAAAAGAAAAAAAAAAAATCTAAATTCAATTTCAGTTAATAAATTAGCATGTCTTAAAATATTTTACTGCTGTATTGCTGATGCATTTATCTGTTCTCCAAAAGAATTAATGAAAATAGCAATCAGAAGTATAAAGAATACAATTTCCTGTTCCACAGAGTAAACAAAAATCTCACAAAAGGTACAGGCAAAACTAATTCTATATTCCCTTCTTATTTCAACATGAAACGCATTCAAACCTGAGAGACATGAGAAAAGACTTTGACTCAGTTCTCTTCAGAAGGTGTGAAAACCTGAAGCCCAACTGCCAATGGTAGAAAACAGCAGCCAAAACCCTTGGAAACCTTGGAAAGGGACATTTCTACTAGCCATCAATATTTACCTTCCAGGTAAACAGTCACCAGGACAATTCCTGTATCAAACCCCACACCATGGCATCAGGCTCTGGTATTAGTGGGGGAAAAAGCACTCTCACAGAAGTCTAAGCAGAGATCAAACCCTGCAAGCTTAATTCAAAGCTTTTCACACTTATAAATTATGCACAGGCTCAAAGACAGCCAAGATTAAGAACCTAAAATAATTTACAAGTGCAGATTAATAATGTTATTATTTAAAAGAATACAGTGAGAAGTAACAAATCCTCTGCTCTGTGTAAAGTTTTTTTTGCTTAATAACTTATCTAAGGAAGCAGTAAGTGAACAGTAAGGTGATGTCTGATTTTACAGTCAAGTTGTTCTGCACTAACTGCCTTAGTGATGCCAGGCTGTACGTGCAAAGACCTTAAAGCTGGGTAATTCAATACAGCTTGAAAGCAGGGATGTTATCTCTCATTTAGTATCTGCTAAATGTCTCCTCGAGGGATTTGCTGTGGATCAGGCCAGCATATTTAGCTTACTTCCCCCAAACTTTTCCCAAGCAGATAAAAAGGAAAACCTTCATCTATGGGACATGAGAATATCTGTAAATACTGACTTTAAGACACATATATTAATAACTTGCTACTGCAAAATCAGTAAGTTAACTACTGTACATCCGTAGGTTTCCTGACCTCAAACTTTCAAACTGTTAATAAACAGTAGGAATTAATTTTAACTACTAGTATCAATTAATAACAGAAAAAAATCTTAAAACCAAAAAGGCAACACGTACCTCAAAGATCTGTGCAAGTTGTACTTCCTTATTTGAAAATATGGCATGTATACAGTGAACAGCTTGTTTTGCCTGATGAGGAGTGCCTCTTTTTGCTTTCTGATGCAAAATCGGAATTAGTGTTCTGTGTGAACATTAAATAGAATACTTCAAAATGCAATTTGCAATCTACAAAAAAAGAAGTATCTTCACACAAATCTATATATATCTTATATATCTGTCTGTATATATCAAGCATCCCTTTGAAGTCTGTTCAGGAAGATCACAATTATAGAATAAAAAGCAGGACAGAACTGTATTTAGCAATACTTGTTGAATACCTGACTGTACATATACAAGAAGGAAACAGCCCATAGGAAAAAAACCCACAAACATGAAAGAAAACAATGATCAAAATAAAGTTATTTATGAAGAGAAATATAAGGTGGTGGCAATATGACAGCTTTAGCTAGGGTAAATTCCTGGACTTATTATCCAAGCCTTGGAAAGACAGGGCTGAAAGAAATTTATGAAAGCTAAGACTAACTGCTAAACATCAGTGTGTTTACAGGCTTTTACAACTTGCTTATTTTTTTTTTTACTACAATTGCAATGTACACCCAAGTAAACAACTGCTTTGTTGTGAGATTTTGAATTTGAATCTCCTGCAATCTATCTGCTGATCATAAGGCACAGAAGGAAAGTGCAGGGCAGAAGCCACTCTTGATACCAGGCCCAGGTTGGTCTGACTGTTCAGTGTCACTCCCCAGGCAGTGCTGGAAGGCTGGCCTGTCCCCTCAGAACTCAGCAGCTGAGACACTAACTCAGGAGGTTCACCCTGCACTTTCACCCAGCACTTGACATGAAAAACCAAAACCACCTAGAAAGTCTGACACAAAAACATCCCAAAAAATCTCCTAGCTTTCTTGAAAAGCCTTTTAACAATACAGTATTCAGTACATGGATTATTCAGCACCCTGCTGACACATTCTACATAATCAAAATCAACAGCTGGGGGCTAAAGAGCAACTTGCTGGGTTGCAAGAATCAAACCTCCAACAATTTTCTCAAAACCCCCACAAAATCCAAAACCAAACCAAAGACCCTGAGAAACACATTAACAGTATCCTGAAGCAGAAAACTTCTTTTCAAACCTGACAAGATTCCACAAACTGGATTAAGAGCCAAAAGAGGAAAGAATTCAGTAAAACCTATGGTTAAAATAAGCTTCAATGCCTAACCTACAGTTTTCATGGTGTTAAGTACATACACATTAAGGTGTCTTTGCTAGGCCTTGGTGCAGCAGTTACAAACTACACCTCAGCACACCCCAAATGACACAAATCTGCAAAAGGTGAAACCTGAAATGCTGACATGTAGATGTAAACATGCAAAGGTGCAAGTTTACACATGATCAACAGGCTCTGTTTGAGCATGGCCAGTGCTTCCATCAGGCTCCCAAGTCACATGGTAGTCTTTGCCCATGAACTGGTACAAAAACCCTTATTCATTTCTTATTACAAGGAAGAACAACTTGAGCTGCTTCTGGTGAACTGCTTCAAAGGACAGCATGTAGCCTGCTCACAGCAGCATTTAAAAAACCCCAAAACACAAACAGGTCCCTTGAAACAAACTATCTTTGATGGTTTTGATTGATTTGATGGTATCAAATGATTCACTTATGATAAAGATTTCTGAATACATGAGATCTGGAACATCTACTTGTTCTCAGACTTCTTTTTCTTTGCATCAAGTGTAAACACTGACATGGCTTTTCAGAATGCCAACCTGACTTGCCTGGAAACCATGCCAAGGATTCTACCTCCACTTTGACAGTTACATTCATAAGTTAAGACCTCCCAGACTAAACTTCACCACTACCTGGCTAAGGCACAAAGTCAAAGAAATGTCAGCAATATCAGATCCTTTGAGAGAACATAATATAGCATTAATTAAATTCTGATAGGGAACCAAGGACAATTGGAACTATACTGGGAACTGTACTAACTGCTGGGCTTTTCCTTCTCTTTACCCCTACAAGTGTCTTAAAATATACCTCATATACCTGTATTTGTAATATTTTTCTTTTGTCCAGAATCTGATCCCCATTCAGAAGAATGACGTTACAGCTTTAATTACAGCAAATTTAAAAGTGTACACTGGTATGCATTTTAGCATGGCAATATCCAAAGCACTGTTTCAATATATGAGCTTGAAACCCATGACTTATTATTTGGACAAACTGGACAGGCTGATTTTAAGGTTTCAGAAGTTACACACAAGGTATTTAATAGTCTGTGAATACCCAGTTGATTATGCAGCTTTAATCAGCAGGACAGCATGAATTGCATGAAAACTTACAGCCAGCCAATTATTCTTTGTTAGAAATTCATGCCTGCTCTTAGATTTTGTTTCCCATCTTCTTTAATAACAAACAGAGCTGTTAACTATATCAAAGATTGTATCTGCATTCCTTACAAAGATAGAAAAATCGTGTGAAGGACAGATATGAGTAGAAATTATGCCAAGGAATCATATCTTTGTTGTGTCTTTGCTGTTGCTTACTTTGTAACCTAATAGATTTGCTATGCACTGGTTTTAATGGGTCTATTATAAGAAGATTTTTAAGAAATACCTAACATGTTCAATAAATATGTAAAAACTGTGAGAGCACAGAACTTAAAAATGAAGGGACAGGGACAGAAAGGTACTGAAGAAATCAAAATCATGGAAGAGAAGTTGTTCATAACAACAAGACTAGATAGGAGCAACACGTTGACTAAACTATGAAGAAGCAGAATTCCAGATATGAAAAGCAGGATGTAACAATACTCACGATCTTATCTGTGGCAAGTCTGTTTCTATTTTGTGACCCGTGTTTCTGAAAATCTGTATGGCTGCCTCAGCTACCTTATCATCTTCCATCCTGAGGCACTGCAGTAGAGACTCATAGGTCTCTGCAGAATGGAACGAGGTAGGATGTGTAAAGGACAGAACCTGCAGACACACATTGAAACAAAGGTATATTTATTCATAGTAAATGAATAATCAGAAAAACAAAATTATGGCTGTTTATGAGCACTACCATCAACATAAATAGCTGTTGCATGCCCATATGAAAACAATTACATTCAATAACTGCATTGTGGAGAAGATTATATATAAATTTTCAAATAAATTCATCTAGGTTTTGTTTTTCAGGTTCTCCTGTCCTCCAAATATTTTCTAAAATACATTATTTGACTATATAAAAACACGCTTCTTCAAATGAACACTTATTTGAATAAGAGTGTTTTGTTTTTATTTATTGCAATCTATTTAAGAACAATTCTTTTCAACCTAATTTAACTGAACTGAAATTTTAATTTCACCAGAATCCATAGTTCCCAAGCAGAAAAGAAACCAAGAAGGTTAAGATACCTACAAACAAAACACAAGCCACTGTTTTCCAGGTATTTCAAATCTTTCTTTCTCCCCCTTCCATTTCTCAGCACCACTGAGAACACAAGTTCCCTTTTTTTTTCCTACATAATGTGGCTCTTGAGCTAATGGCTTGCTTTCCTTCCAGTGTCATACACACCCCAAAGAAGGTGTCTCTCCCACTTTCACTGTCTCTCTTCCTCTCACTTCACCTCTAAACGTTCTTCTCTACTACTTCCCTAAGCAGAAACCAATTTCTGCTTTAACATGTACATTTCAATGCTCGGCCCCCTTTTCAAAATATACTTCTTCCAACAAACCATCTCTTCCACTATTCTTTTTTCAAGTCAATATTAAAAACCTGTTTTATACATAAAAATGTAATTATCTAAGTAATAACTATTAAAATAATTTAAACATTAATTTGTTACTCATGCCACTTTTGTCCCTTCCATTACAGATTATAGCTGCACTAATGTAAATTACCTTGAGAAGTTCAAGTCCTGCACGAATAGCAGTATCAGGACTTACACCCTCCTCTTCATCATCAGCTGTCCCCTCTATTGATTTATTCATTAGTTTTACTAGTGCACTGAAATCAGAGATACAAAAAGGAAAAAACAAGTAAGTATAACAAAGTTAAAGACTGGAGATATAAGCAAGATTACTTGGTTTTCACAACATATAAAGGGAAGGCCACAGTCCTTCGGGGGTGGTGTTGACATTCCTGTTTGTTTTTTGCTATTTTTAAGTTATTATATTAGTCCTTTTCCTTCTAATTTTACTTTTGCAAAACAAATTCTTTAGGGAGAAAAAACATCTATCCAAAAAACCCTCACTGTGCTGGTGGCATTAGATCAACACATACTTGCACAAGTTTCAGAATGTAATTAGGTTGCCAGACGAGTCTCAAAAGAAATCAAAACATACTCTTACACAATCCCACAAAAGCTAATTAATTCAGATGGTATATGGAAGACTGTGCTGCAGTTAACTATGTGAAAATTATGTTCACAGTTTTCACCTGAAGCCCCACAAATAGAATTTTCACCATGAACTGCTATATTTTTAAAACCATTTTGCAGACAGCTCTGCAAAGCAGCATCAAAAGAAATTGCATCCCCTAGTTTGCTGGGAATGAATACATCTACATAATTTTGATTTAAAATTCACCCACACATCTAGGACAGACCAATTAAAATCCCAAGAAAATTATTTTTTCTTTTGCCATTTCTATCATCTTTTTAATCATTCATGAATCAATTGTTCATGATCTTTCAAACTTACCTAATGGCTTCTGAGTCAATATGTACAGGGGCAATTCTTTCCAAAAGAAATTTGACCATTTCCAGAAAAGGATTTGTTGGCTGCTTGGGATTTGCAAGCTTCCGGGCTATCTCCCTCTACAAGAATGTTAGATACAAACAAGAATTACACTCATTACTTACTTCTTTAACATGCTGAGTAAACTAAATATAGTAACTTCTTTTTACCACAGAGATTGCCTATATAATCACTAAAATGTATTAGGGGGGAGCTGTCAGCCACACCCCTTTATATTATGTTATATTCGAAGCAGACATACTTTACAGAACTATTTAAATAGGTTTCTAGTTGGGGTTCTTCAGGTGTTCTTAAGAATTGCAGCCCAGATTCAAAATAGATTTAAGGAAGAGTAAAGTGCAGCGCACAGAATGTATAAGTCTGTTATCAAGTGTAATTTAGAAAATTGTGGGTAACCCTGGGGTACATGAGACTTCATAACAATGAAAAAATTGTCCTGCTCCCTTCCCTGTAAAATTTCTGAGCCATTAGACAAAACCCAGGAAGTCTATGTCTGTTCATAGATGCTCTTTGTGATCTTTGTAATTTCTGTCAATGAAATTGCTTACTTTGCCTTAGACCATGAAAAGAAATAAATCTGTGGCGATTGGCAGAATCTGGAAAAGTACAATTTAATATTAAGGTGTGTGATTTCAAAGAAGTTAAGTAACATGAGAAAAAGAAAGAGGGATCTCAACATACTATTCTAGGATGAGAAATAAATTAATAATATGCAGATGGTAATAGATGACTTGCTAGTACTTGAAAGCTGAATCAGTGTGAGAAGACAGTTTGGGAACCCTACCACAGAGCAAGCACTTGAAATAAAGTATTTTGAAGAAATAAATTGGTCTTTCAGACATTATGATTGATGCTCATAATCCCACGAAGGAATAAAGCCAATGTTTTCTTAAGATGATGATCGTAATTATCTTTTCCTTAATCTCTACAGGTTAATCAAAAAGGCATTTTATGTAAATTGGATACATGTAAAAATCATGTTTAGGTAACTAAGGCAACCATTAATTCCAGGTAGCTGTTTTAAGCACATACACTTAATGGTATAAAAGTTTGCTTTTAGTTTGCTTTTCCATTTCCTTACCACACAGACATCTGCCTGTTTACAAGAACATGTAGGGCTAATTAACAGTTCAAGCTGGGACCGAAGTTTCTCATCATCACCCAAAACCTGATTGAATTTCTTCACAAAATCTTGTGCTTTTCCAGGATCTGGAAGGTTTTCTGTATGATTAAAAACAGTTTAACATGAGATAATTTTGCAACTTCAGCAGGCCAAGATTCACAGAAATACATTTTCCAGGAATGCTGTAATAGTTTTTAGAATGTTTATAGAAAGTTACTAACACTTACTTGCTATGGTCATCAGTTTTCCAAACATGGCAGCACTGTTTGCTTCTGACTGAGAACAACAGCAAAAACAGACAAACAAATCAGCAATATCTCCTTTATAAAATGCACCTTTAAGCTGATCTGTTAGTTCTTCTGCAGCACTACTTTTTACTCCTGAATCTTATGTTCTATGTTTTTGATTTAAGAATAGATACTGGAATAGTGTAACTATCATTAGCAGTTACTACACAGAAAGGGGAAAAGCCTTCTTGTAACATCAAAGAACTAAAAAAATTCATTAATTCATGTAACAGGTCCAAATCAGGAAAAAGACCCCAGCAGCCCTCCCCCCAAAAAATTCCCACAAGCCCACTCTCTCACCTAAACCACAAAGCAATGCCCTTCTATTTAGTATTTCTACTAGTAGAATTCCAGTACAAATACTTAAAAACTCATCTTTTCTAACCAACGAAGAAATCACCGCTTTATGTTAAAACATACTCCATTTTCAAAATCTCTTAGAAAGTGAAAAAAGAAAAAAGATCTGTCAAAAGCAAACAAAAACCTTTGAAACTTTTAAAACTTGTTTCAAAGTTCTTGAGCAGTACTACGTAAGAATGATCAACAGAAGGAGGTCATATACCTTGAAGCATTACAGAAAGCAACTTTGCTGCATGAGAATGGAATATTGTCTACATACAGAAATCAACAAATAACAAAGTTACACTGAACAAATACTACAGTATTAAAACTCCCCAGTAAATTAATCCCACAGATCCACTGGATAAACTACAAATATTTTCAAAACCGTACAGTGGGCTGCTTATGCAAATCCAGCAATTCTCGTACATGACTCCTTAGCATGTTCTGGCACTTCCACATCTCATTCAATGCTCTGCAAAAATGGGAAACCAGAAAAGAAAAGCTTCTTCATAACAAGAAGCAGGATGGATGTTTTAACAAACAAGATCATTTATTTATTTACCTTAGAAGTGGAACACTTGCTAGGTACAATCAAACCCACCAAATATTAAAAATAACTGTTGAAAACAAGGTGGAACTGCTTTTCTCTTTTTACAGAACATAATCACTCTTCTAGGAACAATTTAACATATGCAGGATACGTATAGTATTTCTTACAACCACCCAAATAAAAAGCAGGCCACTATCAACCAGAATTCAGTTACAGACACCATCATGGTCCCCAATACAGAGCAAACCTAGAAGTCATCACTTCCACAGTTTTAGGTCTGCACTGTTCTCATTTGATGAAAATGAATGGATAAACCAGCTCTTCTCAAACAGCATGGAATCTTTTTGTCTAATGGACGTGTCAGGTTTGTATATAAAAGGGAAATGCGTTCAAATACTAAGCTACTTACAAATAATGCTAAGCATCCATTATTTGTATTTTTATTATATAATACAAGTAAGATAACAGATGTTGGAAAAGCCTAAGAAAGCAAGTATTTGTTGAATATAAACTATACTTACTTGACAGCATTTGGATCCAAGCTAGCATACAAATAGTACAAGCACTTCATTCGCTCTTCTGTTTCCAAATTGTGTGGAACAAGATACTGAGCAAAGATTTTCTCTACCAGTAATCTGCAAGAAAGAAGGAAAAGAAGATACCGTACATGTTAAATAATAGTGGCACCTCTCAGACAACCTGAAAAACCAAGAAATAGTGAAAGTCATTAAAACCAGATTTTTCAACAAAGACAAAAAAGTAGTGGCCTTTTTCTCAGCTGTAAGGATTCCTTCCACTACTGATAGAAAGATTAGCAAGCACTGCTTCTTGAGAGCTTTTCCATATTCTTTCACTTTCACCTCTAAGAGGGAGTAATCTGTCACCATCCAAATTCTCCTTGTCTTCAGGATTTGAGAATGTCCCTCTGTTTATTCAAATATATAGAAGGAAGGAACACAGAAAATGCTCAAATAAAGGAGAAAGAATACAAGAATATAACTCAAAGGGGAGGAAAAATAAAAATCTGAAGTATCCTTGAGGGAATGTTTAAAATTGAACTATAGTACCTGATAATCTACTCATTCTAATACACAAGCTAAAACAAGCACTAAAAAGGTGGAGATGAAGGAACATCAAAACATATACAACTAGAGGGGCAAAAGGGAACCTAAGTGAGAACAAACTAAACCAGCAAAAACAATTATCAATTATCTTTTTAAAATAAACATTTGAAATTTTACATTAAGTACCAACTTTGAACTACAAAATACAAGTGTGTAGTTCATCTAATTATAGCCCCTGCAATGAAAGAACATACAAATGTTAATTTAATTCATATTAATGAAAGCTGTGCACAATGTTCAGCTATACAATTAGATATTAATTAACAAATACTGTGTTTGAGTTTTAAAACTTTTTCACTATGTACCAGTGCACTAGTGCTAGCAAGAACTCTGCGAGTGCCTTGTACAGAGACCACAGCAGCACAGATCAAACACACCTTATTTCTGCTCACACAACTTATTTTTGTTGAAAGAAAATTCCAAGGGATATGATGGCAAGGCAGAGGAATAGAAGGATGACCATAAATATGGATACAACTATCTCAAGACAGCCCAACAGCATTAAAGAAAACTTGGCTTTGTCACTTTAAATGTGCACTTTTCTACTGATGACTCCAAGAACTAAATTGTTTGAGGAACAGGATCTTCAGATCTCAAGGGACTCCATCTGTTTAACACACTAGGAGATTGGAGGCATCAGAGCTCTTACCAATTTATGAACGTTGCTCTAGTCCACATCTCTATACATACATGTTTTAGAAAAGCTGTCAATACAAATGGAGAGATTGCATTATCCCTTCCCTGGTTCCTGTAGGTTAGGGTCAAGATTTACAAAGTGGGAATAACTCCAAGACACACTTCTCTCCTGTCAGGAAAGTGACTGGCTAGCATAACAATAGTTGACAACAGGGCACTATTTCAGAGAGGGAATGGAGTGAAATAACCATATGTATTTGTTGTACAATGAAGCAGCTCAGAGAACACATGAGAGGTAGCTCTTATGGTCAGAAGTTTTCAGTCTTGAGTAGATGTGTATGTCAACAGTCAAGCAACAACAAAAACATTATCAAGTGACCAAGTTATCAATGTATGGAAAAAAATCTGCTCTATTCCACTTCATGCCTGATCTCTGTGTGATACTGCACTACTGTCTTCTGAAAGAACTAGTGTTATCTCCTCACCTTGCAGAAAATACTCCAAGGCTCAGAGCTGTCCACTGCTACTTTTTGTTATCTTTGCTGCATTACTGAAGGAAAATAGGCCAGAGCTGCCTAATTTTGGCCCATCTTGCTTGTATGTTTAAAGGACTGGACAGACTTTGTCTTAAAAGATCATAGCATTGCTACAGCTCCTCAGGTGCTAAATCTTTAAAATCCTGACGATAGCACTGAAATACATTTATCCCTCCACTGAGATCAGGAAACTAACCCAATAGTGTCACTGAGCAAGAACTTCATTGTCAGCCTTGAAGACCAGTAGAATTGGAATTAGAATTCAGAGTATCAAATTGACTAGAAGAACATTTTTAATGCCACCAATCTTTCTGTGTGGACACCTAGAAAACAAACAGGATATAAACCATGCTTCCTCATAAAAAAGTTAATTTCAATACTGTAATCAGACTTTCTGAAATCCCATCAGAGAAAGAAACTCAGCTTTGATGACACACTCTTCCCTTAAAGTTTCTTGCCTCATTTCCATCAGTGTTCTGCATTTTCCGTGAGCAGAAATACAGAAAACATCTATCCCATTCACTATACAACTTTGATTCATTCTCCGTCTACTATCAAACCTGTGCATCGAAAATGAGATGTAAACAAGGCAGAAAAATCAGAAACATCTCAACGTAAATGAAAGTATATTTTCATGTTTATGCTGAATTAACTTTGTATAAACTACGTGAAGATTTCATGATTTTCCAAAAAGGTGCCAAGTAATCAAATATGTAACTATGGCCCACTTATGATCAGCCAGATGAACAAAGTGAGAGCCTTCTCCATTGCAGTGGTTAAAAATTCATTATCATAGCTGGCAACTGAAGGCAGCTATTGGCCCATTTAGACTAGACACCAAGATAACAAAACATACTGTAGTTTTATGCTGGCTGCATAAGCAAGGCACTAAGAAACACTGTAAAGAATTTGCTGAGTCTATCATACTAAAAATCTAGGCTGAAATTCTGCCTTTGTGTGATCTCACAGCTTCTCTCTTTCTGAAAAACTATTAATAATCTTCCAAAACCTTGGCCAAAATACTTTTTTTCAACACCAAAATGGTATTTCAAAAAAATCAAAGGGACTGAGTGACAAAATAGATGAATCAAATGTGAAAGTCCCTGATGTTTCTTCAGCTTTTGGTCTACCTAAAGGTGCATACCAAAAGGGGAGATCTGTGCACATACTGTGGTGTAGATGCACACAACACTCACAGATGCTGGATTTTAACAGCCTGGCCTCTGGAAAGCAGTAAGGCAAACAAGAACTGGCACAGTAAATACCAAATCTGACAATTTTTTTCTACACAGTAGTTAGTTAATAAAAATCTGCAATCATAGATCTAATTCCATCAGTACAAAATGAATCAATGAACAGATAATACAACAATCCTGAATATGTGCATACATGTCTAATGATTAATTAAATACATCATAAATCAACACATAAATACAGAATATAATAGCACAGGATAGGCACATATTTTCAGAGTATCCCTTATCACTATAGAATTAAAATTAAGAAGACTTAAGATTGACTCACTTGTCATCAATGCTATTTTGATAATATATGTGCAAAAGTTTATCCTTTATCCAGCTCACTTTCTCTGCAGCATCTTTTCCAGCCTCAGCATGAAGACAATACTTCTTGTACAGCTGGGCAAGACCCATCATAGCTTCTTTTCTTACTCGCCACTTGAGAGGGAAGAAATTAAAAGAAGTTGGGGAATTGGTTTTGGCAAATAAATAAAATAAAACATACAAAATACAGTAAAGATATAGACGAGCGAAAGACAAAATAGCCACTTTCTGATCTCCTATATTTAGACACTCAAAAATGCTGTTTGAAGCCTCTAGATGAGAACTTACAAAGCCTGTGTAAGGGTATTCTTGCCAGTACTATACAGATTAAATATGGTCATACCCAGGATTTCAGGACTTCTCTGTGCCGAGCAAAGAAAACCTGGGAGCTAGCCAGCAGAAAAGAAGTTAAGTACAGTTTAACATGTATGCCTGAGTAAGTGTCTTACTGAGTCAGCATTTGGAAGGCTTATCTATTCAGAGACAGGCACCAGAAGTGGCAGACTTCTTTCTTCCCATTGCCTTGCACCATCTTAGAGCACCACTGCCTAGGCATGGGAGATCTGGAGCCTAGGCCAAGCAAAACCTGCTAGGCTTGAAGGCCACTCTTAGTGGCCTCTTAGGCCACTTTCCGGGACAGTGGGAGAAGTCCATTTTGCTGAAACCTTGAAGCAATCACTCCAAGACTGCAGGGATTAAGGTAAAAAAAGCCAGAGTATAACAGCTACAGGAAGAGTTCATGGATTCTCCATCTTGCTTTTGGTGGTCATACTTTATCCCTCAAGTAAATAACAAGTATCCCATTATTAAACAATTTAACAGACAAGATCCATAAGCCTTCCTGTGCTATTCGTGTAAGGAATCATACCAGAACCGACTTGAGGATTAACTTAGGCAGCATAGTGTCTCATACTGAATGATTTACACAGTAAATCTCAGAAGACATTTGTTTTCCAACATCATTTAGAAGAAATGCAAGAAATTCAAACTGAAAGAGGTAATTTCTTCCAGAACACACCAGGTATCACTTTTGGCCTTGAACCCCCAAGTACTAAGAACGCTCAGATCATTTCAGCCTATGAAGCATAAATGTAGGTGCTACTATTCATACCGTGAGCAACTTTCTCTATCTTGTTAAACTGAAGGCTTGAATCAATACCACTGAGGTATTGCACATTTAATTTCTTAGTAGTTTTACTGAATGATTTCTTTTTCTTGAAGAGCAAAGAAAAGACAAATCTTCAAGATAATATGGCTCATGTCACCACAAGACACCACTAGCTATTGGAGAAAGTTATAACAGTAAGAC
Source organism: Certhia americana (assembly GCA_018697195.1). Taxonomy (NCBI): domain Eukaryota; kingdom Metazoa; phylum Chordata; class Aves; order Passeriformes; family Certhiidae; genus Certhia; species Certhia americana. The sequence goes on along the minus strand of CM031860.1, from coordinate 43,447,109 downwards.
CGAAAAAATAAACTTGTATTTGGTTACATATTTAAGTATTAAAACCATAAATGACAGGTCAAGGTAGTAATGACTTTGCTAGAACGCAATACAATAATTGTTTTCACAAAAGAGAAAAACTTCAGCTATAAATAGATGTTATTGTTTAACTTTTCTGCAGGAATTTGTTCACCCCTGTTGTGATCTAAAGCATGTTTTAACGAAAATGAAGGCCTGAAAGGGAAACATTTTCAAAAAAGTAATAACATTTTTGTGCATTCAGATACACCCTTCCAGCGCAGGTGACAGCTCTGTTAGATCTCCTATATTAGACAAGAAGAATGGCAAAACTCATCAGGAGAAAACAAAAAAGGATTTCTAGAAATGATTCCAGAAAATCTAAGCCTAAAATGAAGGAGTAACAAGGGGTTACAAAAGAAAGGAGGTTTGGATTGCAAATAGAATTCTGATCAGTGAAATGCTGCAATCATCTGAATCATGCCATAAAGTATGTCTCAGAGCATGTAGAAAGTTGCAGACTTGTAATAGGAGACACTGGACCAAATCCCTTAGAGAATGTTTTAAACACCATGGAAGCAAGTCATTGAATAGGAGATACACGTATGGAAAAAAGACTACAATGCTTCTGAGAATTAAAGCTGAAACAGCAAATAAACCAAGATGTAATAATCAGTTTCAAAGGCAGCATATGTATAAACACAGCTAACAGAATTACCACCCTGATTTAATTAACAGAAGAATTTTGATAACCTTAGCTTCCTTGGTTGATCAACATAATTAAATTCCTCCACTGATGACTGTTGGTCTCATTTTTGAAGAAAAATTGCTATTGAAAGTTCAATGCAATCCCTTACCCATTAGATTAACTAACCTATTCCTTTCATAAACATCTTACAATTGTTCTCCATCTGGAAAAAGCCACAAAGGTTTTCAGTATGGTTACAGCCAACAAAGATATAGAAAAATGTGTAAAATCCTACACCAAAAATGAGTGTATGATTCCATGGCTCCTCACTCTATAGCTTTTGACTTCAATTGATGATGTGCAAGTCAGTTCTTATGAAGGTCCTGAGTCTTTACTTCATGACGACTGTTGGGAGAAATGCCAATGAAGTCAGATGTCAAAATCCTCTGAACTTCTCAGGTTAAGATTATTACAGTATAATGGAAAAGAATATTTTTGTTATTTGTTTTTAAAATGTCTTCTAATTATTCTGAAAAGTGAAGATGCTGGAGAGACACTTGAGGTAGTGTTCCCATGGCGTTTTCCTAAGAACCATTATTACCAAAGACTAGATTTCAGATTTTGGGAAGCATCTGTTACCAGAGTTACTTCTCTATCTGGAGGAATAAGAATGGATTTGAAAACTACTGGTGGAAGTGGGGTTTGTTTGTTTTAAATTGCTGTTTTTAAATAGATACAATTATCATGCAAATGACTATATAGATCAGATTAGCTAAGGATATTCGTTTTACAAATTAAGTAGTGCCTTTTAGCAAGAAACTTTTACTCTAGAAAGTGTTTAGACTATCTTTACCAATACTGTGTCAACTAGAATATGGTCAGGAGAAAAAAAAAAAAAAAACCAGATCACTTAAATGGCATACTAGTTAGCATGATTTCAATTTTTTCCCTGCTTTATAAAAATAAGAGGCAGAACTGAAATGACAGGTTGGCACTTGACTTCTGCCTGTTGGACAAGCATTCTTTACACAATAATTGCAATACTCATTTGATAGATGATTGCAGGCCTAAAAAGATGAAGTCAAACTGATGAATGATCATTTAGGAGTTTGCAGTAGATGTGTCCAACAGAAACCCAGCTACAAAGGGTAAATGCAGCCAGCAAAATACAGAGTTCTTCTAGAGAAAAAGAATGATTAAAATAGATAAAATGCACTCCAGCTGGAATTGAGAAAATCCTACATAGAAAACATAGTTACATGAACATTATCAATGTTCCTCTCCCAAACTGGAGAAAAATCCTAAAAGTAAAAAAATTTTAAAAAACAAAAAACAAAAAACAAAAAAAACCCAAAACAAAACAAACAAACAAACAAAAAAAAAAAAAAAAACCAAAAACAAACAAAAAAAAAACCCAAAAAACCCCCAAACAAACAAAACCACAAAAAAACCCCAAAAAACCCCAAACAAACAAACAAACAAAAAACCCAAACAAACAAACAAACAAAAAAAACAACCCAACACAAAAAAACCCCAAAACCAACCCAGATGAAAGTTTAGAAGTCCTTGATCTTCATTTTATGGCATTAATTATATTTACCAACACATCCTATATTGCAAGGATCTACTTCAAATGCTAAGTATCTGTTGTAGTAATTTCTAGTCAGTGCTCAATTTTATTTTTTCCTCAAGATATATTTTCATTAAAGCTCTTTCCAGAGATTTTTATAAGAGAAACATCATCTACAGACAAAGTTATTCTTCACTGATTGCCTGACAAAGCACCTAACCTTGAAATGCAACATATCAAACCTATGACTGGTGTGAAATGACTTAGTCAACCATACAAGGAACATTGAGTTCCTCACTGATTTAAAGCCACACAAAAAAAGACCTAGCTCTGTAGAAATCAGTATTACAGCTGTGCAGTAATAGCTGACTGCCCCTTACTGAAAGCAGCAAGCTAAAGGAAAACAGAGACACTGTGTTGAAGACACAGTAACAATCATCCCATTCTCACTAGGTGGAAGTCCCAGTGGGAAGTAATGGCTATACTAAAAGTTTTAAGATCTCACAAATGACCTTTTGGACATGTTTAGTGGCTGAAAAAGAAGGAAGGTGATCTTGATTACTTCTGAGAAACAAGCAATGTCAAGCTGCAAGTACAACTAATTGAAGAGCTGTTTTATAACAGTGGACATACTCAAAATCAGTATTTCTCTGTGTAAAGATGACATCCTTTTCTCAAAATCCACTACAGTATCATCCTCACTCAAAAGTGGAACAAAAAAAGTCACATTTTTAAAAAAATAACTGAAGTAACTAGATAGAATGACACAGGGGGGCATTTTTCTTTAGTCTATCAAAAAGTAACAATAATAAGGAAAAATAAATCAACATGGCTACATAGCACAGAGAATTTTGCTATTAAGCATCACCTCCAAAGAGCATGGAGCCACATCCGAACAAATGTAAACAGGAAACAGTATAAGCTCTGGCAAATTGAAAGTAAATCCTTGATGAAGCATGGGCAATAGTTTCAAAATGAAGTTACTTAAAGCATATGAACTAAACATCTTCACCAAAGCTTCCAGAAGCAGGAAGCCTTTCAGACCCTTTCTGTATGGAAGACAAACAGATTTATTCCAGGAGAGAGGTCTGAAGAGGTTTCTTAAAGTATCATTAAGAGACATTTAAAAAAAAAAAAAAGGAAATCAAGAAGGAACAAAATCATTAAAACCCAGTGGTAACCCATCTATAACTTTTCCAGGAATTTAGACATTATATACCAAATGCTGATTATTCTATTATTGCAATCCATCCATAAACAGATTGAAGACAGCAAATGTAAAAGAAACCAAAGGGTCTGAAGAGGAACAATGTGCCACTTATCAGAACATCTGATTTTGAATCAGCACACAGGCTGAAATAGAACAGTAATAACAACAAAGAGCTGACACTACTAAAATAAGTTACAGAAATGTGTCATTGAATTTTATATAATGGGAAGTTTTATGCAAGAAAAAAATCACTTTTTGCAGACCCAGAAGTACATCAGTAAAATGCATTAGGATCCCAAAAATCTTCCAACAAAGTCTCATATGAGAGGGCCTTAAAATAAAAATTCTGTTGCGAATTAATTAACTAAAACATAGGGGAAAATGGGTGGAAATAAATTACTGAATTTCACAATGGAGGGAACAAAAGGAACCTACAGATGGAGTCAGAAAGGAATCTCTGACACTTAACACATGAAAATGATTACAAAATGAACTGAGGAGTGTATAAAATTTACTGAGGTAGTCTGATGTAACACCATAATTAAGAATTGCAGAAAAATGTCATGCCACTGAATTGTTACGATATGAAATGGAAGAAATTCAGATTAAGGACAGGTTTTCCCACCAGCATTAACTCTGCATGTACAGTATCTGGCAGTATACCATCTAAAGTTATTCACGAAAAAACATTGACATGAACACAAATGCTTTCAAAAATTGTCAGCTCAGTGCTCAGAAATAGCAGAAGAGACAGACAATGTTTCAGAATAAGGAAAAAAGTTATCACCAAGTATGTACACAACATGGTGCAAATTGTGAATGCCATTCAAAACCAGATGTTCTGATGAATGGCATATTGTTCTTAAGTCTGGTCACCTTAGTTCCAACAGGACACAGAACATCCAGACAAGAATGATCAGAAGTACATAACAATCAATTTGTCTGGAAGTTAATCAGGTGATGCTTTAGAATCGAAAAGAAAGAACTGGAGAAGGTCTGGTATTCATATTTATTAAATATAAATCAGGCAAAGAATATTTTATGAGTCAAAGTAATTTTTTTCATATAATTCAAGAACTATGAGATACCCAGTCAAATCATCAGACACGTTTAAAAGTAAAAACTGAAGTTACTTCTTCCAAACATGCATTAAACTTGATTTACTCATACACCTGTCACAGAGGCTTATAAAGTACAAATAAATTCAAGAAAGAACTTGATAAATACATGGAATTAAGTTCTGTTGAAAGTTATTATGAACATGGGTCAGCAGACTTAAGAAATCCTTAAATCATAAATTGTTGGAAGCCAAAACTGACCACCGTGAGAATAATAATGGGTTATAGTGACCTTTGACTTAAACGTGTGACCATTCTTATGTTCCTACAATGTAACTGTGTTTATCACAAGCCTATTTGCTTGACAACACTTGATTGATGCCACCATAATATGGAATTTTCGTTAAGATGCTCTCATAAGAAAATTTTTTTTTTTTTTATTGGCAGTATTCTTGTTAATAGTCATCTCTGAAGATTCTCTGAATCTGTGGCTTTGGGGTTTTTTTGGGTTTTTTTTAGTTTTACTTTTACCAAAGTATATTAGAAGCAGGTAATTGCTGAAAGTACAATATTAACACTTACCCGTTTGTCCAGTGTTCTTTCCCTTACAAAGCCAAGCAGCTGGTCATTGACTAGAGAGAGATCTCTCTTGCCCGCAGTAATAATTGTAACAATAACATCATGTCGAATGGCTTCTTCTGGGTCATGTGATCTAACCTTCAAATATTCTGTTAGGAGCAGAAACAGTGAGAAGCTTGGCTTTTTTATGTAGGTGTGATGTACTCTAATTTATTAATAATGTTTAATCAATTAAATGTCAGACATATATCACAACCATGTAATCTATTAAATATAGAGCTACCCACAGGAAACAGCTGTTTCAATGTTTTCTATGTTAAATATAAAACAATTAGATAACTGTATCAGAAGAATACAGGAGTGACAGGTTTTATGATAACCTCATTTGCAAGAAGCAATGAAATGAAATAAAGTTTACCAGAATATATTGTAAGTAAAGGGGTGGCGGGGGAAGGTGAGGGAACAAGAAGTAACACAAAGAAAAGAAAACTCTCATTCCCAAAGAGTGAAAAATGAAAATAATAGATCAAAATTACTGACAATTGTTGTAGAATAGTTTGCATCAAAAAACAACAGTATTTTCAGTTAAGCCTGAAAATCTCTTGCATAAAATGATACTGTAGAGAAAGAAAAAACTTCATAGTTTAGATCAGCAAAAAGGCATTTTCTGAATTCAGTGGAACAGTAGTGGGGAACTCAGTCACTGGTTTTGAAAATTAAGACAGGATGTTGCATCAATGTTTGTTTTGCCTCATCCAAAGTTTCTTTAGAACTTGAAATTACTTTAAAATTCATTCTGCAACGGGTAGCCTCTTAACGACTCACTCTGACAAAATCATACCCTCCTCTTTCTAATAACCAGCATTTCCTGTCTTCAACAGGAATCAATTACTCAGCAGATACCTCTTTCATCCAGCACCAAGCACTGGACTTGACGCATTTCAGAACTACACTTGCTATGTACAAAAATAGTTACACAGTTCCTTGCTCATTTTGTAGCTTATTCTAAACCCCTGTATGATGAGCATCTCACCAGTGAGGTCTTTTGCTAAGTCTGGATGGTTCATTAAACAATGACTGGCGAATTTCACACTCTCTAATCTCACAGGGACATGGATATCATTGAACCTAGAGGGATAGAAGATGATGAATGTTAATTTTTAATTAGCTTTGCAAATCAGTATTATTCTCTATGTAGTAACATGTGTTGATAGTATGTTCTGTTAACTATTAGAATACTTTTATATGGCAATATTAGAGAATATCAATGTTTTCAATTTATCTCCATAATGTACTTCATATCATACAAACATTTGTTACTTCTTGTGAAATTCAGTCAGGACTAAAATTAAAGAATTAATATGGTGTATGTGGATAAATGCTGACTCAATGGATTTTGCCCACTGACTTCTGAACACAGTTCTCCATTCATCAACTGTCTGTATACATAGATGCACACAAAATTACAGAAATATAAACTGGTATCAAACAGGAACCATTTGAAAACATACACATTTTAAAAAATCATGACTTCTACATTTATGTAAAAGAAATTCTCTTGTCACACAGAAAGGTAAGTGCCAAGCCAAACAGACAGAGTGAACATTATGAAATTTCAGACAATGCTGGCATAGCTATTGTGCAAATTCTGCTATGCATATAATGTGCTGTCTACCTAACTTATATGCCCATAACTGATTGCAATATAGCAGCAGTCCTTCAGGCTTCTTCCTTCTAAAATATAACTGTATGCGGTTTTCTGCTTTGAAGATCTAATAAAGTAACTTGCTCAAATACAAATAGCTACATCCTATAAAAAGACAATGAAAAAGGCAATACTGTAAGAAAACACAAAAAAGAAGATAAATTCAGAATTACATCCCATTTCTCTTACCGCCCAAGGAAGCACTGCCAAAGAGGTCGATTTTGTGTGGCCAGATCAGAATCTTTGGAGCCAAAGAGTTTAGCCAGAAGTCGAACAACAGCCAAACGTTCCTCTCCATCATTGCTCTAAAAATCAAAATATGAAAAAGGAACTGTAAATCATTATATGTAATACCTTAGCAATAATTTTCTTTGTTTTTTGAACAGTTGGATTAAAAACTGAGTTTGAAAATATTTCTGATAATCCTCATTCTCTTTAATTATCTTATTGTATTGATATGAGGCAAAATACACAAATATCAATTAAGCTAATGTATTACAAACACTGAATAGATGGCTGTGCTTTGAAATAAAAGTAGGAATATTTTATTTCAGGAATAAAAACCATACACTGTACTCTAACATTTGACAATATAAACAATTAATGATTTGTTTTAAAACATTTTTAAATGTTTTAAATGTGTGTGGAAAAGACACCAATTTATGATGACACAAACACACATGCACTAATGAAAACCACATGTAATTTCACCAAATACCTATTTCTTGGTTACTTTTGTTTGTTGCAACCATAGCTTACATGTACATCCACACATACAAAATCATTTCTCTTGTCCACTTACAATCGTAGGAAAGACAAACAGCTTTTTAATTAAAACCCCCAGAAATTTCCAAATCAGGATAAATTAACTATTTTCAAGGATTCAAAAACAGTCAGATGACTTATTAGCTGACAATAACAAATCTGATAAAATATTAGGAAATACTTTCCCTATTATTGAAACATTATTTCATAGAAAAAAGTTCTGCAAATCAATACTGAAGCTAACACATTTGCATTTCATAAGATAAGCCAACCACAGCATAATTACTTTATAAATTTTAGGTGTAATCCAAAGATTAAGTAGCTGAAGCTTTTTTGCATTAGACTGCATTAATTTATCATTATAATGATTATATATATTTTGTGTGTGTAATACATATCTGCAAGCACAATAAGCACATAATTGCATACAACTTTCCAGTATCCCTTATTTAATATTATATTTACCTTCAAAAGAAAGCTATAAATAGAGACTTTTTATCCCTCTACTAGAACCCTTATTAAATCTACAGTTCTGCACTCTTTATATCCCCACAAATTTAACTGGTTGTCCAAAGCTACACTGTAACCCACCTTCAGCTTGAATTCCAGCTGGGGCATGACAGACAGCAGTAAGTGAGGATCTATGGCAAAAAGCTCTTGTATCAAGTCAAATACATGTTCTGATAAGTCACTTACTGAAGACTTTCCCAGTACCAGAACCTGGTTAAAAAACTAAAATACAAACAATATTATATAGTATATTTTCCTTCATTAGTGCAAACATTATTTTAAAAAATTATTTTAATGTAGTATAATTAGTATATAGTATATACTACATATATTATAATGTAGTATAATTGTTTTATACTAATGGAAGGCACTCAAAGTACTATTTCTTCACTACATCAAAGCATTTCACCCATACAATTTTGGCTCAAGCAAATAACATCCTTCTCACTTCAGTTTTATCAATTTTATCAAGATAGTTACAGAGATTTGAAATTATCATGTATTGTCACGTATGATTTGAAATTGTTATATTAAACTATCTCCCAAGCAAAATGAACAGGTAATAAAAGAATTGTTAACTTAAAATGCATATTCATCCAGCAGAACATTGACCAAAACCCAAACTTTTTATAATTAAAACCCAATCCAACTGAAGATGATCAAATGCTGAAAATAAAGGTTCTCTGCTTCAAATCCATTTTAAAGAATATCAGATGTCTATGCTATGCCTTGCAATATTTGATGGGTAACTTATCAAGGTCATTAGTGATCTAACAGAAACAAGTAGCCTAAATTATGAATTATTTATTTTTGGATATATATAAAAAGTATATTATAATTTAATACTTTTGGTTAGATATTGTGAGTTAAGTGCAAATGCAATAGCAAAAAGCTATGAAAGAGAAAGTAAGGAGAATAGTATTAAATCAATTCAAAGGTTACCTTATGTACTATCCTGTTTCCAGATACTACTAATACAAAGCTTAAAAAAACAGGGGAACTGGAATGTGTAACTGTTAGTGAGACTCCTTGAGCTTTCAAACACTTACTGATTTATGTTTTATGAATCTGCCTAATTCCCTTTTTTACTCTGAATTTTATTAATTCTATTGGCTTCAGCACCAAGGAAAGGCAAGAGAATGGATCGGACCACATTCATCAAAGACTGCAGCAGTTGTATTAATAGGCAGAACACACAACACTCACGTTCAACAAGAAGAAATTATAATTTGAAGGAAACCTTGTAAAAAGCATAGCTCTTTTACTCTTTATGACTACAAGTCATAGCAAGTTTAGGACAGAAAGTAAATCTAGCAAAGAGCTGGAAGCTTGAAATACTTCATCCTAAAGCTTGGTATGAAATGAGACCTGTTTGCTTGCTGGTCATATGAAGCAATAATAGTTCCTTTTGTTGTAACAGGAATTTTGGTGGTCACCTATTTAGGCTTAACGTTAGACTGAGATGGATAAAAATTAATTTCCCCTTTGCTTATTTGAAATACTCCACACACTTAACAACCAAGCCAACAATATCCTATTTGGAAAATTGCAGTATCTTCTATAAAAAACATTTAAAAGAAGAGAAACGCCCATTAAATCTCCAATAGATCAAGACAGTAAAAAGAACACTTTTTACTTGCAGATAACACGGATTAATTAATTTACATACATTGGCAATACACGGTTCAATGGTCTGGACGGTCCTTTTCAACAGGACTTTTGCAAGATCAAACGCTTGTTTGTTAAGGTTCTGAAATACAGAAAATATAAGATTTTGCAGAGTTTTCACATGAAATAACAAATTTTGAAGAAACACTATCATACCTCCATTCGCTTGAAAATTAATGTGCAACAAATCTGGCACCAAAAAATTAATTATTTAAAAATAATATTTAAATGTGGTTTTGTTTGCCCCTCACATGCTCATTAAAAGTACTCTGTAGCAAGTTCAGCCTTGTCTAGAGAGTAAAAACTGCACTGACTTCTCCACAGAGTGTACCAAATGCTCTGAGACAGCCCACAGTGAGACTACAGAAAGCACCTACAGTTAGGGAGAGACAGCAATTAACTTTCCAAGTATGCATTTGATTTTAACATGACAAATCTGAACATTGTTTATATTGCTCTTGAGCAAGGAAAAGAATGGAACTGCACACGTGGAAAATCTGACTGTTCAAGTCTGTACAAATCCCATATACAGTATCTCGTATCATCTACGGATTAATGCAGCTTGAGGGAAAAAAAAAATAGTATTGGATGAGCTGATTACCCTGAAAATTACAAAACACTGTAGATAAAATGCAGGTAAAGCCTAGGGATGACTGATTCTTGGAAATACGGTACTAGGTAAGTCTACACAGAGAACAATTCCCTTATGTTCTTTTAGCTAATGGGATCACAAGGACAGTTCATCAACAGATAGTAAAGAGAAACAAGTGGCCAAAGGCTCAAAAAAATATCATCTCAGTCACCAAAGCACTAAACTGATGTCACATTATAGAAGACAGATAGATTTGTATAAATTCTTCTCAAAAAAATATTCCAACACTTTCTCCCCAAACCCAGCCATAACTAAAATCTTGCTGACTGGTATCTGGTATTAATTAAAAGATTGCCTATCTCAAACTTCAAAATAAATTTTCTATGGATCTTCAATACAGGTTTTTCCACACAACCAAACCAACAACCCAAATACACACATGAACACAGAACACCACAACACCAAAGAACCAAACAACAAAACAGCCTTGAAAAGTAATAAATAATTTGATAAAACAAATAATCAATTATTTCAACTATTAGGAGAAAAGAAAACCTGTGAGTCTGGATTACCCATGCTGTAGAACATGCAGAAGAAAATACAGATTTTTAGCACATGAAAATGTTTTTACAAGTAAGACTGGGAAGAAAAATACTCTCTGAATAGCATCACTTTTGAAGTTAATAAGAAGAACTACAGTTTGAGGCCACAGGTCAAAACGTAAGCAAAATGTGACATGCTACTGCTATTGAGAACCTGTATTTACTAGATGAGAGTCATTAACACACACAGAGAACAATGTACACCACATCATCACTTTACTAAGAATGGACATACAAATTAGTATAATCTAGATTTGGAAGTAGACTGTATACATGTCTCACTAAAAACAAAACCAGACTGCATTATCCAAAACACACTATTTCAGCTTCTTTACAAAGACTGAACTTCCATCAAGTCTTGCCAGACTGATATTTTTCTTATGTCATAGCAGAGAATGACTGGTAATTGATTGCTTTGCACAGATATAAAAGTATTGCTATTTTATGTATTCTACAAGAAAATTAACTGTGCTCTTAAGGCTACAATGCTTCTGATTTACATATCTAAAGACAAACAATATAATCACAGATTTTTTTTGGAGGTCTGTTCATGAAAGGAGAACATATTTACAACAGTCAAACTCTGCAAGATCAGTCAAAAGAACTTACTGGTTGGGGTTTTTTTCTGAACTACCAAGGTAAAGCAGTTGTTTAAGTGCTGTTGTTACAGGAAAAACAAAATAACACAGACCAACATACTGACCAAATTACAACACTAAGCACTGACTACAGGATATTTGCTCAGTCATGACCAAGATCTGGTAAGAGTGGCACCAGTCCTCTAAGTGACACTAAATCTGCATTACAACCCAATATTTACACCATGATTATCTCCTGCTTTATCAGAGCCTTGCTTGAGAATTTTCTTCATTAGGCAAAACCATAACAATGTTAACGTTTAAGGATCACATTCCCTTTTACTTTGCCTAAATCCAGTAGTCACAACACACTGTTAAGTTGTAGAAGGCTTTACTGAGCCTTTGTACCCTCAGAGCAATGCCCACCGTCGTTAACAGCATCACCTCAGATCATCTCTCCCTACCTCCATTCCTCACATCTACTTCCCTGAAATTCATTAGAAGCAACTTCAAAAGGACAGTGTATTTTCACAAAGACTCTTCTTATAAGAGGCCTCTCTGTGTCAGCTGTTTCAATAAGGCATTATCTCATTGCTGTCAATAAAAATGATTTGATAGAATGGCATTCCTGTCTCATGATTATGACAGAAGGAATGCAAACTCATCTCAGATAACAGATACTTTTATAAGCTTGACAAGATTTCACAGGTAAATGACAATGGCCACAGTTTAGTCAATCCCATGCTACACGTTTCCATGAATTCTCCATCTTTATGCAACCAAATGAATAATCCCTGCTTTTATATACTAACTTAATTATGTAGTCGTAGATGGACCTGCCTTAATTTTTGTAATTATTTTAAATTAAAAAAAGGAACAAACAGAAACACATACTTGGTAATCACAGTGCAGTTCATCTACTCTAACTTAAGTAACTGAAACTTACAGTTTTTGTAAATACAAGTGTTTCAGCAAGGGAATTTTCTTGGTCAGTGTAAGGCATCACCAGCCTGCATCTCATTTTATCTTACTTCACAGCTAAAGGAGTTGTGTTTACTCTCTTTTTTGATTTATTAAGGCCTTACAGTGAAGGTACTTTAAAAGCCCAAGTGCAGACCCAGTGATCCCCTCTTCAAGGAACATAAAATTTCTCTAGGAAGGGAGCGTGTGTGTGTTCTGTGTCACTCTGTTCCTTATAAGTGAATTACATGAAGAAAGACAATTGAAGGGCTGGGAAACACAACTAAAAAGGTGTAGCAAAGTCTGACTGGCAAGCTGGGCAGAACAGCAAGACACCACAGAAGTCTTGGGAATATCTAAACCCCGCCCCCATTTCTCTGATTCAAAAATATTTAATATCTTCTCTAGGAAAAAAACTCCATCATAACCCAAAAGCAAAACAACCAACTACCTACAATCCTCAAGATATAATGTTTTCCAATTATATTTACTTGAAAACACTTTATTGATGTTTCAGTACAGAGATCCTGAGGTCACACAATCTCTTGGTATCAAATAATCTAGACAATGCTAATCAACAGAACCAGGTAATTCCCAAATGAATGTGAGTAAATAAAACATGATAGCTCAAGTGTACAAAAAGATAAATTAATTGCAAAAGGCAGTAAGAATTACTGTTATTATAACAGTATACTATGATAATATTTTACTTGGCAGACCTTGTGTGCAGGAATGAGGTTAATCAAAATTGAGTCCAGCAGCTCCTGAGTTACTCCATCGCCTTCCATGATGATAGAACTCATCAAATCCAGCATATGCATTTGTACCTTCTGGTTGTGGCTATTACTAAGATCATAAAGAATATTATTAATATTAAATTCTCAGACTCTGGCAAATACTAAGAGTACAATCAAGAAACAACATCTAATGTTGTCCAGTTTGCTCTCCTTACACTCTCCACATCTCAAAACTATTTTTTGTGCCTTTCCTCTCTTATAGAAAGGTTCAGAAATCTAGAACAACCTAGCTCTGCTTTAAAAGAATCAAAACAAAAAAATGACAATAACAACCAATGCAAAAATGTAGATAAACGAATGAGAATGAAGTTTAATGTCCTGCATGGACAACAAATTTAAAAACACATCTACTTGCAGACACACACCCCTCCATAAATGTCAGTAGTTCACACTCATTTGCTTTCCCAGTAGCTCTTCGTTTAGGGAAATAAAGACTTCTGTTCTGACATATTTATCCGTAGTTTATGCAATGATTCAGTCTACCCCCAAATCTGATGATATTTTGACAATTAATATAATAGAAGCAATTCAACTTACTTGATAACTGAAAAAAGAGTCCTAAAAAGCTGAATAAAAATGTCATTGCAATCTTCCAACTCAAAGCAGATGTTGTAAGATTTGACCCAAGCTAAATTCTAAAACAAAAATTAGGATATTTAGGCTAGTACAACTTCACATTAAGTAAGATAAATATAATCATGTTAGCTACGGGGTTTTTCTTTTTAAGAAAAATAATATACAATAGATGTAAATGCTTTGGGGAAAGAGACCAGTATTTGCTTTGCATAGTAAGAACTCCTAACACAGAGGGGCTATGCAAGATACATCCAGAAAAAGCTAAATATAGAATGATCTGATTTCTTAAGTATAAAATCCGATTGACAGAACTTGTTAATATAGTAAGACCTTATTTTTTCTTCATGCTATGAAACAATATGATTTTAAACATTGTGTTTTAAAACATCAAATATCTTGTTTACAAATACTGTTTCTAAAAGCACACAGAACCTCACCACTCAGTTCTTGCCAAAAGCATGGTTTTGCAATGTTTTTAAAGCAAAAATCTTACATTCCTCCTCCCATCACCAATATAGGCACATTTGCATTTTAATCAGTATTTGAAATTTTCTCTCCTGATTAAAAAACCCCAATGTATGGAATTGTAAGGTAAAGGCTAAATTTTAATAAATACCAATTGTTTTAACATGTCCTCAACTACAGATTGACAAACTCATTAAACACAAACAGCATTATAAGTACTAAAAAAAGCAATTCACTGAACTTCAATTAGACTGGTATGATTTACAGAATAAAAGAAATTTGCCAGGCATACTGGCACATCAATAACTGATTACACTTCTTAGGCTTACAGAGCTAATACCATCTACTGAAAGTAACAACCATTGCGTTACCTCTAACAAGTAAAAGTATCTGTTAAATTGAGGGCTCTTCGTGTCCTCCAAGCCTTTTAATTGTCTTGTAATAAACAAGAATATGTCCTGTCAAAAAACAAAGTTTACAAGCTTGATTCAGCAGAAAGTGAAAATGCAATCCTTTAGTAGTGACACCTATCCACATTTTCAAACTCATAGTATGAGAACATTAAATTGTCTTCTTTAGGCACTGACAGAAAGCTCTCACCAACACGGATACTGGCCATCTAGCATTCTTTTACACATCTCTGGCCCTTAAATATTACACTGACTTAGAGGATTAAAGCAACTCCTCTTAAATGAAACTAAAAATCAGTACACATGGGAATAAAAACATTTTCTGTTGGTTTTGGGAGCTCTTTGTTGGGGGGGTGGACTGTTTGGTTTGTTTAGGTTTTTTGGGGGGAAGAGGGTGGTTTGTATTTTTTTCAGCAGGAATAAGGTAGGAGAAAAGCCTTTATTTTGTGAAGCATTTTTACCTTAAGTTTGTCATGGGAAGTATATGGAGCTTCAGGAGCATAGATACGAAAGATATCAGCCAAGCAACATGCTACAAGGAGGCGCACGTCTTTATTGGGATTCCTGAGGAAGAATTCAGATGCAAGGTGCAAGGCTAATGGGAGATACTGCTGCTTCTCATCTTCTGAATCCTGGTCCATATCCATGAAGGTTTTTACCACCATCTGAAAAACACCAGAAAAAAAAAATTGAGTTCTTTCTGCTTTTACTGCTTATTACCAAACAAGACTTTTTAAAAGGATGCAGTGCTATCCATACATGTTATGCTGTACAATCACAATTAGTACTTGATTTTTTGTTAGGACAAATATCAGAAAAAGGGAAGTGCTAATCTGATACTTAAAGGTTTATTGAACTTGGTATTTTAGATTAAGACACTGAAAATCACGTAGCAGTTCTGCTTATTTTGTCAATCTTGACCTGAGGTACAGCACAGAAACTGCTGTGCACAGATGAGGTTGGAGATGGCAGCATCTCTTTCTCAAAGCAGTCCCATTGCAATTCCAAGTGAGGACTCACCTCAGTATGAATGGTGCAAGGGGCTGTAAGCCATCTGGCCTAACACATGGCTACAGTACAATGCAGCTGCTTTAGAGCTGTGCCAGGACTAGAGGAGCCTAAGAGGAGACACAAACCTCACAAAGTGCTTTACATATGCATGATCTATCTAGTTTAAACAAACTAGATACTGGGTAATTTAATCCTTCATGTAAAATAAGACTTAACACTGAAAAGACCTCTCTACATACTTAGACCTGCATCTTTAGCCTTATTAATGTCATGTAAAAAATTAGCCACATGGTTTCCTTGCTTCTTCTAGCACAGCTAGGAACTACTAATTCCTATGAAATGCCACCAAAAGACTTTAATCATTATACAACCCTAGTTAATTGAAACTTTTCAGCATAATGATTTGGCAAAACTGAAAGTAAGAATTTAATCTGAAGAAATAAAAAGTTGCAGAATAACGTTTGAAAATGTTTGTTAAAGGATGAGAATGACTTCTAGGATGCCAGCACAGAATGGGTGAACGTGTCAGAGACTCTTAGAATGACCTTGTGAACTTAGTCTTTGTGCTCCATTCCCCCACATCACTTGAGCACCCTTAGAGTTAAAACTGTGAAGGACAGCCACACTGTATACCCACAGGATTTGGTATGCCCACTACAGACACAGCATACACAGTGCACACAATCAAGAGATACAAGAGAGAATACAGAATGATCAATCTTGATGGGTCAAATTCACCTCTAAAATAGTGATAGTAAAACACAAAAGACGACTGAGCTCACACAGTTAATAAATACATCTCTTACTCCAGCCAGAGTTTTTTTATGCTGTCATTCAAATGATTCTAGGGTTGCTTCTCCATTATTAAGCATGCCCCTGCTTCCAACATGAAAGTGCTGTGTTTCAGCTTGCTTTCCTTCCTGAGTTTTGAAAGGTAGTTTTAAATTTAGATCTTACAAATTAAAATAAATCTTTAACAGCAACCTCTGCTACAGGACATTGCTTAAAAATCCTCCTTAATTTCTAGAAATGTACAAGTATAATTCAATTTGCCAAAAAGACAAAAAAGAGGAGACAAGAGAGGAGAAAAATCCTACACAACAACAAACAGAAAAAAATAACTTTACATCTACAGCCCAGAAAAACACAAATTGTATCATACCAGTCTGTTTCCTTAGAAATATCCTTAAGCTATATTTTAAAGCCCTAGCTGAAAGCACAAAACCATTCTTCTACTGACAACTCAGGTCTGGCTGTTACAGGGCCATTTGTCGCTGTGTCCTGGGGGGAATCAGGCACAGCATCACCAGCTGGTCAAGGGAGGGGATTGTCCTGCTCTGCACTGAGGTAGGCTCACCTGGAGTCATGGATGCAGCCAGAAACTGATCTGCTAAAATTATCTGCTAATGAAACTGAAAACCTAAAATAAACTCTACAGATACAAAAGGCTAAAGTCCAAGTAATTTAAGGCTTTGAATGTCCAAACTGTAAACCACTCATTATCATGCTAACACAGTTTTTACTCCTGAAAAATGAGATCAGACTGTAACAGGAACTCACTACTTTTACATCTGTCTAACTGATGTCTGGTTGTACAGTTGAAACTATTTAGAACACTAATATTAATTTATAAAAAAAAGCATAGGGACTTATCAGCTTTCACAGCAAAAATCTGATACTGTACTCTGTACAAAAAGCAAGAGAAAAATATTCTTTAATAATATTAATGTAACATCATCTATTCCTTTCCAAACAATTAAGCAGTCAATTTAAACACTAATTCTAGCAAATGTAAACAGAATACAGCTATGCACATTTATGATTAAATTCATTCTGTGCTGCTTTTGATTGAGTGCATCTCCATTAATTTGTCACATACTGGTACTTAGTTAGCTTGAAAAAATAAAGTATTATAACTATTCTAGAAATTGACATTATTGTCATTTATACCACAGTGAAATTCTAATTATCAGAGCAAAATTTTACTCTCCCAGGCTCTGCAAATAACTAAGTAAAACGATCAGATTATAACATTGAAGAAATGCAAATGCCTTCATTCAAACTAGTGAAATGAAGACTGCTAAAGTCACTCTCAGCATGTTATGAACATACTGAAAATTGGATAGTTAAATCTTTCAGGAAGGTGTTCATCTGATTGCATCAACCATGCAGCGTGCAAGCCAGTCACTCTGGCTTACCCTTTCACCCACTGGAGAGAAATACACAGACCCTGAGTTTAAGCACAAATGCCTATGATGACATCTACAGATGCTGGCTCAGTTTTGCCCTGGAACTCTACACCAACCATGAAAGCAGCTCAATGTGACTAGAGGCCTGAAACAAGGCAAGATGAACAATACCTGCAGCTTCCTGTGAGACTGTCAGCCTTTCAACTGCACTGAAACATACACCCGAGGTTGCCAAAGGGCTGTTCACACGCTGCCCACATCTCACATGCAGCTTACATGTGGCCAGTTTCCAAAGATGAAATCAGCATGGTAGCTTGCCCTTATGTGACTCAGCTGTGGCTCTTATGCAAGAGCTATGCCTCAGAAAGGGATACTAACTTTTGCTGTTCAGATCTGTAGGATTTAGGAAAATGTTCTGCTGGATCAGGAAGTCCATCTACTGCTGAAACATACTGATGACTCCAGCAATTTGGGGGGGAGAGGTATATAAACACCAAGAGAGGCCAGGGTAATCAGTATAGATAGCAAAAAGACTCAAACCAGCAGCTGCAGAGAGAAAGAAGCAGGAAGATTTAGAAAAGCCTTGCTCAGTTGGCAGGACAAGCATAAACCTCCAAGTCAGTCACAGCAGGGGGAAGGCGTGTACATGCTGCATTTGTTTTACTGTTCTTACACCAGCTTATTCACAGGGCTCCAAAGCAGTAACATTTAACAACCCTTGGCTTGTAGAAACACCAGGGAAAAACTGAGTATTTAAAAAATCCCTTTACAATCACTGAAAGAAGAAATTCAGCAATTGAGAGAATTTGATACCATTTCATTTGTTGTAACAAGGATGATACTGCAAATTAACTTCACTACTAAGATTAAATACAAAAGACATTTAAAAGTAAAACTTAACCAAATAGATGTGAATCCAGATGACACTTCAAGAGCTAGGACAATTCAAGGAGAGATGCCAAGAAAAGGCTGAAATCACAGCAGACCCAAATAATGCAACTCTGTCATCAGAGTGTCTTTACATCTTTCCTCACATGATTTAACCAGTACTATAGGTGATTCTTGCCATTAACTACTAACAAGTTATATTTTTATCTCAGATCTCACAGTAAAACATAGCAAAATGTTTCACAGACACATCTCTGAAAAAAAAAAACCAACTTCATGTGGTACAGATTTAGGATGAGAAGTCTTCAGCAGCCTCAGATACAGTCCTATCTATTAGCCAGAAGCATCAAACAAATGTAGAAAAGAGACATTAAAGTGTGGAGAAAAAGAAAAGAAAAATACTCAAAATCAGGAGGACCAGATGATTGTTATTTCAAAATCTTTAAATTCCTGACAGATGAAATCACAAATGTACTAACACAGGTTTTGTTGGCTTTCAACAATCTTCTCATTGATGAAACAGCATATTCTGTATTATTTTACCTACATCAAGCAAGTCAAACTATTTTCCAAGAACCTAGCTATTAAATTGATCTGGCAGATGAAAAAGCAGAAAAACCGATTACTACTTGTAATAAAAACAGTATACGGAGCAAAGAGTTCATAGATTACTTGAAGTAACTTCCTTGACACACACTTTCAAGTAACTACAAAATTAATTCAAATATTACATAAATAGGACAAGTACTGTTACCAAATTGGGAGAGGGATTGTATAATTACCCACATATTACATCTTTTTAATCAACCCACAGTAGAATTCCAATTCTGTTGTAAAGCTGTAAGATTCCTCATAGTAAAACGAATGCAAGAGAAGGAGGGAACAAGGCAAATAAAATGAGAAAAATCAGATGCCTTAATCCAAAATACTTTTCATGGCACAAATTAGAACAGCTTTTTAAACTGTGCTTCAATATTTTGCTCCGCAAAAAACCAGTCATGTATTGACAATCAACCAGATTGACATCTTGGTTACAGCAACTCATATGGATTGCTGCATGGAAAAGTTCCAAGAAAGTATGCTTCCAAAGTTTACAGTGGTGCAAAAGGAAGTAAAACTCTGTCCTTCCTTCCCAGCAGAAGATAATCCTAATGCTGTTATCACTGCATGTAATGAATCTTGTAGTCTTTGGCCATGAAAAAGCCCATGGGAAAAATCAGATTCATGATGTGCAAAAAAAATACAACATGCTTTTTCTTATCACCACAACCTTTTCAAAATATATTTTGCTCAGAACTGAGTATTTTAGACAATATCACTGATTTCAAATTTTTACTAAAAGTAGCATTTGGAAAATTCAAAACCATTTTTGTACACCTGCAGCTTCTTCACCACTATATGCAATAGTAAGGGGTTTCTTCTTCAAAGTATTTGTACTTTAAACCCAAGTCAATTTCTTTTGTGTTTAAGCAGATACTACTGTACTCCGTGTAAGAACAACCTGTAAGTTCATTTACATTCATGCTATTGCAACAATACAGAATCTTTATAATCTGTCATTTCTTTTGAAATGATGACTATTTGAGTGATCATACAGCTATCTGGAGACAAGATTGAACTGTGTACTGTTAAGACTACTGGTTGGCAAACAGGTCTGAATTTCTGTCTGGTTTTGGCTTCATGTGACATGGAGATCCCGTTTAACCACTTGTAGCCACCATCTCCTTCTCCCTTTCCTATTACTCACCCTGCCCTGCTTCCAGCCATGCAGTGCCAGTGCACTTGTTGAACAACTCTGTGATTAAATTTAATTTACTGGTCTGTCCAAAAAGCCTCTTGGGAAAAGTCCTGGATAGTTTTCTGACAAGCATAGTTAGATCCAAGACAAATCTGATGCATTCCAGAACCAGAAGCAAGAAGATAGTTAAGACTTCAATGGCCAAGACCAGGAAGTGAGGAACTTAAGACTTTCCCGGGCATAAACTCTTAATGAACAACCCAAGAGAGGCATGAATTCTTAACCTTACTAATTGCAAGCTCAGAAAGCCTGAAATGGGCAGCTATAGATAGCCAAATCTTACTAGGTCCCCCAAAAATTTACCTTTACTTCTATTTAGTAAAAATTGGCAAAAGATGCGATCACAAATCATTTAAAATTCAGGGTCTCAGAAATATGTTGCTACAATAATTTTTAGAACTTGTATCCAATGTATCAATTAACTTATTCATTTTAATTTAATAATCTGTTTCCTGGGATTTTATCACGACCTGAGACAGCAGAGGTTTCTCATTTACCTTTTTAGGCCACCACTTGTTTTTATGACTCTCATCATATCCTCATCCCACACCTTTAGAGGCAAAGTTTCACTACAACTTTAGTATTGCACAGAGTACATTCCTAGAGTATGCAAACAAGCACACACACCTGATTCATGTAAGGGAAGCATAAGACAGTATTCACCATCTGGGTCCTTATCCAGCACTAAATTCTCTAAGTTTTTTCAACAGAAGCTGTTTAGTCAAAGACTTCATTGAGCAGCCTCAACTGATGCATCACAATTCCCTTATTTAGTCCCTTACAACTTTGTGAAGTCATAGTTTTATTTTCTCTCATTATTCCTCATCATGCTTTAATCAACATTAAGCCCAAAAGCTCCCACTGAATCTATTCCACTCATTATTTGACTTAATACAAATTCTCTTTGGCTATAATGAACAAAACCAACTCACCACATCACATTTCCCAAACAGCTAAAAGATTTTCAGGTGTGCAAAGTACTACCTGACATTAGGTCACTGTAGGGTTTATCACCAACAAAAGTTATTTCTTGGTATCTACTTTTTATTTACAAGCAGCTTTGGATACATGACAATACTGAGCTACCCAATCCATGATATTTTAATTTTAATGCAAGAAACATTAAGAAATATTGTTAGTTTGGATGTACCAATATTACAATCACTAAGGTATTTTGTTATACCAGTTTTGAACTGGTTCTCTCAATTTTTCTATGACACAAACTATAGTCACAATAAAATCACTTGTTTTAACAATGTATGTATACTTCTCAAATAATGAAAAGAGTATTTATATATTTATCAGTACATTTTCATACTCACACTACTCCCCATCTCTTACACACCTATGATTCAAATGTGGTGTCACAGCACCAATTTTCATTTTATTTCTTTAAGTGATTCAATCCTCAGCAGTATCTAGTTCTTTATTAGGAATAAAGGAAAGATCTGCAATGGTATTCTTTGCAATTTTCCTGCTGAAGACTAGTAATTGTTTAAATACCCTAGGAAGGCTTCTAAAGTCACCTAAATTCTCCAAAACTTTGCTTCCACATACAGTGATACATAATGAAAAAGTTTTGCAGAGGGTCTATAAAGAGCCTATTTTTTAAATGTTCTAATGATAATTCAAGACATTATCAGCTAGAAGCATCTCCTTAAGAAGTCCTCCTCGCCAGGTAAAATGGCAAGTGTTATATATGGCTGGGGCAAAACAAAAAAATTCCTCAAACCTTATTCCCTACGGCAAAGGAGTTTCTATTTCCTTATGAAGCTTTGCAAATAGTTTGATAATAGCCTCCAGGTGTGAGGGAGAAGATTCTTCATAACCAACTCAATGCTGTGTGTTAATTTATTTCCTCTTCCAAAGAGAAAGGTGGTGCTAGACAAAACAATGGTATTTCTATTTCTACTGTGAACTGACCGTAAGGATTCATTTTGAAGTGATTATTTAAGATCAATTCTTACGACACAATTGTGTGTTACGGTTTCACATTAAACACACCTAGAGAGCTATGCTGCCAACAACACTGATGTTGTAAAGACTATTATGTCTGTATCTACAGTATGGTGCAGGTGCATCCCATGGTACATCTTACACTCTCCTGACTGTCAACCAGAAGCAGAGCATATATAGAGTGCCATGCTTTTTCCTGCTTGTGTTTTGTAGTAGGTTGATCCTGGCAGGATGCCAGACACCCTATCTATCACTCTCTATCACTCCCCTGCACAGCTGGACAGGGGAGAGAAAATACAACAAAGGGTTCACCAGCTGAGAGATGGATAGAGAGAGCTCACTCACCAAATACTGTCACAGGCAAAACAGGCTCAAATTAGAAATACTGATTTTATTACTAACAAAATCAGAACAGGATAATGAGAAATAAAACCTTAAAAACACCTTCCCTCCTATCCCTCCCTCCTTCCCAGCAGCACAGAGACAGGGAATGGGGATTATGGTCAGTTTGTCACATGTTGCTAGTCCTACTACTTGGGAGACAAGTCTCTCCCACAGGAGAGAGTTCTCCAAGACCTTATCCAATACGAGTCCATCTCACAGGCAACAGCTCTCCACAAACTGCTCCAACACAGGTCACTCTTCCATGGGATACAGCCCTTCAAGGACAGGCCGTTCCAGTGTGGGTCCCCAAAGGGTCACAAGTCCCACCAGCAAACCTGATCCAGCATGGGCTCCTCTCTCCATGGGTCTGCAGATCCCTTCCAGGACTTGCTCCAGGACAGGTCTCCCATGGGGTCACAGCTTTGTCTCAGGTACCCACCTGCTCCAGTGTGGGACTCTTCCAAGGGCTGCAGGTGGATCTCAGCATCTCAGTGGTCCTCTGCAGGCTGCAGGGACATAGCTGCCTCACCATGGTCTTTAACACAGGCTGCAGGGGAATCTCAGCTCCAGTGCCTGGAGCACCTCCTCTGCCACCTTCTCCACTGACATGGGTGTCTGCAGAGTTGTTCTTCTCATATATTCTCAACACTCTCTTTCTCTGGCTTCCATCAGCACAAATAACTTTTTTCTTTCCCTTCTTAAGTCTGTTATCACAGAGGCATTACCACCATTCCTATTTGGCCCAGCCTTGGCCAGTGGCACACCCATCTTTGGAGCCAGCAGGGATTGGCTCTGCCAGACATGGAGGAAGCTTCTGGCAGCTTCTCCCAGAAGCTACCCCTATAGCCTGCCCCCACTATGAAAGGCTGGCCACATAAGCCCAAAATGTTTCAACACAATCAATAAATGAGACAAAAAAAATAGAAGTTTCTTCCAAGAAAAGTGTTGTTCTCTTTCAGCAATCTTCTAAATTGTGGTGAGCTGAACACCTCCCAAAGCAGAAAATTATATGAAACTATTTATACCTTGATCTTTAACTGACTGCACAGTCTGTCTTTTAAAAGAAGAATAAAACGTAAAATTTCTTTTATCTGTGATGCTAAGGGAAGAAATAAATTAGAATTTCTTTCATACAACCTGTTGAATGACTGGCAATTGCATATAATGCCATACACAGTATCAGAACAATGGTACCATGGACCAACGAGAAAACAGTCTTTAATTATGACATCAGTTTTTTGGTTTTTTTAGGAGCCAGATTCCATCACGCCTTAGAATTGAAAATCAAGGGGCAAATCATGTGAAACCCAAGCATGAACCATATTTAGTGACAAAACTTCAATGAAGAATTTTGTCTCTTCTGGTGTCATAGTACAATACTGTCATAATAACAACAATTATATAGAATGCAGAAACTGAGAGTTTCCATTTCCAGTGTGAAAGGCCAAACAAAAACCAGAATTGTAAACTTGTAAAAATCTTTGATATTTCACAAGCAAAACTACTACCAACCAGTAACAACAAAAACAAAAAAACCCCTAACAAACCAGCAGATCACACCAGCTCCTCAGAAGGCACTGGCTGCCATGCAGAATCTCTGCCAGCAGCTGGTGAGGTGCCAGCTACCGTGCCTACCAAGTGAGATGTACTGCTGCAAAGAATTTCTCATCAGACAAATGATTTTCCTGCAATGAAGCACTATTTTACCAGATAATTTTGTTACCTGTTGAGCACTATTACCTGTATCAGAAACACCACCCCCTCTCCCCAGCTTTGTCTTTAGGCATGTACCAAGCTCAAAACCAAGGCACTACAAAATGGAACAAATCCAAAATACAAGAATTTTCTTACTTGCTGTGTGTCTGGTAGTTTCATTTTATTTTTATCTAGCCCCATCAAAAACAAAGTTTCTGAAAATTCTTAAAGCACAGGGGGAAAATTGATGCAAAAAAACTGGACCTGAAACTTATCTGGAGTGGTTTTCCTGGCTGTAAGTCTTAATTTTTTAAATAAGAAGGAAGAAAATAATTTCTAATAAATGTATGGAAAGTCCTGTATTTGTGGAATTCATCTAGCAAGCCTAAATTATTTTACTATGCATAATGTCAAGTACCCCTAAGTAACAGACTGACTTCTGATATATGTGAAATTAATAATATTATTAAGACATTTTCCATTAAAAAACTGTCATTACAATGGAATGGGAGACCCAAGAAAAAATAAAAGGCATTGATATTACTGTTATCAGGTGAGAAAAGTCAAATCCAGAATGCTCAGCAAAAGGACGATGCTAAAGACATAGTGATTATGCATAGGATATTCAGTTTCTGAGAAATAAGCCTGTACAATCTATATGATACATCTATGCATGTGATTTTAACATATGGAGCAAAGAATAATAAGAAAAGTCTTCCAAAAATTCATATTACTATCATAATTTCCAATATTAAAAGTGTTGAGATATTTCAAATCAAATATATTATTTATAGAAAGAATTTCCATGGACTTCACAGGACAGTGTTTAAAATGTTTGTTTTAATGTTTTTATTGTTCATTTTATGATATTACATGTAGACTTTTCCATTTTGAGCATGGGAGTAATGGGCATTTGTATGTCCAATGAAAAAGTAAAAGTGAAAAGGCAAGGACAGGAAAACAACAAAAAACAAAAAAAGAAAGACAAAAATCCAGTTTTTCCCATTTGTGTCTCTATATCATACCTATTTTTATTTGCTAGATCTTGATTTACACCCAATCACCAGTAACAGGATTATGTTTTCACTTGTTTCTAACTTTGTTGAACGTTTTAATACTGTTTTCAAGAAATATAGCTACCCTGAGCTGACTGAAAATTATCCCAAATCCAGACTAAGTACTCTGTTTATAAAACCGTGACTTTCTCTTACCCAATTAAAGAAATAAAAATCAAATTTCTGCTTTTAGAGAGCTCTAATGCACCCTTCTGGACTAGCAATATTGTTTTAAAGGATATTATGTCACATATCTCAGAGCAATGGTGGCTTTGCTCAGATTTTCTGCAGTTATTTTAATGTCAGGCTAATAAAGTCTTGACTGGGAATTTTTCTCTAGTATTTTGAGAACTTAAGTAACTCCTTGTTTCCATCGTAAGTGTTCTGCAACTATTTTGCCTATCATTTCATCAAATTCCTTCCTTGCAGATAGCTAGAATATGACCATAACTGCTGTACCTGTCCCTCAACATTCCTCCTATATAATCAGTTTTATGGCTACTGATTTTGTTAAGATAAGAAGCAGGAAAGTATGTCACATATGAAGTGTTAATGCGAGACTTGTTTTTTAAATAACATTTTCAAAAAGTGACTGACTACTTAAAGAAGTTCCAATGAGGAGTGTCTTAAACTTCATTTTTGAAAAATGGAAAGCTCGCTGAGGTCCCAAAAATCAGAGAGCACTGCCATTTCCTTGCTCTGCTAAAAAGAGACTTCAGATAAAGATGTATTTTTTATTAAAAAATACACCTTATGTATTTAATGCTTAATTTATATATTTAAATACATCATTCAAGCTCAGTCTCACAACTGATGATGCTGAATTTAGCTAGAAATAACACTTCACTAAACTACATTGCTAGAATAAGTATACCAAATATAATTTAAATAGCTGCCAGCAATATCCTCATAAACGATGCCTGAAACAGGAATCACAAAATTTCTGAAGATCCAGCATACTCAAAAAAAGCACTTGAGGCATAGTAACTCTGTATTTGCAAAACACCAACATGGTCATCCAGAAAAATCTCTTATCCTCACCACGACGAAGTTTGAGAAATTTCAATGCCAAAAGCACAAAAACCACACAGGTGAGACTTGAGAGAGATTCTTGAGGTTAAAACCCTTAAATTACTTTAACATCTAGTTCAATACTTCATTAGAAATGTTTTGTTACCCACTAAATTTTACAGCTCCTGACTTTAACTCATTCAGTAAATTCCAGCACCATATGCAGTGTCTCAAGACAGTGCATGCTCTGCACCAGTGAGTAACTTTTGTCTTCACTTAAAATAGCTGGAAAATGCATCTGATTCCCTTTCTAGTATCAGGCAGCTGAAACAATGTTATTAACCTGTACCCCAAGCATAAATTTGGTACCCAGTGGCACAAGATTTGGTCAGTTCACAAATACCTGCATCTGTGACACAGTGTCAAAGAGAAATTTGAGACACTTACAAAGAATGCACCAAGCTTCAGCACAAAAAAATCAGGACTGCCCAGAGCACATAGAAAGCAGCCACCTCATCAATAGTATTGGACTGAAGCCAAAACAATGCCTCATTTTAAAATGACCCTTGTTTCTCTGACTCAAAAATTAGAGATTTCACTTCACTTGCTCAGCTGCAGTGATCTCAGAATAGTAGCCCACATGCAAGTGCTGGAGGTTTAATACATCATAAAAAACCCATTGAGTGGGAAAACTAAAAAAGGAGGGGAAATGTTACCTGTAGAAGGCCAGATCTCTTTCACATACAAACTCTGCAGGAGAATGACAACTAGTTGACTAGTTGACTGCCAAAATAAACCACTTGGTTCTTTCTTAAGCATACATAAGGCATTACACATAGGCACAAAATTTAACTTTTCTTATCTAAAACCAATCTTGACTGTATAGTTATTGCCTTGAGGTCCTGAATCCTATAGAAAAGTATTATGCCTATTAAGCTTGCATACACAAGATTTTAAATACATGAAGCTCCATTGCTCTTACTTTTCAGAAGCCTTGAATGGCTTTTGAAACCCTGAAACTTTTGCATTCATGTTCAGTAAGCTGTATTTCTGGATTTTTTAAAGTATTTTGTTCTAATGTTTTTTTTGTTTGTTTTTTTTTAATCAGTCCCATGGTCATAGCATGCAGATCATTGTACTGGTATACTGAACCCATTCACAAAAAAGCCCCCATGGAACATATCTTGCTATCTTTGCTTGCTCATCTTCCCATCCCATAAAGATAACTGTAACACCGCAATATTTTATTCTGATTGAATTGGTGTTCTTCGTTTTTTTTAAATTCAAAATCGACACATTTCACAATTCATCTTCAGAATGAGGAAAGAAAACTTCAGATGTACTTTGGCCTATAAATTGTACAGGTATGCAATAGTCTTCTACAGCTGCAAGAATTCATTTGACATCCAAAAAGTGCTGTTCAGTAAGATTTATGGTCAGGAAACAAAATCTGTCAACTACCATCTTCAGTGTCTAAAACTCAAACACTAAACCAAAGCCACCTAGCACCTTAAAGAAAATGGCTGAGACCTCATATTTTACTATAATTTTTATGGAAGAATAGTGGAGGTAGAAACAAGCAGATGCTGACCAAATAACTGATCTTGAAGAAAATGCTTTAGTATTTTTATTCAATAGTCCCAAAATACTGGTACATTCATGATGAGATTAATTATAGAACTCTTTTTCAGATGTTGAGTAAAGCAAATAACCCTAATCCAGATGGGGCTCAAATTCCTAACCAAGGAGAGAGGCCAAAAGATGTTACTGTCAGATTCCACTACTGGCAGTTTGCCCATTGAAGGTAAGTATTACCTGTAATAAGGACCAAAAAGAAGTATCAAAGGGAAACAACCCAGCAACGAAAAATGAAGGAGGGAGGGAAATGTTTCCTGCTGCCCACTTGAAACCATTGCCTTGCTTTACTTTAATTTTAAGCATCTTTCTTTTGTCAGAGCTCTGACTGCTTTTTAACTCTGATACAGAGTTAAAAAATGGTAAAGTCCTGGGGCAACACTCAAATCAGGTAGTGGCCACCTGCATATTGTTGACACTGTGTCTACAGTATTTGTATTTGCCTAGAAGCTGTCTTCAGAGGTCAGAAGACAGCTGATTCTTGTGTGAGTCAGGTATTGAGAACCCAAGCGGTAGGAAAGCAGTTTTCCATCACTGAATAAACTCTTCCAATTTAAGAATTTTGTATCCTATGTGCTTATCACTTCTTTGGGGTGAGAAAGCAGTACTTCCTAGTAAGTAATCTTAGAGAAGCCCAGGAAATCCAGAACATCTTCCCCCCAAACTTTCAGTATGATGGTTTTACAAGCATTCTGGTCAGGATTAAGACAGCACAAAATAAGTTTGGAGTAAAATAGGTATTAGCCTCCATCTAGCTTCCCATAAATGTACCCAAATTCCTTTTTGCTGGTCAAACATGTGAACATTTGATCCACTGATCATGAGTGGTATCAGTTACTCACAGGTTTCTTTCATATACTATCAAAGACTTGCCAGGTAATTACAGGTTTTTGAATCAAGAGTCACTGAAGGTCTCCAGAATATATATACAAACAAAAAGACTAAACTCCAGGAATTGCAATATACTACTCAGATGTGAATATATGTAAAGCATATCCACACGTTCATTTGTCAAGTGTTATTGCAAGTTTTCTGAATTGAAGAGTACCAGTAAGGGCTTATTTCAATAGTAACATAAAATGAAACAACTAAACCAAACAAGCAACAAACCAAATGATATGAGGTGAAATCAAATGATTTCAAAGTAAGGATTTGTATAATCAAAATTATCTACACAACTTCATCCAAAAGTTTCTGGCAACTTTCCCACATTACTATTTTTACAGAACTTTCCATATACAAACAAATTGCTACTAGAAAAGCAGGCAAAATTCAAAAACCAGAAAAATTAGCTGAAGTTTGGCAACTACAGAATTTCAATGCATATGACCACTAAAAAACTGCAAACTCCTTGTAAACACTGTCTCTAAGGAGAATAAACAAAATTATGTTCAAACATATTTCAAGAGCAGCTGGATTTTTGGGACTCCTATCAAGGAGTCCTTAATACGTTCTGCACAACTCTCAGATTCCTAAATGCAAAAAATATTACTTAAATGAGTTATTAAATTCTCACTTTCTATGAATAATTCCAGAAACGCTTCATGTGCAAGAGTAAACTCAAGAGTCTATTCCTGCTATAAGCCCTGCGGAGTGTTAACAACTGGCTTTGATATGACACAAACACAAAAAAAGATTCTACTACTTGTATTTTATCAGTTCATGCTCAGGGGAGAAAAATATTTATGGTGCCTATCTGCTGTATAGTACAATTTCTTTTTGCATTATGAGTGATTATCTGGAAATAAAAGATTCATCTCTGTCTACGTGTAAGCATGCATAACAGTTACTCCCTTACAAACAGACACAAATCCTGGAAGTTAGTACACATCTTTGTTTAAAGAACAATCAACTAAAGCATGTGTTAGGAAGGGAAAAAACAGTAAGAATCAGAGCCAGCATGAAGACAAATCTGTTTGCAAGCACTGACCTGTACCGCCTACTCTAGTTCAAGTCACAGCACAAGACTCAGTAGTTTGGACTGCAGAACAGGAAAAGACTAGTCTAAACATCACAGACTGCATCTCATAACTGTAATATTGGTACAGAACTGTCAGCCATCATGCTTAGGGAGGCTTGGAAAACACTGAAGCCTCAAATTCCTTCTTTTGTACAAACAGGACAGACAATAAGAGAAAAAGAAAAACCAAACAATCCCAGAGAAAGACGTTATCTAAGTATTTCTCTCTATTTATTACTACATCAATTTTGAATTCAAATATAAAATCAATTAATTTTGAAAGCAATTATGTACTAGGATGACTGGTATCTATGACCTCAGTTACTCAGCTAAATATTAGAAAATTCTTTGTGGATTCCCCAGCATTCACACTTATTCAAAATTACTGGTGCCAGCAAAATCCACACATTTGTGTATAGACACAGAACTGAACTCAATTTTTTGTACTCAAAGAACATTCTCCTCAGTTTCTTGGCTCCTTTTTTCAGACATGGAAGGTCAGTACCTCATTCACTGCAGCTCCCTGAAACACTTGCATTTGCAGCTCCCTGAAACAAGGGACCTACATCATTTTGTTTAGAGATACTGCCTAACAAATAGAGGGGGTGGAGGGGTGTTTGCCGAATTTCTTAGAGTGTAGTTTCATGGCTGTATGAGTCAACCCAAATCTGTCAGATCTGTCCCTCCAGTATGCCAGCACATAAGTGGCTGATAAGTGACACTACTGAAAAACCCCTTTTTTAAAAATCTGCCCAGATTACTTTTCAGATATGCTTCTTGAACCAGCTCATTACATGGCTGTACAAATAACGCAAGGGTAAGATTACTTCAGCCCCATCTCAGGGTACAGTTTAATGACTTAGAAGTTGATTTAGTAAGGTCAAACTCAACACAGTGTTCCAAATTCAGCTGTCACTGCAACTAATAGCTCACCCCAATATTTTCATAGAGCTCTGTGAAATCAAGGAGGGGGTAGCAGGTGACTGCACATATCACACTGACCCAAATGAAAACTTACCTGGAAAAACTGTTTTTGAATTGGATCATTTCCACAAAATAGTACCCTGCAAGCCACAGATACACCTGCATAGGCACGGGGAAAAGTAAGGCCCCCAAGCAGCAAGAGTATTTAACTGGCTCAAAGTGCTGGATTTGGTGTTTGTGCTTCCATACACCAGGGCCTGATTCAGGGTAATCCTCCACCTTCTGCTGTAGGCAAGTCCACCCTTTCCAACTACACCAGTTTTCCCCTCTTTCCCTACAGTCACTATATGCCTCTGTTTTACACTTTTTCTCCTCTCATTCTTCACAAACTTTATTTGTTTTTATGACTTTAGGAGTGTTGGTGACTCAAATAAGGAAAATTACTTTGAACCATTATTCTTCCTGAACAGCAGTGGCAGCAGCAGTGAAAATGAGCAACTGTTTCTTCAGTAGCAGCATCACACCAAAAGTACTCAAAAGTAGTCAGATACAACTAGACTAGGGTGAGAAGCTTCCAGAACACAGTTCTGGCAGACTATAAAGAGAAACAGCCTTTATTTCTTTATTTTTAAGATAGTCTAAATCAATTTAGGTTATGTTAGAATACCCACTATGCAGGTCAGCTCAGATTACTAAACTGACTTGCAATACTCTACAAAACCAACCCGTCATTACTTACTCCTCCACATTGTTATATTCCTGATGAAATTATTTTTGCCCATAGCTTTGCTTCTGAGCAGGAGACTGATAAAGATGACGAAAAATCCTGGAAAAACTTTCAACTAAACTTCTAAAAACACCAGTAACTAATATTGTCCTTATTTCTAAAATTTTGAGGTTTGTTTTAAAATTCATTTTCTGGGGACATTGCATGATGCCAGGCTTTTAATGAAGTGTTGAGAGGCATCAATTCAGATTCTGTACAGAAACAAACGCATGGCAGCCTTGATACAGACTGAAGTCAGAGTAATTGAGGAGTCTCAAGACAGTGTGAATTAGGGCACAGCTCCACAGTATGAATTCTCAGGAGGCAGAGCCTGTGAGAGAGAGTCCCTCAAGGCATTTCTCAAACCAGCTCCACTGGTAGATAAAAATCTAATCGTGAACTCCATCCTCACAGACATACACAGGTCTCAGAAACCAGTTTTAGCATCAAACATGAAGTGACACACAGAGCTCCAATTCTAAGGATGAGTATTCCTTAATCTACATGGCATATTCAACTCAGACCAGAATGCTCCAATTTGCACAAGAATCTAAAATCTAAAATGTCAAAGTGGAACAAAATTAAATGGCAGCTTTTTAATCTGTAATCTGAGAGAAGGTGACTTAACCTTTAAAGGGAAACATAGGCTAGGACTGAAAGACCATAACTTTGGAAAACATTACACACCACTCCCGCTTTCCCAGTTGAGATTTAGAAAAAGACACTAAGCTTGGTTTTTACTCCCATTTCAAAGTGATTTTTTTAACAGCTTATTAAGTTTTCTACTGACCTACTTCCAGTTCTATTAATGTGTATATATTCTACAAAGGTAGTTTTTGTACTTGGTGAACCCTCCATCTCCTGAAGCAAAATTCTCATGATTTTTACAGCAGTCTAGACTACCAGTTTCAAGTGGAACAAAGCTGAAATCTTATTTCAAGATTTCCCAATTTCCCTTCAGCTACCATTATGCCTACTTTCATATTCTATATACATTTTCTATGAAAAAAAATGTTATTAACAGCTCAAAAATGCAACTCCTAGACCTTCATTTAGTGACTTCACATCAGCAAAAATAGTACTTCTCACCACTGATATTCTCCTGGTAATAGCAGAAGAAGGAGCTTTAGAGAAGAGATGGATTAGAATTTTTCAGGAATAATGACACATTGCCAACTACATTTATAAAGAATGATTGATTTAGGCATTTGTATAAACATGCATTTTCAAGGAAAAAAACTTTAAAGCTGCCTTGCATTCTTCACTTGCCTTCTTAGTGAACCAATGTTAACTCTGTAACATTTCACTGAAGAGAAACACCTGTTAAAACCCACACATAAAGGGCCACTTTTTTTCATCTCCCACAGATCACTGAGTTGTTTCTACCATCATAACAAAGTAGTGAGTTTACCCGCTTTATTTTTTTTTATTACTGCAACATCTTGGGAATTAA
The DNA here is from genome assembly GCA_018697195.1 of Certhia americana. Lineage (NCBI taxonomy): Eukaryota > Metazoa > Chordata > Aves > Passeriformes > Certhiidae > Certhia > Certhia americana. The sequence continues at coordinate 43,413,654 of CM031860.1, read as the reverse complement.
ACTTCTCTTCACGTACTCCACAATACATTGTCCCATTGTGCAATCAAAACAGCATAATTTCTGAATTATTCCTCTTCACTACTCCATGTAAACGAAGTTTTTAAAAGAAAAATTATTTCCTTTATGACTGACAAGAATAAGGCCCACAGAAAAGCACTGCAGCCAGAGTCAAGTGACGAATATCAGATTTTACTCTCTTAAATCACAAGAAAAGAACAATTTTTATATTCTGTAGAATTTACTTTCAAATAATTCCTTACTAAATTATGAATAGTTTGATTAAATTTCAGTAACGAGTTTATTACAGAGAATCACTACTGCATTTGGATAATTAAGTACATGCATGCATTTTCAAATGGTATCAGAAGAAAAGCACCGTTAAAACACAGAATTATATTAAAATAACAGGATTTATATACTTTTACTACCCTATGGACCGAGAGACATAGTAAAAATTTTAAGGTGAAATATGCAACCACATCTTCCTTACACTGAACTTGTAACAAAAGTCAATTAGCTTATTTTTTCCAAGGAATAATTTATTATAACGTATTTCTTTTCATATCCACATCACTATTGGCATAATTCTAACACACATATTGCAAAATTCCTTCTTATTAAGCACTTCCTAAGTTCAACTATAGTTTCACTGCACACATTCTGCTTCAGCACTTGTACCATAACCCTGATTCTAAGTAGCCAGAAAAAACCTGAAAAAGCTAATTACATTTAAAAACACTTTACAAAAGATCAATTAAAGAACTTACTGTTTGTCTTTTGAGATTTAAAACTACTTTTGAGTGATTTGGGTTTTAGGTTGGCTTTTTTTATGATTGCTTTACCCTTTCAATAATACCATATTGCATAAGTAATTTTCATCAAGATGATCACACTACAATCATTATATTTAGTTGTTAAAAACAACCACTTTTAAGTTTAAAAACTGGTAATATTTTTGAATATCATGAACTCACTACCAGTTTGTGGGTTAAGAGAGTATTAAGAAGTTTTTGTGCTTTATTTTCCTTGTTTATCTCCTGTACTGCTGCTATTTGAAATTGATTTTATCACAGGCTGCAAAATTGCGACTGGCTGGTTTCCAAGAGATGTCTTCCCCATCACCCTCCTCTCAGAGAGCTGCTGCAACCCTTGCATTGCTCTCACCTTCCTTCATTACCTGCCCAGTCCAGAAAGCTGGGGAGGAGGCAGCAGATCCCCTGAAACATTTGAAACACCCATGAAATAATTAGTTGAATTTATTCCAGCTAGCACATGAGCTTCTGCCTTTTGAAAAGTTTAAGTGTTTGTCCCTGCTCCTTTGTGTAAACACAATTCAGATGTTTCTATTCTGTTCAGCACCAATTAGACATGTGCTCCATCTCAGAAACTGCCAGTCAGTTTTTAATTAATGTAACTTCAGGGAAGATCAGTAACAAAGAAATTAAACACTTCATTGAAAAAGCAAGGTAAAAACACTTTCCCAGGCAAAGTTCTATCACATATACAAAGTAAACTGAGACACACAAATGTTTTCCTCTGGTTTTTGAGGGACTGATTTTTTGTGTACTTAAAACAATGGTAGATTGCCATAGTAAGCACAAGTTTACAGGTGGTCTTTCGATGGGCTTTCACATTAGATGCACTGATAAAAGAGTTTTAAGATCAGTAAGTTATATAATATTTTAAAAATATTGTAAAACTGCAAATGTTAAGCTATTTCCTCATGGTCAATCAGGCTTCCACAGAGCCATAAGAAAGAGACAATTGCAGAGGAAGGGGAATTCTTTAATGACTGCAAGCAAATTCTAATACTACTAAATACTAATCTAACCACTTTTCTTTTTAAGCATGTGCATTTTTCAGGTGCTGTAGATACCAAAGAATGGTGTGTGGGTAAATTCCAGAAATATCCAACTTCTCTAAAACCCTTTTAAAAAAATGTTCTTTCTCTTTCATCTTCAATATCTGTTCAAAAATTATTGGTAAAAAGAAAAGACATGTCTCTTTAATGCTTATGAACGTATTTAGCCAGTACAAAACTTTCTCTCTGTTTCAATAGTTTGGAAAGTTTTGATAAATCTCATGGAGAGACATTTCATAATTTCTAGCATTCGAAACTGAAGACATGAGGCCTAAAATGCTAATGACTACCAAACTGTATTCCAGCAAAACGTGACAGGCTGTACTCATGGAAGACAATAGAGTACCATTAAGATTAGGTAATCTAACTGAACAGCTACAAAGAAACAGGAACTCACTTGAGAGTAAGACATTAAAAAGGCTGATTAGCCTTCACAGTAAATTTGAAAGAATTTTTCCCCCGCTGCAGCTGCAAAACTGAACTCTGAAGCTCTGACACCTTCATCAGGTAAGTAAGTATCTTCAGTCCCACATAAATACAATGTATGTTTAGAATATCCCAATGCTTTCCAGGTACCAGAAAGTTTTCAATTGTCATTCCTGGGCACCAACTACATTGTGCCAATTTTCTCTTTGTTTCTCTTTAGCAGTATTTCATCGTGCTTAAGAGATCTTTACAACAGCCAAATTCTGATGTCAGCACAGCAGCGGGAATACAGTTCATTAGTTTACTGCAGCTGCAAAGCCAGCAAAACACACATTGCTTTGAGTAACACTAATAATAAGCATGTGTTTTAGATTTCTACGTAACAATGGTGATTAACAAGATATTGCAGTCTGGGAAAAAACCCTCAGATACGAACAATGTTTAACATAGACTGGGGACTACACATAAGTTTGGGTTCTTTAACTATCAAAATGGCAAAAATATATACCATGAACCAAAGATCTGCTAATTATTTTGTCTGTTGTATTTCTTTTACATAGCAGAACATGCACACTGACATTAAGCAGACAAAACAGTATGAATTGATTCAAGTAGATGAGGTAGAGAAGTTACTATGTCTGATTTCCCTTTCTATCATCTCCATATGACTGTCTGCAAGCCCAGATACAGCTTTTCTTTCACTTCAAAACACTGGTAAGAGAATAACACTTCCTTTATGAGTCTTGGACCAGAGCTAAAGCTCCAGGTGTTTTGCAAACAGGCCTACAAACGCTTCATAAGAATGCAGTATGTCACAGATTTTGTATCCAAACTTTTAAAAAAATATTTAAATTCACAAAAAATCTCCCACATTGAACCATAGAAATACATACTGGCATGCATATCCACCTAAAGTGATTTATATGACTAAATCATGTCACTTATACTGAAGGCATCAGTAGAGCTCTGGTCTGCCACAGGCTTCCAGTATGCACCTAAGTAATAGTCAGTCTTCAATAGTTTCAGTTTTAGAAGAGGGGGACAAACCCAGAAATTTGTAGATTATTATTCAACAAATCTTATTCATTTCTCTTCCAAGGTAACTAATACTGTACTTCTCAAAGTTCTGATCAGTCTTTGTAATACTAATGTTAATACAGTACTTATCAAGTGATTACACCCACATACACACTCAAAAGGAAACATCACAGCCAAAATCTTGAAGCCATTACTTGGTTCCATTCACCTTAAAAAACTTGTTGCTGAGTTAATCAAGGTTGTTTAGTAGAGAAGCATATTGCTCAAAAACTACCTTTCCTCTTTATCAAAGATGGAATCCTGTAACTGAAGGAAAATACTTGAAGAAAAGGAATATTCTATGCTGTATTTTGAAATGGTAAAGTCTGAAGACTTGTATGCCAGCCTCCCACCTATTACAAAGTTTCTATACAAAGCCTGTAAAACAGCCTGTAACACAGTTTTCACAGAAAACATTAGTCATTTTCTGGGTTTTTTAGAAGAGATGATGAGGCCTGATTTACAGAAGCTTTGGGCACTCAGAAATGTAACTGAAGTGAAAGAAACTTTCAGTCCGAACATGAAAGTGCAACAGAATGCACTCCACTTCAGAAGACACAATTTAGAAATACCAAATCAGGCATATGAAGCCAGTTTGTCTTTCTGGTATTGGGGTTTGTTTTTTTCTTTTCAGTAACTTTTCAGTTCCCCATCTTTTACCTGTGATTAACATCATGCAGTCACCTCACAAAACAGCATCAGCATAAGAATAAGATTAAAAAATCTTTGAAGTTTATAGCAGAATAAATAAGGGCATAAAGACTTCTGAACTAGTCTGCCCGTTTCAGAGGTCAGTCATCAGAAGTCATCATTTCTAATTCTGCAACCTTTTGGGTTCTCCCCCCCTTTCAAATGGGGGCTTTTTTTCCCTTTCACAATACATTTATCTTAGTGTTGTTGAGAAACCAGTAGAATAATATTGTACATGTGAAATTGCCATTAATTACTGATGGACTTGTAACAAAAGAAAATTACCAGATACAACAACAAAGGATCATCAATCATTTTGAAATTCAGTAACATCTGGGTGAACTTGGTACGCCTACATGGTCTATTCCTCTAAGGACTGACAAAACTGGGACATTTACAAAGCAGTTGGTTAATATTCCATTGGAAAAAAACAATCAGAACACAATTTCTTCTTCTCTGACTAGTGGCCTGTCCTAGTTAATGAAAAACTTGATTGTTACAAGACTCAAACTAATTAAAAAGATTAAACTATGAGCAAAATCAAATTAAAAATTTGGCTTTAGGCTTATGTGGCCAGCAATAGCTCAAGAACATTTCAACTGCAGTCTGCAGTTAAATACAATTAATGGAAGTTTAAAATTATTAGAATAATTAACTGTGGATCATTTCTGTAACCTGGCTGTATGACCTCCTCAAGATTACTTATAATTCTTAAATATAAGCATGTAAATACATGCAAGTCACCCACATCATCTAAGACTTGCCAGCAAAGAGCATTTATTAGTTAATATACTATCCAACCCACTTAATACTTATAAACCTTTTCCTCTCAAATACACCCAGTTCTTCTGGGTGACACAACAGGTTTTCTTCTACCAATGATACTTTAATTTGTATTTTCAATATTGTTTAAAATAACTACCTAGGTAAAAGCCAGGTCAATCAAAGCTCTATCTAACTACACAACCTCAGAGAGTGGCCATTAACTTAGGCAGAAATATCAGGATTAGTTAAGAGTAACTTTTAGTTAACTACAGCCTATTCCAAAACGTTTAAGTAGCAACAAGCTACCCTTTTCAATTTAAACATGAGGTAACAGATGCCTAAAAATCACCTATCCATGATATGGCAAATTGTTAGCATTGGCTATTTTTGGTGATATGGAAATACAACAGCCAAAATTACTAAGGGGCCAATAGCTAATAACCAGCAGAACGTGCAGAAAGACAATGGAAAGAAGGAGAGGGGACGGTGTTTGTTTTGTTCTCACACAAATACATGTAACAAGAAATGCCAAAGGATAAGATAGGGAAGACTTCAAGGCAAACCTGGAGTGCTAACTTCTCCAGATAATCACAAGCTAGGCCTTGGGGTGGGCATGGGAGGGGGAGAATTGGAGAGAGGATGAAAGGGTAAGGGGGGCACTGAAATCAAACACAATGTCCACAGCAAATGCCTTGACTAATTGTCACCAGTTAAAGAAAAAGAACAAGACTATTGGACTGATGGAAAAACCAAAGGGCAATCACTCCCCCAAGAACCCCAAACTCCCACAAAAAGCCCCCCAGAATCCTAACCCACCTGTGGTAAAGAACTCTATCTCCCTTACTAAATTCCAACTTATAAAACTTAATTTCACAGAAACATATTTCATTGCTGCCTTAAATCTGTGTTTAAAATTTTCATGCTGGAATTAATTTATCACTTCTTTTCCTCTGAAAAGTTTCAGAAACTTTTTTTTTTTACTTTTGTATATTTAGTGTCTGATTAAATGTGCTTTTTACACATTTCACGAATTAGTGTTGTTTACACTAATATCTCTAGGTAAAAGAAAATGCTGCACTTTATTTTCTTTTTTACTCCAGACATGTCTTACACTTTACCAAACTGTACAGTTTTTAGTACAAAACTTTATCTGAACTCACCATCATGCATTCTTTCCTTTACATTAAAAACTCTAGCAGGTGTGATGGCTTTCCAGAAATAATGAAAATGTGCCCAACTCTATCTCAAAAGAAGACATTAGCTAGCTTTCACATTCAAATCGACTCTGAACACTCTAAGGTAGGACTGACACAAAAAGAAGTATTTTCTCCTGTGTCAGCCCAAATATTTGCAAATTCTTATGTTAAATTCTATGAGAGAATGGATCAGGTTAAAATTAACATAGTTGGAGAGGCGTGGGTGTTCTGTTGTTGGCTGATTTGGGCTTTTTTTCCTGCTAAGTTTTAACCCAGTCAACCCTTCCATTTTGGTGTGCAGCAAAACCAAATGCTTGTAAGAGGGTACAGAACAGAGGTTAGGACAAGTGAGAGCCCCGCATATTTCAGTGGTAGTTCTGGCTTTGCCTACAAGGGCTGTTTATGTCAGTCACTGAGAAAATCAGTCTCTATGCATTTTCGATTGATGGGGCTATTTGTAATAGAGCTGATAATTAAGTACACTACTATTACTCTTACTTACAATGACTAAAACGTTTTAGAGATAAATGACGTTTAAATATTCTTTTGTGATCAAAGTTATATCTGAGATTCAATAGTTTGCTGACAGCAATATACAAGTCTGCAGTTTAACACAGTAGTAAAATACAGTCAATTTTGAAAAAAAACCAAAAGTCATAAAGAAACTTGGCAGCAAAGCAGATGCCAAGTTTCTAAAACTTCTTTCAACCTTCAACTATCTTACAGAAAGAAATAGAAGATTGCTAACACAATTGCTCTCAAGTTTTATTTAGGTTCTGGTTTGATCTTGAAACTGAAGGAGGGCTTCTTGGGTGCCTTAAAACTATTTGTTTTCCCCTTCAATCTCTTGGTTATGTCAAAGTTACCACCCCTCTTCACAAGCCTTACCCAAACTGTCAAGCATCTGACATGCAGTTCTAAAACCAATCCCTATATAACTTCAACATCTGCCCTGTTAAAGGGAAAGACTGACCTAAATAATAAATTATTTTGTTGTCAAAGGTAATATGGTAAATGTGAACACTCTGCTACATTCTAGCTGCCTAGTTTGGTTAAACCCAATTGGATCTGTCCAATGGACACTTGACCCCAGCCACAGCACACCAGTTAAAATCACTTCCTCAAGAGCTGAAACACATCACATACTGTCCCACTCTAAGAAGGCACCAAACCATCAATGTAATCTAACACACCAGAAACTACCTATGGCTCCATTAAGCACCTGAACTTGTGTTTCATTTGCCATACATATGCAATCCTGAGGCGTTTCCTTTCTACATCCCTCAAAAGATGCATGTTAATTTTATAATTCTCAATATTTCCATTTTCAGGACAATGATAATGCTATCATAGAGACAAATCAAAACACTTTGAAAGTATCTGGCCTACATTTTATTACCCACAACCCCAAGCAGAATAAGGGAAAGGATATAAAAACATTCTTTTTAAAAGTCCTTGGCACAAAAGCTGCTGCTCAGGCACTCTGGGAGAAGTGCCCAAAACGTGTCAACTTCCAATAATAAGAAAAGCTTTCATTAGGAGAAGAGGTCTGGACACAAAAATACAGATGCGATACCAGAAAACTTGCTAATAAGGACACAAATTTGTAACCAATTAAATTGACCATGACTTCAACAAGCTAAAAGAACAAAAATTTGCAGGAACTGATCCACATCCTGGTGGCCAAAACTCTAAGTTGCACATTTTTCTGTAAGAAACACCTTCTGTAAGAGCATCTTTGGCTGACACATGGCCAAGAAGACAAAAATCTACAGTTTCAAGAACTGATTCATGCCTGAGTTGGTACATTCTGTTAAAGCTGGCTTTTATCTTTAAGTTATATTTGAAGTTCTGGAAAGTTATCTTCTGAAGAAAACTTGAAGACATTGAACACAACTTTTTCAAGCATTTCCATCCCAAGCACACCATCATCATAACATTCCACATACCAGAATGAATTTGCTTTAGTAAATTAACTTGATACAAAGAAGCTCTGACTTCATAAAGAACACACACATACAAAAGCATACAGAAAAATATACTTGTTGGTTTAGTTCTATAGTGGATAGAACTTCCCATTTTCTTGATGTCTCAAGTAAAGCAAACACCTGATAAACAAAATTCCTCTAACTCAGATTAGACAAAACCAATACAGTAAGAAAAATCTTTGTCATTTCAGTGATGGTAGGTGCAGTAGCAAAGTATTTGTTTCCATTTGAACTTAGTCTCAAATTTTTTGGCTGTCCGAATTCTTTAACAATAATTCATTAAAAAAACAACAGAAAAGAAGTCTGCTCTTAGGCTGAAAGTTATGGTTACTACACACACGTGTGAATTTACTAATACATGTATACATGATTTTGAAGTTCCATTATTCCTATTATACAGAAATGACATAGTTCACTATTACAAGTCCACCAGCTGGGACAAAATAAAATACCTGTTTCAAGGATCACCTCAAAACTGCATTCCTCTACATTCCACAGACTTTGATCCAAGGTATCTGCCTAAACAGTCACAACTCTAGTCTCTTCTCCTGTAACTGGCAATATCCACTGCAGTTTTGAAAATACTAGGCAGGACTTGTTCATTCAATAATTATCAAAACTGTAAATGGACAACAAGGCTCATTTTCAAAAAAAACACTGACACGTGCCTTGCTGCTTAAGAAGCAAAGCACAAAGGCTATCTTCTCTTCACATTTATAGCTAAGAAAACTTTTCAATGTACGAACTGACCAGCCAAGACCACAATTTCTATTTTTGAGTCTCTGTGGAGTCACTGCTGTCATGAAAAAGAGATCATTAGACGACAGAATATTTCCAATCTCTAAAAATTATTACTCCACCCTGGGCATAGGACCAAATCCTAGGTTACAAAAACCTTTGGTCCAAAGACCATGGTGTTAACAAACGAGCTGTGTCAATATTCGATCAATGCTCAACTTAAGTCTCTATTTTCAGCATGGACTTAAGAAATAACACTACTGTATCACAGTAGCATTTCTTTTTTTTTCCAGTGGAAGAAGGTATTAATAAAATAAAAACGAGGCAAGATTTGCACTCCCCCAGGATGCTGTCAGACAAGCAGAGAAAATGCTTTTCTAACAATTCTTTCTGCTTATGAAAATTTAGCAGTTTTGTCAGTAATACTAAATAGGAAAAAAAGGTATGTGTTACATTACAGTAAGTTAAAGAATCCAAAGCAGGTTTTACACTTGAAACTATTTCAAAATTCCATCCATAAACTCCAAAAATTAAGCTTTGTTTTTTGCAAAGACTGTGATCTTTTCAATCAAGAATACCCTTATGTAGAGCTACTCATTTCCTCTGCTCAACTATACTTTCTTCAAACGCCAGAACCCAAAAAAAACCTAGCTTGCCAAAAATTTTTACTATTATATCCTGTAATTATTACTTATGATTCCACTTCAGACATCTCCTCTAAATTGTAGATATGTTTCATGTACAAATTAGAAGTTAATGTATCAACTCTGGCATTGAGAGAACTCACAAGAGAACAGTAATGAATTACAAAAATGGGGAAAATGGGTCTGCCACTTTTAAGGAAAAGCAATGAAGTTACATTCTCTTAAAGGTCTGCAGGCAGGAAAGACAACAAAACTCTGGCAGTTCTCCATTCCAGCGATAAAATGTTTAACTTAACAAGTAAAAGTTGCAAGGAGCGGGGTGGTGGTCAGAATTGCTCACCTTTAACCGTTTAACCACCTCATCGTTGGTAATTTTGTCCGTAATCTCCTTCACTCCAGGAGGATAGTAGATGATTTTACCGTCGGCAGCAGGTTTTGGTTGGGTAGCAGGGAAGTCCATCCTGGCGCTGCTGGTTATAAACTTTCCTTCTCCACAATCCTCTACCGGCCTCTATCGGTCAGAAAACAAAAGTTCAGCAGAATGGAAACGACTTTCTAACCCTCTTTTTCCATTCCTCACCCTCAATTCGCTGAAGGCCCCGGCGATCGCCCCGCCAGCCGCGCCCCCCAGCGCTGCCCCCGCCGCATCCCGGCGGGAGCTTGGCCCGGCCCGCCGCCGCTCCCTGCCTCTCGGGCCCCTCCGCTCCCCTCCGCCGCCTCCTTTCATTGCGGGGCTGCTCCAGCCCAACACTGTTAGTTCGCAGCCGACGGCTTTACGATGAAATTTGGGGCCCGATCGAGGGATACCCCGCGGCCGAGGGCCCCTTACGGCCCAGAGGGTGGGCCGGGGACGCCGTTCCCGGCTCCGGGGGGTGGTTCAGAGCCGGCACACCGGCCCCGGAGCCGGGAGACAAGGCCTAAACAGTTAGGCCTCAAAACTATCGGGAGGCAGAGAAGCCAACAGGAGAGGGGGAGGGAGGGAGGGAGGCGGCGGCGAGCGCAAACAAAACCCCCCCGCGACCCCCCCATCCCCTCAGAGCCCGCCGCCCGCCCTCCCGCGCCTCCAGGAGCCCCCCCGGGGAGGGGGCCCGGCCACTCGCCACTTTCCATTTGTTCCCACAACTTCAGGTCCCCTCAGCCCTCGCCCCGCACCCCCCCCGCCCCGCTGCCCCCCATTCGGCCGGGCCCACAAAGAGCCCCCCGCAGCCCCGGCTCCGCGCACACACCCCCGCGGCCGCGGGGAGCGGGGAGCCAGCACGGGGGGGAAGCGGGACGCGGAGCCGCCTTTACCTCATGCAGCTCCGGAAGGTGCAGCATTGAGCAGCCTCCGTGCCGGGTGGTGCTCGCCGCTCCGCCGCCACCCCGCCGGCCGCTGCCCTGGGCGCTCCCGCCGCCTCCTGCTCCGCGGCGCGGCAGCTCCTGCTCGGGAGCGCTGGCTGGGGGAGGGGGAGCGGCTCGGTGGCGGCAGCAGCGGCGGCGGCGGCGGCCGGGAGAGGGGGAGGCTCGGGCGGAGCGTGCGCCGCGGGGACCCAGCGCCGCTCTCCGCCCGCCCAGGGAAGCGCAGCCCGGGAGGAGCCTCCGGGAGGAGCCTCCGTGCGGCCCCCGCCCCTTCCCCTTCCCCTGCCCGCCCGCGGCCGGCGGCGACGCCCCGCCAGGAGCCCCCCAGCCCCCGCCCCGGGGCACAGGGTGAGGCCGCCCAGTAAGTCTGGCACCGCGCGAAGCTCCGCGCAGGGCGGGCAGTTCCGGGCGGCGCGGCGCTGCCTCGGCCTGGCGCCTAAAGCCCCGGAGCGGCCGGGGCGGGCAGGCTCCTCTGGGGTGGCGGGGACACGGCCGGCGCCGAGCGGCGATGCCCGGCTGCCGGCGGTGTCAGCTAGCGAGAGAGCCTGCGGCTTCCCGGCTGCAGGGCGGGGAGGCGAGAGTTAACGCTGGTGCTTTCATACGCAGCCCATGGCTGCTCGGGCACGTCTGGCCGGTCCCTCAGGCATCTGGGGCCTGGTCAGCCTCATAGAGAAAGACAGTGTGCAGAAAGAGTGTGCGGGGTGGCAGGCGAGCAGGAACAGTCCTTCTTCAGGCAGATGAGAGGAAAGAGCAGTATTCACGCTTTGGTTATAAGTCTTAAGGAGTAACTTGAATGTGCAGACCAAAGGAGTCCTCGCCAGCCAACTCAGGAAATCTTTCCGTGCAAAATATCTTTGTAATTTAATATTTATATTTCCAAGGGATGGGGTATGTCTGGAAAGTCAATAGCAAAGTGGGAAATGTCTGTTTTGAATCTGTAGTATGTATGCTGTGTGTTTGAAGTGTAGATGGCTCTGAAATGTTTTCTAGATGCCCGTGCTGCTCAGATGTGTGTGACAGCTGAAAGATGATTTTTAATTGATCAAGACTAATTTTGTGTCTTCAGCTGGTTATTTTTGTTATTCAAACCAGCTAAAAGTATTTTTTGTCTTAATTTTGCAAATGCCTAATGAATTTTGCTTAGAGCAAATTGAAGGTAGGAGGTCAGGACCAGTGTCCATGGAGGGCCATTTCTGTCGGTGGGGGTGGGACAGGAGCCTCGCATTGCACAGCAGGGTGGCTAGCATGGCCCAGCAGTGGCGAAGGAAAGATGCGGGAGGGTGAGGGAATGGGAAACGGGTAAGGAAGTAAGATTATGGTGAAGTATGCCAAATTCCAGCTTTACAGGGTGTGGGTGGAAAACGTACAAAGACTGAGAAGCTCTCTGGAACTTCTGGTGTAATAGCATGTGGGTAGGAAATCGCTCTCCTACACTTGTGTTCCTTGTCTCCCTGCAGTGTTGTCCTAGGGGAGTTAAAGCCTTGAATGTCCACAGCCTCTATGAAACTAGCTTAGAAGGATTATAGTGAAAGTGACTGAATGTTGCAAGGAACATTTGGAGGATCTCAGACACAAATTTTGAAATTTAGAAGGGTGTCATCCGACAAGACATTTAAATCTGGCTGTGAATCCAGATTTAGATGAAATGATTCTCTCCAAGCTTAAGAATCGATGCATTTGCACATTCACAATAGACAGGTGACCCTAAGGTTGTACTGATTTTAGTAAATAAATAAACCTGTTCAAAGTTTGTAGTCTTTTTTCCCAATCCAAACTAAAGGGGCTATTTAGTTTTGCCTTAGCATTGAAGTATTCAGACTAGCTGTCGACTTTAATTTCTTGTATGTAAATCAAATAAGATGTGCTATCAGAATTTACATACAATGAGCATTTTGGGTCTTCCATCCTTACATTTCTTACATAAGGTACTTCTTCTCAAATCAACGTACTAATATAAACCATTTGGTGCAGGTACCTTATTTTTAATACACTTTTATTAGCACAATAAATGAGAAGAAAATCCTAGTTTATTCTGTAACTGATAAAGTATATGCCAAAAACCTATGAGTGAGCTGGTTTCAGTTTGAACAGATAAAGACAGAATCTCAGTCAGTAAAAATAATGCAAGAAATAATTAAAGAGACTGTTGCTAAGGTTTTTTTCATGAACCAAGCATAAAGCTAGAAAGATGTTAAGCAAACTTCTGTTTGGGCAGAATTGAAGTACTATAGTTTTTGCATTCCAGAAATTTCACCTAAGTCTCTGAACTTCCTGGATTTTAATATTTGTTTTCAAATATTCTTTAGTTGTTATTAAAAAGCACTGTTTTATGAATATCATTAGTGCGATCTACAGTGTCATAACTTCTTTTTGTAATCTTGTTATTCACAAACTGACACTGTCTTTACTTAGAATTATTTGTACACTGGGTCGTATAAGGACTAAGAACGTAATGGTCAAGGGCTATGCTCCTGCAACTTGCTTTTAGTCTAAGTTAAGGACAAGCACAGTGCAAAGCCTCTAGTGTGCACTTCTAATGACTTTTATTTTTCATTAAAGAATAAGATAAAAGTCTTGCATTGTAAGGAATATGTACATTGAAAATAGTATGTAGTTAGACAATGCAATTAAAAGATTTGATTTGACAGTGCCAAGCAAGGTTTGCTCATTCAATTAAAATTTGGTTTCGTCTTTTTCAAGTTCTTTGCGAATCTCCGCACTGAAGTACTCTTGGTTGTGGACCAAGACTTCTCTGTCTTCTTGAAGATTTCAGATAAATATTCAAGTTAGAATAACACAGAAAGTCTTGAAAGGTGTCAGTGAAAGGTTGACTACCATGGAGTTCACACAAGATTCCTGCTTTTATGGGTAACGTGTGATATAGTCAGCAGTATGTTAGCCAGATATGTGGTGTTTTGAATGACTCTTGGACAAATCATATCAGCAAAGTGGCTGAGAGGAGTGGGTGCAAATTCTGTAATCGTGGGCTGATTAGGCAATGGTCCTGTCGTTTCTCAGAAGAGAAGCAGTGGGATTCTTCTGTACCATTTGAAATTCTGTAGGGCTAAACCAGAGCATGTGGTTCTGATATCACACCCAATTAAGGGAGGTATGAACAAACACTTAACTGCCAATTAGCTTTAACGTATACATTGCCTTTTTAGAATGTAAAAACATAAAAGCTTCAAATAATCTGACCTGCAGTACTCTTTAATCTAAAAATTTCAGATAATCTGACCTGTGGTACTCTTTAATCTGAATAGTACTGAAATCTGCTCTCATCAGATACAAATACAGCTGCGAGTGTCTGGTTTGTTTTTTTTTGCTTGTTTGACCTTCACCCTTCTAATTTCAGCAAGCAGCTGAGATCTGACTTGGACTGTGCTTGTACAGCTGTAGCCAGGTTCACATGATCCCTTGGGGTTTAGTGGATGGCTCTGTCTAATAATATGACTGAGTCCTGTAGTCTTTACCCAGATTTTACTGTTTCCTTCAGAATTTTATTACCTTTACTCACATTATTTTATTGGAATGCATTTACTCCAATCCGCTCTTGTTTGATTATATTTTAGACTATGATTGCAAGTGTTATTCATAAACAGACTGAAATAAAGAGTGCCAAATACCTGTGGGGCAGCCTTGTGAGGTGCTTTCTTTGTACTGTGATAGGACAGGTTCAAGGAAAGGATCAGGAAAGGAAAAACATGTTTTTACTGGTAGGGAAAATAATACACCACGGGGTTTTCAGAACAAAATGCTTTTCAGGTGAAACTGAAGAGAGTATGGAGTGATTACTTCAAGCACAGAAAATCCTTTAATTCATATTGATTAAATTAAGCTATGCTCATATGTTTCCAGGAACTGCTTAGTGGTTCTCCTCAGGTCTTTGTTGATACAGTAAACATGGATAGTAACAATGACTAAGAAGTAAACAGTCCCATTAAGACATGACACTGTGTTGTGAACTGCAATAACTAATATCTGTCATTGCAGTATAACATATTTTTGGTAACACCATCTAATTTTTTAACTGCTTATTTTAATAACTAGCGTATTTTACATCTGCTGTGAATTGAGGAGGGTCAGAGGTGGGTTTCTTGACAATGTGCATTGCTATAATGAAAAAGCTCCAAAAGGTGTTCTATTCCAGGGGATATTTACAGTGAAATTACTCTCAGAACAGCCCAGGCAGTGAGCTTTGTCAGAAACCCAGGTACTTGTGTATCTCCTATTTTCTACATTGACAAGATAAAATTTGTAAAAGGGTGCAGGAGGACTTAAGCGTATTATGTCGTAAAGACAATCAGATGGAGACACAAAGTGCTTCTGTGGAAGAGTCACAAAGCTTGCTGAGTTTTCATGTAATAGTACCAGTTCTGAATAAAGGGAAGGACCAAATACTGTACGGATGATAAACTCTTTTGAAACTGATCCATAGCCATGATTTGCGTAAATGTTATTTTTGCTCCCGTTTTGGTAAGGAAAGCCTTTTCCGTGTGATGCCTAAAAATGTCTGTGTTCTGAATCATGCTTGGAAATAGGGCAGTTATAGAATTATAGAATAGTTTGGTTTGAAAGGGACTTTAAAGGTCATCTAGTCAGTCCAGCCCCTCTGCAATAAGCAGGGACACCTCCAACTAGATCAGGTTGCTCCAAGCCCTGCCCACAGTAACCTTGAATGTTTCCACAGATGAGACATCCATAGCCTCTCTGAGCAACCTGTTCCAGTGTTTTAGCACCCTCCTGGTAAAAAAATATTTTCCTTATATCTAGACTAAATCTACGCTCTTGTGGTTTAAAACCATCACCCCTAGTCTTGTTGAACCCCTGTCCCAACAGGCTCTGCTAAAAAGTCTGTCACCATCATTATTGTAAGTCCCCTTTAGGTATTGGAAAGCTGTTAAAAGATCACCCTGAAGTCTTCTTTCAGGCTGAACAACCCCAATTCTCTCAGCCTTTCTTCACCAGAAAGATACTCCAGCTCTCTTCATGGCCTTTCTTTGGACCAGTTCTAACAGGTCTGTGTCCTCCCTATGCTGTGCCCCCATCTCTGGATGCAGTGTTCCAGGTGGGGTCTCAGCAGAGCAGAGGGGCAGAATCCCCTCCCTGGCCCTGCTGCCCACGCTGCTCTGGATGCAGCCCAGGACACGTTTGGCTCTCATATATATATATATATACACTTGCCAGAGATAATTACACTTTCCACTGAATTTTTGTAATGTCCTAGCGCATTCAGAAATGCAAGGATTGTCACTGTACATAACACTTAAGCCATTGTGAAAAAGTGTATATTTATGACTACACTTTTAATTTACAAAATACTCTATTGAGTTTACAGAATCATTCTACAGAATGATTGTGCCTCTTTCTTTTGCTTGGAAGGGAAGTAAAATCAATTTATTGGCACCTGCAGATTGGTGATTTCACAGGAGAATTTTTAGAAGCCTCTATGATCTATTGCTAGTTTTGAATATTGAGAAACTGAAGTTACAGCAGCCTACTGCATGTCATCTATCCACCTCCTTTCTAGCTGCTCTCAATTATGACTTGTCACCATTCACTCCATAATTATATTCTCAAGGTTATTTCCATCTCTGCTCCTGATGTGTCCAAAGCACATACATTTACACCTATTCATTTCTGACAACCAAGTCTACTTTTCTGCAATAATATATTTAATGTGTGCATTTATCATCTTTTCTGTCCAGAAGATATGGAAGTCTTTGTTTGCACCATATCGCAAAAGATTCAGTTTTCTTTGTCACAATCAATAATTTCTCGAAAGTCACATTCATAAGTTGCTACAGCAAAAAATAAGGCTTTTCACCAGTCAAATCTTTCTACTTCCATGGTGGAAATTTTTTTTCTAGGCTTTTATGAAGGAAGCCATGGACTGATCAACTATCCTTCAAAATTTTCCAGTTTCTATTGGACCGGTTGATCCCAGGTAAACTGAATTTATGAACAGTCTCTATAGCTAGACTACTAATCATGACACTAGCTAATACACTATTTTTATTAAGTCATTTTATTTATGTCATACTCAAGATACCCTAGGTTTTCCATTAGTCTTTTATTGTCTCTCTAATACTTGGTGTACGTGGTTGTGACAGAGTGCTATGTCATCAGCTGAAGGTCATTTAAAATAAGTCAATTTCAAACTCAACTTTTCCATTCTGTGAAGCCCTTCTGAGATTTTTTTTTTTTTTTGGTCCCTGTCAGGCTACAAGGAAATTTGCAGTTACCTATAGTTTTAATAATAGCACATGATTCCTTATATTTACTTGGTATTTTTTCAAATAACAAGGCAGATTTGGGGAAGTTCTGAGAGTATGGGACTCCTTAGAGGAAATACTGCTGGGGAAATTGAGAAAATTTGGCAGTATATTTAGCCCATGGCAGCTGTTTCCTGAAGGCAAAACAATGAGTCTCTGCCCCTGCCCCATTAAATAAGAACTGTCCTATGATATATTTAAAAATGAGAACCATGTGTGTTACTAACAAGTTCTGATTAAGAGGCTAATTTGTGAAAAGTATCGATTGTATTTATGATGCTGCTGTTGCTAATTCTTCCAACAAATATAATGTCTGCTGCTCGCAGTAAAGAAAAGAATGATATGAAATTTTACAAATTAATATGAACTTGGAATTTACCATTATGGTCAAAGAAAGACATTTGATGAATTTATGTGCAGCCTCAGAGCTGTGCTGTAATGATGGGGTCATTTCACGTTGATGGATAGGTTATATGGTGTATTCAGAGGCTTAGAAAAGGGTTGCATTTGTCAAATGCAGGGAAGCATCAAAGTTTGTGGGTATGACTGTGTGAGCAACAGAATCATTATAGTTTGCCTTTGAACAAAGTCAGGAGATATATTGATCATATAGGTTTATGCACTAGGGGAGCAACTAATGATGATCCAGTTAATGTGTTCTGTGAATGGCTCAAGGGGATAATCATTAAAACATTACACCACTACACATTTTGGAACCTGAATATGAAACCTGGAATTTCAAACCCTTGTAAAGAACAATTTGTATTTGAATTTATGAAATAAAATTACTTCTTTGGTTTGTGCTGCTCCAGTCACTTTATCCTTACAATTCTACTTCAGTTAATGCACTGGACATTTGCATCTAGGTCATCAGCCAGCATGACTGTAGCAGCACACTGATAACATAGTGATCTATCAGCAGGGAATACTGAGTATCAGTGGAAGAAAATTTTCCTAAATTCAGGATATGTGGCAGCAGAGAAGCCAAATAAGGTTATTTGAGCCAGTACTTGCATGTATGCTTGACAAAGCAGACATTGAATTGGTGCCTGAAAAGAGCACGGATTATCAAGTATTGAGTAGACAAAGCCAGAAGTGGCCTGGACAAGGCACAAGCAAATAGAGAAATGAGAAAAATATAGTCTTGACAAAAATGCTGAGTAATATAAATACTGTGTTAACAATATACAGATTTTTATCCAAAAATTCTTCATGATGCAATATAAAAAATCCCATGATGGTGGAGTGACCAATGAAGGTGATACTAATGTCAGTAGAGGGATTACTGCTTGTAAAGTAGACTGGTAGGTATCCACTTAGAATTTCACCAACATCTAATACCACTATATCATGTCTGAATTTGGCAAGGCAGCTCATTACTCTGTGTAATATACTCTAACTACACTGTATAAAGCACATAAACACTTGCTTTCTTAAGTATATCTCTGTACTGTGCTTTTTATCTTCCAGACACTGCATACTTACACCTAATCATTTATATTTTCAGGGAAGCACTCGATAAAATTGTAAACTTCCTTTATCTAAATCCTTTAATAAGGCAGAAAGACTTTTAGCCACCATGTGAACATTTAAGTCACTATTTCAGAGTAGTCAGGTTTTGTTTGTGAAATGCCATTTACCTATATTTAATCAATAATTTTTAAACCTTCAAGATCTGCTCAGCAGCCACCTCTAATCCAGAAGAAAATTTGAGTGAACCATATTCTTCATCCATTTTCAGTATCATTCAGCTGCCTGGATGCACTCTGTTAGGCATGAATTTTTCGATTTAAATGAAAAAATATGTTGACAAGTCGATCAGATTCTGAATATAGTAAGAACAGAATAATGTTGCTTCTAGGGAAGGAAAGCAGTAGATCCTTAAATCCCCTAAGGAAGTTCCTTCATATCGCAAGTACAAAATAACACTAAAAGAAGTACACAAATGCTGACATAATCTATGAGCAAAAAAAAAAAAAAAAAACCAAAGCCTCTATAGTTTCCTGAATTTAAGCAAAATTGCAGTACTATTTTTTGTGTCTTACCAACGGCTTATTTTTGTGTTTGTCTGTCTGTTCCTTTCTAAAAGATTTATCCCTTGACCTGCTGCTGGGTGTGGGAAATGGGAACCCAGGAAAAGGTATGAATGAAATGAAATGGGATGAGCAAAGATGAACGCATGTAGTCGAAAATATGCAGCTGGCTGGACAGTAGGAGTTTCATGTGAGCAAACAGAAAATGCAGAGACAGAAGGGGAAATAAATAGCACTGAATTATAAGTATCTTTTAAGTATCATTATTTGTGATCTGTAAGTACAATTTTGCCAAATTCAGGATGAACTGGAGAAGCCAAATTCTGGGAACAATATAATTAAATTTTCTATTATATATCTTAAACCAAGTTACACTTACAGTTCTATTTAGTTAATATAAAGGCTCCTTTCAATTTTGATTTTGGTTTTCCATATTCAGCAGCCACTATAATAATCCCTTCAAAAACTAGCTGAACAAACTTGCCAAGAAGATTTTTAAAAACAGAGCATACTATTAAAATTCAAAGTTAAAAATAAGGTTGCTGAGTATTTCTTTTGCCCCCTGTTTACATATGAAGGGGAGTTTCAGGTCAGCTGGAGAGCTACATCAAAATATACTGTGAGCTTTTGTTTCTGTGTGCATATGTCCTGCTGGCTGTTTGGATGCTGCATGGTTAGTCTTGCTGAGACCTGAGAAGAACATACATGTGATAGTGATGCCTTAGGGTTTAACTGTTTTATTTTTTTGGACTCTGTGCTGTTTCAGTGAGTTAGCTTCCTAAGCCAGGGATTGTGGGTTCAAGTCCTATCTGGTGTGCCAAAAACTGATGCCTTCCCAAGGCTGACCTGGAACAGAGACTAGACAGGGCAAAAGGATAAAGTGGGTATTTATTACAAGGTCTCAGTGGGTACACCTGGGCCACACAAGGGTCCAGATGGACCATCCCCAAGGTGCACCCCAATGTGGTCACAAAAATGGCTCCCCAGGTGACGAAGTCTCTCACTTTTATAAGTTCTGGTCCATTAGCATTTTAGAATCAATTGTCCAACCATAGCTTCAGGTGATGAAGCTCCATCCTCCTTGTTTTTTTCTTCTCACTCCACTTGTTTTAGTTCCTGGACCTAGAAGTTGTCCTTGATATCAAACTAGAGAAGGAATTGTTGTGTCTATCTACATCACAAAGAGAGCTTAGTAGCACTTAATATGAGACTTAAAACTACTCACTGAAACAGCACAGAGTCCAAAAAAATACAACAGGGTTTACCCTAAGGCATCATTAGTGGCTGCAGTCAATAAAGCAGTGAACCTGACAGTGTCGCGTTTTGAAAAATAAAACAAGCTTAAATTATGGAAATGTTTGTTTTCTATTCCATCCCATTAATGTGTTTAAACATAATTTAGATACAGATTTACTTTTATGTGCCTTTTATAATTGCTGAATTTGTAAAAATGCATACATAACCAGAAACAACTAGGAAAGTCCAAAAACGTGTGTCTTTAAGAGTCGTCACATTACAAAATGCATAATGCTGCTGAGGAAAATAATTACCAGCACATGTATGGATGATGTGGTTTTACCCCAGCCAGCAACCAAGTCCCACACAGCCACTCAATCATTTCTCACAATGGAATGGGAAAAAGAGTTGGAAGGGTAAAAGTGAGAAAACTGATGGCTTGAGATAAAGACAGTTTACTAGGTAAAGCAAAAGCTTCACACACAAACCAAGGAATCCATTTACCACTACCAATGGGCAGGCAGGTGTTCAGCCATCCCGCATGTATTTGGGAAGTACAAATGCCATCACTCAAAATGTCCCCTCCCTTTCTTACTTTTTACAGTTTTAAATACTGAGGATGACACTGTACGGAAAACCCCTTTGGTCAGTTGGGATCAGCTGCTCCAGCTGTGTCCCCTCCCAACACCTTTTGCACCTCTGGCCTCCTTGCAGAATATGTCTTGACACCGTGTAAAGGCTGCTCAGCAATAACAAAAACATCTCTGTCAACCCTTTCAGCACAAATCCAAAACACAGCTCCATAGCAGCCGCTGTAAAGAAAATTAACTCTACCCCTCCCAAACCCAGCACAATGGATGAGGGGGAAATTGGCAGTTTGTTCTGCTGAATATGTAACTTTTCTTTTTCTACTCTTCTACTGTGTAGTATATTTAGATTTTGTACATGGAAAATAGGCAAGTTCATCGTAAAAACTGAAACAAAGATAAAACTCTAACTTAAGTTTTAAGGTATGCATTTTAGTCTCCTAATCATCACCACTGTACAGAAGAAGACATACCAACTCAGAAATTGAAGAACTACGCAGAAAACATGAACTGCTCCCATTTTAATGTTCTTTTAAGTTAATGTGTTCATTCTTCCAGGTTTTGGGGGATGTAATCAGAGGAATAAAGCAGCTGAAAGAGTTGAGTGTTTGATCCTGTATTTGAAAAAAGCATAAATGTGTTTTCATGCTGGTTGTATTGACTGTTTTTGTTTGGGGGTTAGTTTGTTTGTCTGGGTTTTTAATAAGTTGTCTATTATAGATGGGCCCAGATCCAAGTGACACCACCTCTGCTCCATCCTGAATTGTGTGTATCAGGTTGCAGATACCAATCTGAATGTCATAAGCTAGAGCAGGGTGGAGTGGAGCTTGTCTTAAGATATGATTCCCTCATTCTTTGAACTTGGAATTGTCATGAATTTGTCAGGTACAAGCTAACTAATTTTTGCCTAGTCCTTAAATAAATTGGAAACTGTAGACTGTCCTGTTAGAAGGATTGACTGTCTTTTTATGTTGCTGAAACTGCAAGATGGTCCTTAGCTGCCTGTGGCTTTCTAAATTTGATTTTCTTTTGTTGCTGGTGTTATTCACTGGGAAAGAATGTGGCCCTGTTTCCAGTGAGAGAGGGTATGAAATGTTAAAAAATAGAAGTGATAGGTGGATTTTAAAGAGACTAAAAAAAACCCCAAAGAGGTCAGAATTTACAGGAAAGCAAAAGAAGGCCTTCCCCATTCAGCAACAGCCAAATAGCTGTTAATTTCCTATCATGTGACAATTATGAAGAAGCACATAATAAAGAATTTTCTTTAAAAATGGTAGTCTACACAGCTGTTTTTAAATGCACATCAGTCACTTGCTGCTCCCTTCCCCCATCTCCTTGTCTTCTTGTTTCAGCATAAGGCATCTGGCATACAAGTTATACAAGTTCAGAAACTAGTTACTGAAATCTAATAAATGTGTGCTGGTGGGTTTAGATCATAACAAGTTCCCTAATTTATTTTTTCAAGCAGTTGGAGTAATCCACAGATGTTCATGACAGATGTCAAGCACAAGGATTGCTGTAACTAGCAGCTTTTGTGTAACAAATGCTAAGTGAGGAAAACTGACACTAAGCAGGATACCTAAAAGATATGTATATATTGTAGAATTTTGAAGCTATTGTGTTGTGATATCAGAAAATTTTAAAAAATATTCATGTCTCAATAGGACATGTATTGTACATATCTGTACTTGAGAATAAGGCCTCTCTGAAACTATTTTGGGAAAGAAATAAGATAGTTTTTTATATAGTTTTTATCTTATATTAATTGAAGGTCAGTCACTGTGAGGAAAACAGGTTCGTAAATCACTTGTGATTGGCAAGCAATTAACTTCTGGTAAATGAATTTCCTGAGCAATGGAGTACAGTCTGCCTTGACAGGTGAAAGCATTTTTTCATTAGAGTAACATTAATAAATGATTGAAACTTGCCTAAGATTCAGGCTGGTACTTAATATTAGATCTACTTAGAAATTCAATCCTGCAACAAGGTCCAATATTTTAACATTCAAAATTTCTAAATCGGAGCAAACAAGATATCTCAAAATTTCCAATAGAATGAAAGTACGGTTTGTTATTTAGAATTAGTGAAGATTTTAATGATATTTCCCAGAGTTTAGTAAGGTGAAATGGACTGATAATATCACAAAACCCATAAAATACAAAAAATATATATAACTAAATTTTACTTATAGTATTACATAGTTGAAATAAGATAATAACTGATAGCTTTTTTTTTTTTTCCCTTTTCTTTCAAATTGACATTTTAAATGGTTCGTTTCCAAAAGTTTACTTCTGCAGCTCAGTATGATGTGGTGCCACATTAAGTAAGCTTGGGAATTAACATATTTGAGGAAATGCATCTCTTTTGCTCTCAGGAAAGTATTTACTTTAGGAGATAGAGAGTACCTTAAAGTGATAAAATCCTAATACAAGCAAGGTAGTTTGTGGTAGTTACATGCTATCTTGATGAAGGTAAACAGGTAGGAGCATAAGATTATTTTAACCATCTAATACATATTATGAAATATTGTTCTAACTAAATGAAACAGATTTCTTTTTCTGCCTCTGCCCAAATTTTTCCTTAGTGAAGATGAAGTCCAACATGGAATTGTTTGGATTCAGTTGCTATCACTTATGCTAGGGATTTGGCTCTCAGTAAGATATCCCAGGACAAGCTCAGCTGCCCAAGAACATAGAATGCTGAAGTGTGACTGCAAATTTTTGAATTACGTTAGTTTTGTCTTAATGTAGAATATTTTAACCCAGTTCAAAATCAGTGACATTTCTTCTGCAACTCTGCCTGTCCTCTTAACAACTGCCTGAAGGCAGATACCTTGCAGATGAAAACCTGGAGATTTTCTCCTGGGGCATTTTTGTTCTTACAGCTCTGGCTTTATGAATGAATGGAGGCCATTAATGATACTGTTCCATTCTGCTGATTAAGATAGAGGAAATATCCTCTATCTTAATCAGCAGACAGCAATCATTTTGTAAAAAAACAAGTAAACTTTCACATCCTGGTCAAATTCCAGTTTAGCTAACAGCACTCTGCTGACAAAGTTCCTACCATTTCAGTTGGATGGTAACTGCCTATTAACCTACTCTGTTATTGCATGGCATAGTTAAGCAGCTGTTGCATTTTGTGTGATGTAAATGTATTAAGTGAATCCCCATGGTTTTGTTGTTTTGGTTTTGTTAACAAAACATTTTGGGAATGGTAGAAGTTGCAGAAGTGTCAACCATTATTCATTTTTTCCCTGTTACGTCTACTTCCTACAGTGATATACATGAAATCTGTATGTAAAAAAACTAACACAGAAATGCAATTTTACTGCTAATCTTGTTCTTATGCCACTTAAATATGTGGATCTCTAAGATACCTGATATTAAATTTACCATAGCAAAGGATCAATGCAGTTTTTAAAAATAAAGGAAGTGATATTCAACAGATAAAAACATGACAGTTACAATGAAAGTCAGCTTATTACTTTTTATCATCTGCCAAGGTGGCATATTAAGGATTGTTTGTTCTCCATTTCTGCAGTTTAAACAGATTAGGGTGGATTTTCGGTATCTATCGAATTTGGCATATCAGATTGATAAAAACAGCAGAGCAGAGAACATCCAATACAGGAATCAGATTCACCACAAATCAAATCTGAAGTGGGAGCTTATTCCAAATTCAGAAGGTCTATGTAGCAGTGAGGATTCTGTCAGCTATATAAGCATGACCTGATTCTATGTCTGCAGAGAAAATACAATTAAGTATAATCCTTCAGTTCTTGGATAATAGCATTTATTGTCATTATCTGTCTGCACCTCCTTTCCTAAAACCCAAGCATCTTTACAGTTCATATATTCTGGAGATGTTTAGCATAGCAGGTATAATGAGCAAATTTTATTTCTGTTCTGCAATATATCTGGAGTACCTCATTCAAGTACAGGTACTTTAAATGACGACTAGTAATATGCTGCTTTGGAATGCGTTTAAACAAGAATTTGAAAATTTGCAACTATTGACCTTCAGTGGTAACATATAAACTCCTTTGATAGTTTACTGATGGGTGGGTGAACCAAAGTACTGATTTGTTAAGTGACTTCTTTAGTATTCATTAGTGGTAATGCTTGAATAGGTGTGACCTGTTTACTTAAAAATACAATCCTATTGATATCAGCAGAATTTTTGCAATTGTCTTCATTGGGGAAAAAAGTGCCTTAATGATCTAGATTTCTGCTGCTTCTAAATACTGTTTTTTCCTGTTTAAAATAATGCTGAAATAGAACCCTGTATAGAGGGAATTGAGGCATTATTTTAATATAGCTTCAATAAATCTGCACTATTTGGAATTAAAAAATGAATGTGTGAAATAACTAACATTATTGCAGTGATACCAACCTCTTCCTTCAGTTAACTATGCAATCGATTGCTATATGGAACAGAAGGTCAGTACCCTGCAAGTATAGAAGCCAGATATGGAGTTTCTTAATGGAGATAAAACACCAACATTCTCTATGCATTTGACTTAAATCTAGAGGTGGGTGGAGGAGAAGAGACATGTATGTGATTTACTCTGCACACATTTCTTTTTATAAAACTTCTCCCTCTTCTCTTTTTGTTCTTAAGGATTTAAATTTCTACTTCAGAAATCACATTCTGGTAGAGGGAAAGAATTATCTTTTGTAGGAACACAAAGTCAAAGATCACGGACAAACTAATATGAATAGGAGACAGAGACATTCCAAGAAGCCAGGTTAAACATCTTCAATCAGCATTAAGGTAAATTGATTTTTTAAAAATAGGGAGGGATAGCTAACACTCTTTAGTTTCTGCAACGGTAAATGAAACCTAAAGCTGGCCATGGAATGTGGAAGGCTCCTTAGGAAGAGTTACAGCATGGAGGGACTGGATCAAATTTTATGAAAATAGTTTCTGCAGGAACTAGATGAGTACTATTTTCATGTCTCCTTTTGAAGAAAGGAAAAACCTATGATAGTTTGGGGCTTTGATTAGCTATATTAATATATAGCTAACAGGTCCAAAGTAAAGTTCTGAATAATGACAAAAACTATACCTTAAGCTCCTGTAAAGATAATTTGTTTCAGATTTACTGCAGTAGGCATTATTTTTTTAATGCACACTTATTCCTCAGGCCTTTTCCTACCGTATTTATTATTGTATATTCAACATGTTACTGTAAGTAATAACAAGTCTTTAAAACTGGCAAAATTAAACACGTCTTTCTTGCCACACCAGTATGCTCTTCAATCCAAAAGTTTAGCTGCAAATTGTTCTTGCAAATCAAAACATATTTTTTTCTTAACTATAAAGACATTTTGAATGTAGAAGAAAGGAAATCACCATTTGCTGTGTAGATGTAGGCTGGATATAATCAGAAACTTTATAAGGGACTGACATTTCCTTGTTCTATGGTTCCACTCTGGTAATATTACTACTTTAACATGATTTATAACACAAGCAAAAACATACTAAAGTATTTTTACTTTAAGAAGGCAGCACTGAAGAAAGTAAAATGGAAAATCTGTTGTTAAAGTATTCAGTGAAGACCAGACTAAACACATTAGCCAAACAGCACAGATTACATGCTGTATGTTCAAGCCACTCCAAGTAAAAATAAGCCAAGTGAAGACATAAGGAGAGGCAAAGGAATGAAAAAAAAACCCCAACCCAAACCAACAGCATATATAATAGGTGATTATAATGTTGGAAAATTAGAAAAAAGGACGCAAATACTTGAAAGAGCCTCTATTACAGTGATTATAATTTTCTAATCAAAAATCCTTCCTATTTAAATCAAATCCCTCCTATTTACAGTGTTAACTGTGGTAGTGAGATATCTGCCAGTGCCCAAATTAGTCTGGTATTTTCATGGTGTCAAATACTGTAATATGTACAACTGGCAAAGAACAACATAGTTTCATGCATCAAGTGCCAGCAGCAACACCCCTCTAGCAATGCAGTTTAATGGAGGCTATCAGACTAGAGCATACTGAAAACCTCTCTCTTCCTCTTTTTTTGGCAACCTTAAAAATAAAAAGACACAGTCATTACACTGGAATTTACATGACCTATTTTTCCAAACGTATGATTAACACATTACCAGCATCACACCCTTAAAGAAAAACGATTTTGTTTCTGATACTTGTCCAGACACTGAAGTAAGGAAACAGCTCCTGATACATGCATGAAACTGTCACTTGACACCACATGCACCCACAAATTCCAATCAAGGCAAATTTTCCTCCAGATTTTTTGACATGTACAATAGCAGTGTATAAAATAATTATTTTGCTTTTGTGAGTCATGGCAAGAGACAGCTTTTTTGAGGTTTACGAGCACTTCTTCTGGATGACTATGTGTAGACTTTTTGTATTGTATTAGAAGTGTAAATGTTTGTCCTTGTTTATTTAAATATTGCACACTATATAGCTACAAATAAGTACTGAAATGGCTAAGTCAAAGGCAAACTAGCAATGCCTAAATCGATTTATTTCCTAAAACATTAAATGTTTTGAATATGAATTTAAAATGTTCTTACATTATTTCTATTGAGGAATATATACATTGAGAAATCCTACATAAAATACCTAATTTGCCTTTCTCTTGCTACCTCACATAAATAGCCAGCACTTTGGGATTGTGATCCCTACAAGCTCTAGACAAATTACCCTGAGCAGCCTTCTGCAGTTTTCACAGGAAAACTGTGTTGAGCTACCCATGCATACATAGTTCACCCTAAACCCAAATATTATTTTTGCACTTGCTTATTCATTATTTTTATTAAAATTAAAAGTTACATCTATAATGGCAACAGTTGGGTCCTGGTGGCAGAAGGAGGCTCTCCAGCAGGCTGTTAAGGAAGCAGAAGTGGGAGTACCTGTGATAGAGACAGAAAGATGGCTATGACTTATTGGTCTTTCTTGTGAAGCATCTAAGAATAAGTGCTAAATAAGCAGACCTTTACTAGTCCTCTGAAAGCCAAATCCTTCATGTTTCCCTCTTTGAAGGAAAATGAAGGACAAATGAGGCTCAGGGATGCCACCTCCTTTGAATGGGATGAATCACACCATGAGGGCTATGTGGGTTGAGAGACAACCTTACTCTCCTTGTGGAGGACCAGGAATAAGCACATAAGCGTGTTTTGTCTCAAAGGTTCTGACTGTTGTGACAGGAAAGTTGTGACTATACAAGAGGGTCCTGTGGAGGTGGGGCAGTGCTGCATGGAGCCAACTTTCTTTTCTGCCTTGAGATTCATGCTCAGTGCACCTGCATCAAGACAGGGGTTGAGTCCCCCAGTACAAGGCACCTCACTACAAGGGCCTTCAGGGTCCCCACAGATCTCATTTCCTGGAGGGCTCTTAAGGGCTTAGTATTGCATGCATGAACAAAATAGTGCAAAAAATCTGTTTTACATAACACATGTGCACCAGATAAACTGTAAAATAAAGTGGGTTGGTCTGTCTCTTTCTTCCTTCTCTCTTACCCCTGATCCAGACCACTAGGGAACCTGAAATGTTGTTAGGATTGGGAGCATATTAAATTGTGAGCTTGCTAGCCAACACTTCCAAGGCCTGAAGTTTGTTGTGGGAGTTGGGAGCTTCTTGAATTTTGTTGTAGAAGTTAAGGGCTTGTTAGCCAACACTTTTGAGACTAAATAGTGGGCTATTTGCTAGAGTTAAGATGATGATACAATAATAATATTTAACATAGTAATTCCCTGACACATAGATTGGTGTACTTGTTTAGCTTCTTGATGAGAAGAACATCGAGCACCCTACCAAGTGGGTCATGATGCCCCTTTGGGAGGGAAAATGCTTCTCCCCTTTCATGTGAGCATCCTGTTTCTGTTCCCTAGGAAGATCACAGCAGGACAGCTCCAGTAAACGTTCTCCTGAGGCATTGTGCCCAGATGGGAGGTGGCAGCATGCAGATGGCAGGGAAGTATCTCAAGACAATGGGGCACACCAATACATCTGAGAACTGGATGTACAAGCATGAAGTAGTGGAGACCCTGCCTATTACCTTGCTGGGACAGGCAGGGAGACAGAGCTGACAAGGATGCCCATAGCAATGTAATGAAGTCCTATTCTCAGACATTAGTAATGGGTAAACTTCATACACAATTTTCCAACTATATTTTAAAGCCCATTTAGTGACTGTGAAATTTCTCACATCAATGAACTTCTATAAAAACGACAGAAAAGTTCTCCCAGTAAAATCTTCTCATCCTGAGTATTGTTTGGCTTTTTGTTTGGTTTTTGGTTTTGTTTGTTTTTAAAATAATTTTATTTTAAGACCTCTGCTCCTAAAACCCTTTTGCACCTTGTGTATCACCACGTGTTGATAAATTCAAAACTCTTCTTCACTTAGTTCCTTTCATGGTGACTTCACAGCAATTCTAATGTAGGGCTATTTATCATCATTTCGGTCCATCAAGAGCACATCTCTTCTTTCATCTTTCTATAACTTTCCACTGTCCATCTCCATCAAGTGTCCACTGCTTTCTGTAGATAACAAAGCCCTCTCCTCCTAATCAGCTGCTTCTCTATTCTGTTGCAGCTCGTAACTTCCACAGCAATCACTGATGCCAGATCCCACCAGACACTCCTCAGCTTCCTTAAGAACTCCCATTCTCGTCTGCCGTTCACATGCCATTTCTCCTTCAGTATGAGCCTGCAGACCCACGGCATCATTCCAAACTGTGGGACCTGCCTCTCCTCAAGGTTAAAAATTGCTTAGTAAAACTGGGCAGCAGCAGCAGAAACGAAACACTCACGCTTTTCGTTACAACTGTGAAACCTGTCACTACACGATGAGAGATGTCACCGTGTCGGCGATCCCCCGCCGTTCCTGACCTCACACCCGCAGCATAGCCAGCAGCGCTGCCCCCATTGCGCAGCTCTGCCTCCCTCCCACGCTGGTTTCGCAGCCTGCTGGCAGGGCGGAGCTCCCTCAGCCCACCGCCCTCAGCCGCCGGGGCGGGACCGCGGGCCCCGGGCAGGGGAAGGGGCGGGAGCGGTGCGGTGCCTCCTCCCGGGCTGCGCTTCTCCGGGCGGCCGGGGAGGGGCGCTGTGTCCCCGCGGCGCACGCCCCGCCCGAGCCTCCCCTTCCCGCGGCCGCAGCCCCGCGCCCACCGCCGGCGGCAGCCAGTGAGCCGAGCTGAGCCGAGCCGAGCCGAGCCGAGCCGAGCCGAGCCGAGCCGAGCCGAGCCGAACGAGGTAACGGCCGGCGGGGTCTGGCGGCGGGGCCGGGGAGGAGCTTCGCCCTCCCCCCGCTCCCGATAGGGCGCGGAGCTGTTCTCCGCGGTCTCCCGGGGGCGGGAAGCGGGCGGCCCCCGCGACGCGTCCCGTTCGGCGGCGGGCCCGGGGGGCCCGTCCTCGGCGTCACTGTAGAGGAGTTGCCTGCGGGTGGGAGGGGAGGTGGTGGGGCGGGGACGGCGCAGCTCGCCCGCCCGCCCGCCCGCCGCCGGCCGTGGGTGCGGGTCGTCGCTGGCGCGGAGCGGCCGGGGCAGTGTGGTCGCGGGCGGGCTCCTCTGCCGCCTGGCTGGGGCCGGCGCTCGGGCCTGCTCGCCCCGCGGCCTTCCTGTGCTCCCGGCGGCCTGCCCCCTCCGCCCGCCGCACCTCTGCGCCCGTCTCCGAATGGCCCGGCCTTGGGCAGAAATCCCGACTCCTGCCCTGCCTGCAGCTGTGGCCGCTGAAGGAAGGATCAGGGCTAGCGAGTAGGATCAGAAAGGCTTCGGCCGCCTGTCCCGCCGCAAGCAGTGCGGAATGCTCGTGAATTTCATCTCTCCAAGAACAGAGGCCGCGAGATAAATTCCCCCCGTTCAAAATGAAATCAAAAGATTCTAAATGCTCTCAAGGCTTGTTTGTTCTTAGCAGTCGAGAACTGCTGAAACGTGTTTATCGTGAAGTTGTTTGTGACCTCTGTTGCGTAGTATCCCTCCGTGCTTTGGACAGCATTTGCAGTTTTGCTGATCAAGTACTATAAGGTCACCGGGGCTTTGGAGGAACCTGGCTTCAAAAGCGAGAAAAGAAGTACATATTTACGAGTACTTTTCTTAACTCCTGTACTGAAAGACTAAGCACGGTGCTGACTGTTAAGAGGCACTTGAATGCTGTTTTATACAGTGGCTTGGCCAAGTTTAGTCGGCATCTTAGTCTTGCAGAACCTTACAGTGAAAAGTTGGGAATAACTCATATAGAACTTAGGCAAAAGAACTACGAAAGTTTTAGTAACCCATCTATAGTTGTGATTTGAGAGCTAAAGGCTGAAATGTAAGCAGAGAAAATTACAGAAAGGCAGAAAAAGTTAAGTATGGTATACTTCTGTAAGGTGGAAAGTTTTAACTCTCATTCTTCCCGGCATAGTCAGACTGACTGGGACGGGGCTTGCTTGTGTCACATGGTTGCAGCACGTGTTTGCAGTTTGAGTTCCTGTAGACTGTACGAGCGGGTTAGGGAAATTTAACAGCATCAAAGCACATATTAAAATCCTGTGGGTTTTTTTGGTTGTGTGTTTTTTGGTTTTTTTTGTCCTTTTTTGTGTTTTTTTTGTTTGTTTTGTTTTCTTTTTGTTTGTTTGTTTGTTTGTTTGTTTTTCAACAGGCTATTCCTTACTGTCTCTTGGTTTTTGTTTTGTTTTAGCTGTGGAGTTGCCCTCTATTTTACTTACTTACTTACTTACTTACTTACTTACTTACTTACTTACTTACTTACTTACTTTATTTATTTATTTATTTATTTATTTATTTATTTATCTAGGGAGTTGCCCTCTATTACACTTTGTTTAAAAAAAATCCACTTCATCTGTTGCATTAACATCAATGAATTTCATCTGGGGAAGCTACTGATCTAGAGGGAATATAAAAATGTTACTTTAGGGGCTTTGGGGGTTTTTAGGTGTGAGGTGTTGTGCGGTCTCTTGTCTTTCACTCTTGCCTGTGTATTGATCTGTAGTCTATGCTAAGTGGCTGACATAGTCAAGTTATTATTTCAGCATTGTTTGTAGAGCTAAATTCACTAGCAGAAGAACTCCATTAAAAATAATAATTCTTGAATTTTAAGAAGTTGCTGCCTTAGTTTTTCTCACAGAGGCTCTGCTGCTATAAAAATGCCAGTAGGGCATTAATTAGCTGTCAGTTATACTGCCTGTCAGAATTGAGTAAGGCTGAGTTTTGAATAGTCTCTGGAAGCAGGTTGTGGGCAAGTTGCAGCTCCAGGACTGCTGGAGTTCTCTTTTCTCTTTCCAAATACCTCATTGTGATTTGTAGTGTCAAGCTGGATTGAAATCTTGAGCAGTAGTATTAATGTCAGGTACAGCATTGCTTTGGAGGCTGGGCAGAAGTCACAGTAACACAACTGGGCTGTGTGGAGTCTGCACCAGAGACAGCCCAGGTAGCCCAAGGGCTTTGCATCCTGGAAGGTCTCCCCTCAAAGCTGAATTTGCCATGGGAAACCTTTTCTCCAGCATGCTTTAGAGGGCTGTGAGCTGTCTGGCAGAAGGACAATGGAGGGAAGTTAGAATCAAGTATCTCTAAGCCCCCCTAGAGGTGGAAAGACATTTTGCAGATACTCTTATTTTCTGAAAAAATACAAACTCAAAAAAAACTCCGAGCAACAACCTTCTCCACCTAAGCAAGGAGAATGGCTGGTTATTTTTTTTTTCTAGTTTACCGTGCTGCATTATCTGCGCTCTTCATAATACTAAGGCCACTTGCATTTTTTTGCCAAAATCTAAGTTCTGTCCTTCAGCACACAGCAAAAGGAAGGTCATTACAAAAGCAGTTCCTTTCAAGCCAACCTGGTGGTGCAGGGGACACTCTCTGGTGGCTTTCCTTCTCCCACATCACTGCTTTGATCAAGTACATCCAGCAGATTTGCCTGTCCCTTTCTGGGAGCTCTGTTCAAGGGCTCTAGCAAGAGCCGCTTTGTGGCTTGAAAGGAAACTGTACAATGTGGAGTTTGACAGCTTCTGTCACCTGTCAAACACTAGGTGACTGCCACTGCAGGTTGACTTCACAACATGGCATGTGCAGAAGAGCTTTTGAGTCCTTCCTAGAAAACAGGGCTCTCTTCATCCTGCAGGTTGTGTTTGCTTCATAGACATCTGCTTCAGATGACTTTGTGCTTGTTTTGTACTCTTGAACTGTGTGTGTAGCTGGATGAAGTTTTTGTTTTGTACTCAAAGGAGTACTTATTTTTTGCAGTAGCTTCAAAAGAATCTGTCTGACTTGGGCCAGACTTAAAAATCACAGAAGTGTAAAAATCCTAGCAGAACAGATTGCATAAAGTTAGTTAGTAATGAGACTTATTTGTCAGTGTCTTGAACTTTGACAGAACTTGACATGAAAAAGGAGGACCTTTGTTAGTTAAAACTGTTGAACAAGACCTTGGAACAACCAGTGGGAATAACACAGAGTGGAAGAAGGAAGGAGTAGAAAAGATCCTTGAAGTGTTTCCAGAAGTATTGTCTTTAGCTGGGTATAGATTTTCACATGCAGTAACGAAGTGGCCTGTTCTGTTGCTGACTGCTGGCAGAAATGGAAGAATGCAAAAGGCTCCCAAACCATCTCCTTTGCTACTCTTATACTTACTGAGAAAAATCTGCTGGAAGGCATTTCCTGATTTTTTTTTCTTTCCTTTTTTGCCTTCTGATTTTTAGAGGGGGGACTCAAACATTGTCCAAAAAGAAAAGCTTCTTATTTTATAAATACTAGAAAGTAAAATGAATTGGTGTCAGTTTGATTTCATTGGCTGCATTTCCTCTTGTATTTAAATACTTAATTGTTCTCCTCCATTCAGGAAACCTCAAAGTGCAAATGAAGAAATGTGGAAATAACCTTTGTTGAAGGGTTGTTCTGTAAAATCATTGAATGGCTTTTCAGCTTTTCCTGGTATGGTTTTTCTGAAGCCAGTTTGTTGAGGTGAATAACTTTCTATGTCTGCAACATGTCTTTTATTTTGTAAATTTGGATTCTCATTATCAAGTTCTTGCTTAAGTGAAGCGCTCAATGTGTTTTAATAGCAATTTTTAATTCTTTGGAACAGTGGAATGAGGTTAGATGTAAAATGTGAGATGGGTATCTCCATTTCTTGTGGGGAGTATTTAGGCCATCAACTTGTCATGTTAGGAGTTTGACAGAGTAGTTGCTCCAAGTTCTTTACCTAATTTAGGTGTACATACTCAGTTTGGTTTTGGTAGTTTCTTGTATGTTTTTTTTTTGTTGTTGTTGTTTATTCTTTATTTTATTTTGTTTGGTGGTTTTATTGCTGTTTGGGGTTTTATTTAAAGTTTGTTTGAAAGCACAAGACTTGTGAGGAGCGAGCTCTAGGCTAATATGTACACTGGAATTAAGTCAGACTTTGAGCAGACCTAACATCTTTGCTGTGTACACGATGGATTAGGAGTTGGCAGATGCTTTGATGAACCAAAGTGCAGTTCTTTAGCATCAGTAGGACTTTACAAATAAGCTGTGTAAGTAACATGATCCTATTTTGTTGCGCCAGGTTTTATTTGCCTAGTTTTCCACATGATGGAATGAATCTAGTCTTCACCAGCATGGATATATAGAGCTTTTCAAGATGGTTAAGAACTGTGGTGAAGATTCAAGTGGAATGGCAAGTGAGGAAACTTAGATTTATTTCTAAAGTTATTTCTATTAGTTTATTTCTAATTAATTCGTCTATGTTATTTCTTTACCTGATCTAAGTCAGCTTTTTTAGATAAGAAATCATCTAAAAACTGAAATTGGGTAGATGTTCTTACCCTTAGGAAAACTTAGAGTTGAGCTCAACTTAATGTGGTAGGTACTTATTTAAGATATTAGCTATGGTTAATCTACTCAAACCTATTAAGTGTACTGCACAGTGTTAAAACTGCTTAAAGTGAGCAAAATACAAATTTTAATTTGTATTCTGATTATTCCTTTGTCAGGAGGAAGCATCCACTTCTGCTGACATCTGATTTGTGTATTAGAAAGTATGGTTTCCTGACAGAAGAGTGCATTGTAGTTTTTAACAACAGATCGTTACTGAATGTGCCGTTTTGGAAAGATGAGAAAGGATCCACTGTGTGGCAACTCAGTGAAGCTAAAGATGTAAGTTCTGTGCCATTGCTATTTTTTATGTATTACAAATACAGATTTTTTTCCAGTCCCAACTTGTAAAGATATATGTGCATGTGTTTGGGTTGTTTTTAAAAGCCAGGTTCACATGGACATTACATGATAAATATTTTATATAGTTTTAAATTGAGAAATTGTTCAAAAACCCCAGAAGCAAGCCAGACTAAAAAGCTCTTTTATATGTATGGAATTAACTACTTTAAAGTATTCAGAGAAATTTTAAAACATACACAAATCGGCAGCGTTGTTCATATTGTTTGACTTTTGCGTTGTGTCAAGGCTAGAGACTTTTCTCTGTCCTTAAAAAATGAAGAGAAGTAATACTCATAAATTATTTGCCATTGGTCACAGTTAAACCAGAAGTGTCTTATGCTGCTTAATGCTTTTAGTAAACATTCAGTAGGGGTTAGAATACTTCTCTGGTCTGTTTGCTGAAAAAATAAGGCCTTGTAATGACTGAAAAACTGTACGTCTGCTGATGGTTTCCTAATGCAATCTCTTTGATTTAAAGAGTTTTGTGAATACGTTTGGTATCAACTCTAACTCAGTTAGAAAGTAGTTTAGTATTTTTCTTCCTCTGTTCTGTGTGTTCTGCCTGCTCTTGAATACTACCTGTTTGCTTCTTTTCCTGTACTTGAGATGTTATGTGTAATAGGACTTGCAGTCAGAGCATGTTTGTCACCAGCATGTCCTTACAGGATTGATTATTATAAGAGAGCTGGATTCAAACACTGACAGTACTTGAAGTGTTCTGCTTAAAGTCTGTTGCTGCACAGTAATGTCAAGATGCATGAATAATTTTCTATCTTGCAGGACCTTTCCTTTGTCACTGAACCTCTTTTACTGAGGAACAATCACATTTTTTAGCACAGCCAACATTGTTTTAAGTTAGGGCAACCTTTTCTACTGGCTAGAAGATGAATCAATTAGATACAGAAGTTTGAAGAACAAGACCTGCTGTAACATTTTTTTTTTTATTATTGTTGAATACTTCTTCATGACAGTAAAGAATGTTGTAAGGATGGCTAATCAGAGAGGTGAGCCAAAAAAAGTGGTGAAAAAAACAGCTGCAGTTGTCCCGGCTTAGTCTGACCAACTAGCATTTTCCATTATGGTTTTTCCTTTATTTTAGGAAGTCTGCTTCTTCCTTTTCCTGTGTATTGTTTACCTTGTCATTAATTTCAGACCTCCTTGACCTTTTATTGTTTCAGACATCTGTCTCATTTGTCTGTCAAAAGTCCGTATACACATGATAGAAACTCCTGGGATACTAAAGTTGTCAGTTCTGCTTTCATAAGTTTCTATGACTTGAGAACATACCAGTCAACATTCTGATAAATGTTCCATCTCTTGGCTGTTGGAAGAGATTGCTAGAGGAGAATGGAGAAGTGCTGTTTGAATCTGGCACTAATCTGGCATTTATGTGCCAGTGATCCAGGGAGGGAAGGACTAAGTGAAAATGGAAGTGTTGCCATTGAGTTATCTGCACGTTGAATTGATCATCATTGGCAAAATACCTGTTTTATATATAAAAACAGGTGTTTTATGGCCTGCTCAGTAATTGTATTGGTAAATTGTGACTCGTTACTGTAATTAACTTCAAATTTGTGAGATTTATTAAGGTTTGCTAGTCTTCTGAATAATTATTTGTGAATATGCAAATTAGTTTATTGTGATCATTTCATGAAATCAACAGGGCTTTGATACTGATATAAAGAAATAAAAGGGAGACCGTGCTGTGCTCCATGCTTAATTTCAATTAATGCTTTCCTTTTCCTTTCCTTTTCCTTTAAATGCAGTAATTGCAGTTATTATAGATGCTGTAATGTTTTAACTAGATGTGTTCAAAGGCTTCATGGCATGAGTGTGGGGAGTACACAGAAGCCTCTTCTTGCTTTATGGTTTATACAGTTGTAAAATGTTTCTAACAATTAAAAGAACTCCACACAAGCTGAAGCACTTCTGGATGTTACTTGGTTCAACCCAGCAATCAAATGAAGCAGGAGTGCCTGAAGCACGTTACTTGAGCTCTGAAACAGCCTGGTTCAAGCAGGGCTGTTTGGTTGGCTTTTGAGAATATGTGGGGTTGCAGACTCCACAACTTCTCTGCCAGTGTTTGAACACTGAAGAACTTCTGTTTATTCTTAAAAATATCGTGGGTGGGAGAAATCATGAAAGACTTTTGAAAGATTTGGTAACATCTCTTACACCTTCCAGAACTTTTGTAAGAGGAGTAGTTTCTGGATGTTAACAGATGTAGAAGTTCCATAATGTTAGCTGGTCCTCAATAGCAGAGGAATATTTGTGAACTGGCTGCCTGGCATTGCAAACTTTACTCCTCTGTATTTCAGTTTTAAGCTACATTTTATTTGTTCTCTCTTCCAGACACGGATTCAGTGTCTAGTTTACTGGAAAATAAGGCTGCTCTAGTAGCTGTCAGCCATTTGAAAAGAAGAAAGGCAGACATCTAGAAAATGCTTTCCTGTATGCTTATGCATTTTTTTTGATATTTTAGCTATTTAAGTAGAAGACATGGAAATGTGATTGTGTATTTTATTAAATTTGTTTTGTTCTGTTTTTTTTTAAATTCCAGGTCTGCAATTTCTGTTTGGTCTATCCCAGTTAGGAAAGCTTTTGTTGTGATTTTTAAGCTTGGTGCTGTCAGCCCCATGTGAACAAACCAGAACAAAAAGCACGCTGGGTACCAGAAAAATGCCACGGAAGAGGAAAACCGGTGGGAGTCCTTCTCAAAAGAATGGCAATTCTGACAGAACTGCTGTTGCTCTATCCCAGGGGGACCCAAGCCACTTAGTGGCACAAGCAATGCATTATGTCAATAAGGAAGAGCTCTTCAACAGCATGTCAGAGATGTTTTCTGACCTAGATCCTAGTGTGGTTTATATGGTTCTGTCTGAATGTGATTTTAAAGGTAAATAATATAAAGCTGACATTGCAGTTTTGTTTCATGTGCAGATAGCTGTTAACTAGTGCAACTCCAGGAAAGTTGATGTGGGTGTTGCAATCATATTTGTGAGTTTAACTTTTCATAAGTAGGTGAGTAATAATATTTTGAAGTTTTATGACCACATAAGAGTCTCCAAATTTAACAAGGTTTCTGTGAGGCTGGTAAATGGAGCAGTGTGCTCCATAAATGAAGGTACTGTTTAGAGTGGATAGTTCTGTGACACAGAGCAGGCACTGGTGGAGTTGTGAGGAGAATCTGGTTTTTCCAATTAGTTTCTATGCCATTTCTGCAAGATGCCTAAGTTGTTTCTGCAGGAGAAGTATTTTATGTTCTAGATCAAAATTTTTTGATGGTATGCTATATGTGGTGCTGGCAGCATTTGCTATTTATTCCTTAAATACTTGAACTGAGCTTTTGTTTTACGTTTATTTTGCGTTATCATCTTGTTGTGTGCACTGAGGATCAGTTGCTGCAGGATAAATTCTGTTACCCATGTTCATTTCTCTGCAGCCTTGCTGGAGCTAAAGCAAGGAACTAGTTTTTTTTCCCTGCATTCTCCTGACCTACATACCCAACTCTCCTGGCAGACTGTTTTCATATTTATGCCCAGTCCCTCCCATTCTTCTGTGATTTTAAAATTCCTCTATATGCAAGGTCATTTGCTTATTATAAAAGTACCACATGAGGTGCTGGATAGCAATGTCCTAGGAGTTACTTGTCAGGGGAATAAGCCATATATGGATCATTTTCATCAATTTGTATTCATATGATCAGATGTGATTAACTGAGGTTATTGCAAGAATGTATGCAAAGAAAGCAGATTTTGGCTTTTTTTTGTATGTATGAAAGCTAGGTAACCATTAAAAAGACTTTTACACAATTTAGGTAATAAAAAAATTTAAAACTCAAGAACAAATGTGAGAGAGCTGTTACAATTGTTGTTCATTTTAAAATTGAATTTGTTGGAATTACTGATTCATGCTTCAAACTCTTAATAAGATCCACCTTTATCATAATAACAGTTTTATCAAAAGCTTATTGGAAAATGTAGTAAACATGTAGAGTTCATCACCTTGTACTGTTAACAGTAGTTAAAATATGGAAATGTTAGCATATTTGAGTGCTAGTAAATTGTTTTCATACAGTAAAGAAGCTGGAAGGATGACAGAGATTTTGTTTAATGAGTTCAGATAGAGTTGTGCTTAAATGAGCCTGAAGTTTTTGCTACACTGTCTTTCAGGAAAACAGAAGCTTAGCTTTAGGGCTCAGATGATATTTATGTCTGCTTTTTATTTTGTTCATGTTGATTACTGGCACCCTCTGCTTCATTTAATGTAATCTCTTTA
Organism: Certhia americana; assembly: GCA_018697195.1. Lineage (NCBI taxonomy): Eukaryota > Metazoa > Chordata > Aves > Passeriformes > Certhiidae > Certhia > Certhia americana. The sequence goes on along the minus strand of CM031860.1, from coordinate 43,374,349 downwards.
CAAAGAATTAATGCAGATGCTGGATTTTTCAGGCTGTATTATATAGGGCATTCTAAAGTGGGCCATAGTGAACATACTTTGCATACTTTTATCTCTTTCATCCTTTGTAGAGATCTTAGTTTATTTTACAGTATTTCAGCTATATGATATAGATTAGAAATAAGTATTCATTTAAACATCCAGCTCTGATATTTTTTCCAGTCAAAATTAGTAATTTTTAGACAGTAATTTCTTAGTATTTTTTAAGTTTGTTAGGTTGTTATTTTTTAATATGTATTGAGTTCTGCCTTTAATTCTAATGAGAAATGGATCAATGGAGTTTTAGAAGCTATGTTTGAAGGTGAATTGGTGAACTGTCCCTTGGTTGTTCCTTTAATTGTAATAAATGCTTCTTCAAGTAAAAAAATTATATGCACATTAGCTTGGGTTTGTTTAGTTGACTATGCTTTATTCTTTTTATCTTATCCAACAGTAGAAAACGCTATGGATCATCTTCTAGAGCTGTCTACCCATGCCAAAGAAGTAGCATCTTCAAGAACATTGGGTTTTGATATAGCAGCACCATCATTATCTCTTGTTAATCAGCAAAGATCTGTTGCATATGAAAGAATGGGGGATGGTACTGCTGCACATAGTTATTCTGGAGCAGCAATAGAAAACGTTCTGTCACCTGGTGTGCAGCTGACTGGAGAACTGGATTCCCTACTAGAAACTGCCTTTCAGAGTTACAGCTTGAGTGAGGAAGTGCCTAATTCTGCAAATGACCAAATAGTACATGAGCACCTTGTGGAACACGATGATTTTACTGAATTTCCTGAGGGGGAAAAATCTGATTCGGTTTGCAGTGTCCTACCTTTTCCACAGCAAGCAGAGACAAATAATGAGGTTTTAGAAAACTTCTGCTGTTCCCAGCCACCAGTGAGTCAGCTGAGCACCCAGACAAACTCACCACCTGCATCAGACAGTTTTGCACAGATATTGGAAGATTCTAATTTGTTGGAAATACATGTTCAACATGATGTGGCTTCAGAAGTATATAAACTATCAAATGGAGAGATATCATTTGAAAATACTGATCAGACACAAGACGCTGTTTTGGATCAAAGTAGTGTGACTGCTGCTTCTTGTGGGTCCTCCCAAAGACCTATGGAACTTGGGGTGGCTGTTACTGGAGATCCTAATTCAAGGTGCCTGGAACAAGACGAAGATGCAGTGACTGCCTATAGCAGCTACCAGAGTGCTTCTCTTCCAGAGACGTGTATCTCTCCTGAAACATCCAGTTTCAAAACACAAAAACCTGCAGATACTCATCAAACTCAGCAGAGTTATAATTTAAATTTTTCTACACCATCAGGTCAATCTCAACAACACTGGAATCTCATGGCTCCTGTGTTTTATCCATCCAGTGGAAGTCACAGCTTTGTAATTCCTGTGACTGCCAGTCCAGAGCAGTGGAGACCTATTTCTGACTGTAAAACTTCGGAAAAGGGACCTTTTCTTTCCTCCCCAGTGGTTTCAAATGCCTGGGATGGCAACCCTTCTCTGAAGGTATGGGGAAATCAAGATAGAAACTCAAAATTGAACCTCTCGCAAGCACAGCAACCACGTGTTTGTCACATGATGAGAAAAAAGATGCAACTTGTAGGTCAAGTACTTGTCCTTCTCAGAGGTGTTCCAGGATCAGGAAAATCGTATTTGGCAAGGTAGAACATTTATATTGTGAGCTTCTAAAAAAAATTGCTTAATTGTGTACAGGATTTGGCACAGGCAGAGACAATTTTCTGAGACTTGTAAATAGTAATGTATAAACCCTAACTGCCAGCTATGTAGTCCAGGCAGTGTGATGGGCAATAATAGTTACTGAGAGCAGCATTGCTTGCAGATCCTTTCCTAGTGGAAGTTGAAATAGGAATGATAACCTTTAACTTCTTTCACTGAACAAAGGAGTTTGTCAACAGAGCATCATTGCTGTAGTGTTAGGTCTGCTGCATTCTTTCAGTCCCAGTTTATTTCAAGTATTTTCTTCTAATAACACTGATGGAAATATGCCAGTTCTTTAACAGCCGTAATTCCCCTTTCACTGTATTACTTTTTTTGTATAAGTAGTATATTTGAAACTTCTTGGGTGGAATTTTTTATTTCTTTTCTTAGTCTCTAAAAGCCTAGATTGAACTTAGGGTCCTTTTGACTGACACTTGAAACATTTGATTCAATTAAGACAGGGCATTTGTCAGTGTGAAGGTATGTCACTTCATGTAGGTGGAAAAATACCTCCCTTGTTTTGAAATTAGACACTTGTAGGGAAAGTATATCAGCTCTCCCCTAGATAATCCTCACCCTTTGGAAAAAACAAAGGAGGGAAATTATTATAGCTCATATTTGCTTGGAGGTTAATTTTTTTTTTCTCCTTTTGCATTTGCTACTTCCATTCCAAATAATCTTGATTTTGTGCAAAAGACTAAAAAAAGTATGTCTGGTAGTAGACATTGGAGCCTGTGAGGAGAAGGGGAAAAAGCTGTTTATTTCTTGATCTTTCACAGGAATTTGCTTGAGGATAACCCAGGTGGAATTATTCTTAGTACTGATGATTACTTTTACAAACACGGACAATATCATTATGATCCCGATTGCTTAGGGGAAGCACATGACTGGAACAGGAAACGAGGTGAGATATAAATAAGGGATTATCTTCGTCATTTACAGTTTGGTGATTGTCTGCTGTTTAAAAATCTGCCTGGCTTGTTACGTGACCAGCATTTATCACATCATAGAAGTATTTTTTTAATATGTACGGAAAAAGAATATGAGCACAAACTCAGAAGTCATCTGTTCATTGTGTATTTTGCAATTACAAATGCCAATGTCTTTGTCAAGAACTTTGTCCTTAGATTTTATTATGGCATGTATTTTGGGTAGTGGCACCTTTCCAGAGTGGTTACCTACACCATCTCTCAGAAATCTTTCTTTTGAGATGATCCATAATAGGCATATGCAGTAAGTAATGAGGATAAAAATAATACACAGATATCTTCATGCTCTTTGTTATCTTTTTTTTCCTCTTGTACACAAAAGCAAGACAGAATACATTATTTTATCACCTTTTAAAAATTGGGTGGGTTTTTTTTTTTTTTGATAGTGACCTATGCTAAACTCACCATATAACAATTATTTTTAAGCCTTTATTTGCTAAATTTGAACCATGATCCCTTTTCTGCTGTCAGATTTCTTCCAGTGGAGAAAGGAATTAGTAGCTGTGGGATTCAACAAGAACTGTGATTGTTCAGACACATTGTAATATGGCTACAGAAACATGGTGCTGTGTCTCAAAGTTAGTGGTTCTGTACATTTCATTACTGCGTACTTAAATTACAATAATTCTTTTGGTTTTTCATATTTTGTGCAGTTTACAGAGTGGACTAATCTTAAGACTGTTATAAGGCCAAGAATTTTGTATGCAACAAAGAAGTCCACTTTAAGGTGATCATGTAGTTTTTTTTAGTTTAATTTACTGATTGATTAGTCATCTTGGTACATTTTACATCTGCATTTTCATTCTTTGATTATCATACATATGTTAATTCAAAAGCTAATGCTATATCTTGGTAGCTTTACATGTGAGAGGGGGATTTCTGAAATAGAGGGCCTTGAAACGGATGAAGCCGTGGCAAGAGTTCTTCACACAGTGGTTAGTCATTATGGATTATCTACATAAAAATGTAACAAATTTAGAGAATGAGTAATAATATTATGTTCACCCTATTGTAATGAAATTACTGTATTGTGTTGTTTTGTGCATGTGTATTTTTCAGCCCAAGAAGCATTTGAAATGAGAATCTCTCCTATAATAATTGACAACACAAACATACAAGCATGGGAGATGAAGCCTTATGTTACTTTGGTTAGTATTGCAATTTGACCAACATGAAAGTTACTGACTAGCATGGCAACAACATATGTTTCAAAATAGGAGTGTCTTTCTCAGTCTAGCTGCTATTCCACAAGAAAGTGTGGAGTAAAAAAAAAAAAAAGTGTTGCATGGAATTATATTGCCCAGTGTCAGGTTGTGTGACTCAGTGTCATGTATCACGTGGTATTGTGAGCATTAACCTGGCCTAGTTACCAAAAGCCAAAGCCAAGTTCCTTGTTCTTGGGGCCAAAAGCAAATGCTGTTGAAGAAACTGAATTTTGTTCCTCTTCTATATGATCAGTGAAATTAGAAGCTACTTTAAAAATGTTATCAACAGTAATGAATGAGTGATGTGTGATGCTCTGTAAAACTTGAAAACTCAGTTTCATCCTAATATGATGTAGAGGCAGATACCAGTTGAAGGCTAGAGTTACCAAATACTGCTAACTTCCTTGAAGTTATTATGTTTACTTAATACTTTTTGTTGAAGTGATCCTACCTTTTCACTTAATAGTTTCTAAATGGGCATCAGCACTTTTTTAGAGTCTAGAGCATATTTTGCTATTGATGATTGACCATATTGTTTGGTAGTAAGAACAGGATTATTTTATGAAATTGGTTCTGATTAACTGAAATAATACATTGCAAAACAGTATAATGTAGATATGGGATTGCTCCTTGCCTGTTACAGAAAGACAGCAGAGAGTGTAGTACATTTAATTGACAGCTTTTGAGTAGATAACCTACATATGCTGCATGTGCTAAAGGATTAATGAACAGTGAGACTTCAACACAGATAATTTTTTTTAATAAAATGTTTTTTTTATTATCCTTGCATCTATTACCAACTGTCAGATTAGCAGTTCTTTTGTAAGTTATGTCTTTCATTTTGCTGTATATTGAAATCAAGGTGCAACAAGAGTTCTTCTAGAAGTGCAGTGTTTTGTACAGTGATAAGAATTTTTTCTGACAACAGGAATGGGGAGAAACAGCACAGTACTTGCAGTCTTTCTCCTGATTAGGCTTTAGGTTCCTTTTCCTCCTGATGAGACTGGACCATATAGGAACCACTTACTTGCAGCTTGGTCAAGTTTCCCATGTGGCAGGAAGGCTGTCCAAAATAGCTGTGCTAATGTAACTAAATTGCTTGTTTTGGAGCTGCTTCACATCTTTTCAACTCTGAATGTAAGCTGCTGCTTTCCTCTGTCTTGGAGAGGCTGTGTAGCCATGTGCATGCTTTATGTGCAGAGAGGAGATGTTTTGCAGTATTGTCTCAGAGAAGACGTATGATGGCACACATTTAATTTTATGGTAAGAGATACATATATGTGTTTATGTAAACCAAAGTGCAACACTGAACAAAAGTGTTATTCCAAATGTTTAATAGGTATCAAAAATACAAAAAAAACAGCTTTGAAGAAGCAAGCTGTGCATATAGTATGCATTGTCATAGAAATAAGAAATGGGTGATATGGTACGTTCTCTGTTGTATCTCTTGTATTCAGGCTCAGCAGTTCAAATACAAAGTAATGTTCCGAGAACCAGACACTTGGTGGAAATTTAAACCAAAAGAACTTGAAAGGTAAGAATGCAAAGGAAAATAACACACTAGCCTGTATAAGCTATGATTTTAAAAAAGGTATCGCTTAGTACAATAGCTAGTGAAGTAACAAGGTATCTGTCAAAGTTTTTGTGATAGTAAGTAGCTTTTTAATGATATTTTTTGGACTTTATGAGCTCTTTCGTCACTTCAGTGACATGCAAAAGGTACTGTTAGCAATAGACACTGTGATGTTTTCATTATGAGAGTTCCTTGCATGTAACGTATAGTGACTGTTCCTTTGGGTTACTGAAGTTGCAAAAATTATGTTAGGCTGGGGCTGTTTTTGCATCCTGGTCTGTTGCTTTAGTTGGAGTGTTTCTGCTGTCACTGAATTTAGGGCAGTCAGCTCCTCATGGCCTAAGAGGGCCAAACCTCTGTGCAGCATCATTGTTGCACACCTCTTTTTTTAGCAGAACCTTCTATTACTAAGGGCTGAAATTGGCAAGACATAAAACCTATGTAAATGAATAACAAAACATAAGAAAACATAATAAGAAAATTGGCTAGATGCCAGGTTAAAATGTTACTGTCCAAAGTGAAGGCTAATGTCCCTCTGGGGAGGGACTGCAGCTCTTTAAAGTCATTTTTATGACTTGAATGCTGGGACAGAGTGTGCTCTTAGCAAATTTGCAGGTGATGCAGTACTGAGCAAGTGTAGTTTATTCAGCCTTAAGCAGAGATCATTGAAGAAGAATCACATTGTTGTTTTCAGCTGCCTTTTGAAAGGTTATAGAGAAGACTAAAAAGAATGGTGCAGGGATAGGACAAACCAAATATCATCAAGTTGGACCTTTGATTACATAAAAGAAAAAACCCAACATTTACTTTAAAGGTGATTAGGTACTGAAAGAGTTTGCCCAGAGAGTTTGTAGACTTACGGTCATTTGAGATATTCAAAACTGGTCAAAAAGATCTGGGCAACCTGATCTAGGTGTACTTCCTCTGAGTAGGAGACTGAAGTATGGGACTTCCAGAGGTCCCTTCCAAAAGAGGTTATTTTGTGATTTTCTAGTGTCTGTTGTCATCTGAATTTGCATGTTCAGCTTAAGGTCGGCTGCTTTTTGAGTGAAGTAAGGTAGATTATTATCCTTCTTAAAAGTTAAACCTTTTCTTCTGTATTTTCAATTTCTTTTACTATCCTTGGCAAGATTTGCTTGTTCTAGGTGGAACTGCAGCAGGACACATTGCTAGTTGGTGCTCTACGGTTAGTGAAAATTTCTGGCCAAAGGGTGTCTGGAATAATAGGTGAATAGGTTTTCTTCAAGGCTCAATGAGTTCTTAGTTTAGCAAAACCAAAGAAAGAAGACTGAATTCAGAAGTCTTCTGTACCCAGTTTGATATCTTGCATTGATGTCAGGATCTGATATAATGTGTTTTCTGAAACTCATTTGAAGAAGATGCATTATTAGTAGTTTTAGATTTTAGTATTATGCAAAACATCCTACTGCAGTACAGGGAGACCAGATGGGGTGGAGAAGTGGAGCAGCAATTTGTCCTGATGTGTCCTATTTGTAACACCTTAGTGCACTGATACAGAAAGAATTGCCATTTCACAGCTTTTCATCTGGCTTCCTGAATTCTTTGGTTAGTTCTTGCTGTAAGTTTATTAAATTATTATTAAATGATTCTCTTTTATCATTGTAATGCACAAATCTGGGGTGTCTTTTTGTTCATTTGTTTTCAATTCATAGGAGAAACATTCATGGTGTATCTAAAGAAAAGATTAAAAGAATGTTGGAACGGTATGAACGCTGTCTTACTGTTAGATCAATATTGGATTCTTCAGTTCCAGAGAAATCAGAAGCTGATGGTTGGAGGGAAGATCCTTGTCAGGAGGAAAGCCAGAGGTTAGATTCTTTCACTAGCTTTTTAGCATCAAATGAAAGGCTAAAAACTTAGCCTTTTAGCTTCTTAGCAACATAACCTGGTACTAGTGTTGAACGGTGAATGCATTAAAAAAGTTAAGAAACAAAGAAAGTCCCTACATAGTTTTCTTAGTTTTTAAGAATTCCACAGTTTTCAGAAATGAGTAGTCAAGGGATCTAGTCAACTTTCCAACGCTTTTGAAAGCCTCCCATTATAACTGTGTTACTTTTCAGGAAGCCAATCTTGACTGACTTTCTGTTATCTTAGAAATGCGTTGTTGGGCGTATGCTATAGATCCAAAGCACTTAAAATCTATAAATTATTTTTTAGAAGAATGTAGTCCCAAATAAGAGCAGATTACTATTTCCAAGTTTGTATGTTGATATTTGATTATATCTTTATGGTAGAAGGATGCTTTGTGCAGTAGTAACAGGTTACCTACTTGGTCTCCGATATACTCAATTTAAACTTGCCAAGGTTTCCATTGGTATCCACGACTGTTCTGTAGTTGCCAGTCTGGATCGTGCTGTGTGTTGCAATGCACAGTGTCATGGTTCAGGAATGGCACTCCCCAGTTCAGTGCCCTCACTGAGACTCCCAAACCATGCTCTGCTCCTTTGCTCCCCCTTCCTCTTCCCATTCCTGCTCCAGCAATGATGTGAGGTGGTATAGAATAAACCTCCATGTTCTGGTCAAACCCAGGACACATAGGAAATCAGATTTTATTTCAGTTATTATTTCACTTGGGTTTTGCATGTGTGATATATTTGAAATTATAATTAATGGAATGTAGTTGATTGTGAAAAATAGTTTGACAAGAAAAGGCACATTTTCTCCCAGTAGATGTCTAGACTGTCTTTAGCATTAAGCCAACAGGAGAGCGCATCAGTCATTAGATAAAATTGTACTTACCAGACTTGCTGATCTGAATGAGGAAATGTCTGGCGGCAAAGTGCTTTAATACAAAACTGAATGCTGGAAATGGGATGGGGGCAGAGACTGACTCCTGAGAAAGTATTCTTAGCCCTGTGCTCTAGTAAGAAGGGGATAATTACTAAAGAAGGCTCATCTTTGCTTAGCTCCTTTTTTATTGAGGAGTGTTGGAGTTACAGCTAGTCACAATTTTGTTTTCTTCTCACTAGAGAAGTCTAACTAGGTTAAATCCTCTACTCTAGTTCTATCTGAAGTTAAAAATGTGGACAGATGCTTTTAGAAGGTTTGAAATGGGTTTTATATTCCATTCCACTTTGTCTTTCAGAACGGGAGAGGCACATTCTGATGTGAAGGAAGAAGGATTTTCTTCTGAGATGGAGCCTATTGAATTAGCTGAAGTTGATAAAACTTCTCCCGGTATTTCTCTAACATTAGAAAGTAATTGTGATCCTGAGCATTTTCATAAGGAGGAAAAAGAAATGGAAAATAACTCAGTGGAACACAGTTCTGAGAACAGCACTGTTCAAGATGACTTGGAAATTAATTTACCAGATTGCATAAAAAAAGAGCTGCCCTTGGAGAAGAAGGAAGAAAAGGGATTAAAAACAGAAAAAAATACTGAAGCAGAAATGGATGAGGTTGATGTGATCCCAGCTGAAGAGGCTGTGAACTTACACACAAATGGAGCTGAGGAACAGAGTGATAATAGCAGTCTTAAAGTTCAAACTGCAGTTGAACAATTGGACAAAATATGTATGGAACCAAAATCAACACAAATGAGTAACACAGTAGAACCAAGCAGTTTGGCTTTTGATGCATCAGGAAAACCAGAACTACTAAACTTCCTGGGTGACTGGCCTGTGGAACAAACAATGGGACAGAGAATCAAAAGATCTAGAAGGCTAGAAAAATCTCCTCTGAAGAGTGATAAGGAAGGTGAAACTCCCAGTCAGCAGCAGTCTGAGATAGGTAAAGAGGAGGTGGGCCTGCCTGAGACATGTACTGTTGAGAAAAGACACGAGGACGAAAATCTACCCTGTAGCTGTTACTCTGTTAGTTCAGATAAAGTTACACCAGAATTGCAAATGTTAGGATATTGGCCTGTCTCAGCCTCGTTAGAACAGAGACAACAAAGGTCAAGGAGAATGAGAAAGACAAATTTGAATCAGTGTGATGAAGACAGAAATACTGAAGATGACACTACTATGAATGCTCTTGAAACTGTACATGTGATTCATGGGTCACCTGTGAACATTGAAGAGCAGCCAGATATAATGAGCTTGCCTGTGCACCAGGAGGAAATAGTAGCTAGTGAAACAGTAGGTGAGGAAAAATCCCAGCAAAGTAAGAGAACAAGGAAACATCACAAATTAGCCCTCACTTTTACAAACAGCAGCTTGCCACATACCAGAGAAGAGGACCACTTGTCTAAACTTAACCTGGCAGAAGATAAACCAGACACAAACTTATGTAGGCAAAAAAGTAGTCATTCACAAACTGAATCGCAGGACTTTGCTCTCCTGTGGAGATTAGAAAAGAAAATGCTTTTTCCTGAGACAGCTAAAATATTGCATGGCAGGCTAGATGGCTTCAAACCCAAAAACATAGATAATGCCTCAGATTCTCAGGAAAAAATACCCTATCGAGTTACATATGATAAAAGTACTTTTGTGGAGGAAAGTGAGCTTATCAATATTGATGAATCTGAAAAACTAGATACTCTCTGTAAGCTCTTTGAGTCTGTTTCATTTGAAGCTCTGAAAGATCTGTATGAAAGATGTAACAAAGACATAGACTGGGCCACAGGTCTACTGTTAGACTCTGATGAAAAGTTACGTAAAGCTGTTGATACTGAAAGCTTTCAGGAAAGTGAAGCTGAGCCAGTGGTCACAGACCTTGATTTCAAGGCAAGTACAAACTGTGATGAGAATCTCAAAGACTGCAAACAAACCTCACAAGTACTTGAGGCTGGTGATATCTTGGAGGCTTTAGAAGGCAAAAACTCATCACTCAGTATTGCAGAAAGTAGGGCTGCCAAGACAGCTGTGACAAGTGCTGATTTGTCTGACTCATTCACTGCTACCTCATTGGATAATTCAGTGGAACTGAAAAATTCTGTGGATTCAGCCCCTAGAACTGACACCAGCAACTCAGCAGCAGGTGTCATTGAGCTGTCTGTTTCAGGGAAGCAGAAGGGAGAGAGTGAGAGTCCTCTTGAAGAAACTGTAAAGCCATCACTTTCACCACTTGATGCAGGTTTGCCTCATGAGCCTAACACAACTTCTACCGATTTGAAATCTGAATTAAACTATGAAAGTGACAGTAACCCTTCAGAAGGCAATGCTGAAAATTCCAAAGGGACTGGTTTGTTACTGGAAATGGATTGTGCACCTCTGGTTGGTCCTAGGAGCAATAAAGAACTGGAGATGGATAAAGAAACTCAGGAGAATACCAGGGAGATACGTGGTAAAGAAGAAATTGAAACTCCAAGCTGGGCTGCAACTAAAGCCAAGAAGCAAAGCCCTATAGCAGCATCACATGCAGCCTTCAGTATAGATTGCCTAGAGCTGACATTGCCTCCTGAACTGGCACTCCAGCTGAAAGAGATATTTGGACCTGTTGGCATTGATGCAGGTATGATGTAATTATATACATGTTTTTAAGAAAAAAAAAATTATTGTGTAGGAAACCTTTATTTCTTTGCCTGTGCTTTTTTCCTTTTATGCTTGATTTTTACGGAATAGATAAACATCATGATACTCTTGGTTGATGTTGTTATTGCAGAAATGAAACTGAACTAAGCATAGCATTAAATTTAAGTACATCAGTGCTACCTTCTGCCTTTGTCTTTCTGTACATGAACATACTTCAAAATAAAAAGAAAATACATTGGCTTATTTGCATTCTGAGCAACAGGCATTTGAGCTTATATTCAAACACTGAAGAGATATTTAGAGGATAAGGAATATGCAAATTGTGGTTGATGAGGAAAGAAGAAACGGGAAAATAACCTTTCAGCATCAGTTAAGTTGGGGGGCAAAAAGCTAGATGGTTAAGGGAGATGCAGTGTGGCTGTATTCTTAAAAGATGACATCAGACCAGCCTGCTGGCAGATTATGGATAAGGAAGCAATAAGCAGCTGGAACATGCATTTAAAAAGTTAAAGAGTGATAGAAAAAGGAAAAAAGAAAATAGGAGCAATATACAGCTCGATGTTTTTCTCTCTTTTTTCCCCACACGTTTTCCTTTTTTTATCTCGTTTCCGTCTTTCATCTTGAAAATTGCTTTATGTGAAACCCTGGATATGTGATTTATTAGTGGGTTTGATTGCTGGCCTCTTTGCCTTACATGCCTACCTCCTTAAAAAAAAAATGTTTTTTACAGCAGAAAAGTGTTTTGTTAAGTCTGAGGGATGATGAAAATTTTCACTTGACACATGCATACTACTTGTTTTTTTCATTTTTGAAGGGGTGAGAAACACCCTTTTTAGGAAAAAGAGCTTTTGTTATGGTACCATGATAATTTCTGCTGTTTCCTTTAGAATGTAGGGGGATGCTTGGAGTTTGTTTCTCTGAGTATATGTGTTGGAAAGGAGGGATGTGACTGCTGTTGGACTGTGGTAAGTTTGTTGAGCAGAAAAGCAGTTGCCATGTGGGTTGCAATGGAATAGAGGGAATCACAGTTTCATGGATGAAACTGTTGTTTTCAGTTAACAACAGCTTTGTAAAAGAGAGGTCTGCTAGAAAAACAGAAAACAGGAGGAAAAATAGAGTTGTCCAGGTAGTCGTATTCAACAATATTCAGTTAATGTTAGCTTGTTTCTTTCCTACCCTTTCAGAGTTTTTGAACACTGAAAAAACAATTTCTGTGGAATGCTTTTTTTTTTTGTTGTTTAGAAGTTTTTTTCAGGCATGACCAGTTTATGTAGGATCTCCAAAGTTAAAATTAGTACGTCTAGGATACTGTACTTTAATTGCTTGCATAAGTTTTTATAGAATGCATTTAATGAATATATTCTCTTTGTTCCACAAGGATCGCTAACTGTTGAGGATTGTGTGGTTCATATTGATCTGAATTTGGCAAAAGTGATTCATGAAAAATGGAAAGAATCTATTCTGGTCAGTAGATTTCTTGCTTATGATACCGTGTGGCATGCCTGTACTTTGTCAGACCATTTGTATCCATATGTCTTGGTCTAAAGGTGTTATCTTTGCAAGAACAATGATAAAGTATAATAGTAGTTTGTGAAATGTGCGGAGTGTATCAATTTGTCATAATCATTGGAGCTATTGAAACATGTTTTAAGGGATGTCATGAGTGCCTCATCATGAAAACAAGATTCTTAAAAAAGAAGGATCATAGTTCACAATTTCACTACAAGACTGATGAAAAATTCCACTGGCCAAAAATCCTTATTGTTTTTTTGATCTGTGACAAGAATTCTTTTATGAATTATTCTCTATGCAAAACATCTCCATGTGCAATAATTGAGATGAGTTCTCTAACCTGTGTTCCTTCACAGTTCTGTGAAACTTGGAATGCCTTTTTTCAAAATTTATATTTGGTTTATATAAACTATGTGTGTGTATATATATATATGCTATGAAAACTTAGCAGTGGGACATGTTTCTCTGGTTTGATATGTTTTTAGAATGATAATTCTGGCTTATAATTTCACTTCATAATTACTTTTCCTAAATATATTTCTTTTAAAATACTGAATCTTTGAGAAATATTGTGAGATGTTATTTTGGAACTGCTTTAATTAGAAGCTAACACTTGCAAAGTTTTCCTGCAAAATTCATAACTTATAACATTCATGATTTTACTATTTTTATTTAGAAGCGTCAGAGGAGAGATGAATCATGTAAGTTGTCTGCAGAAGGTATGTTGTGTATTTCTTTTGATTGTAAAAATACTGAATGTTCATTTTAAACATATTGAATTATTTGAAACTTAAGGTTGCAAATACTCCATCCATTGAAAAATGATGACTTTATTTATTAGGCTAAATTTTATTGCTTCGGATCCACTTACCAGTCTCTTATGATGGTGTGGGGGAGGGGAGAGAAGTTAATTATAAGCAGAATCACTAGGTCGAGATAAAGCCTGTAATTTTGTGTCATTCAGAAGACTTAGAGAAGCTCTGGTTCAAGCAGACAGCTGTTTGTTAGGAATTCTCTATGGCAAGAAAAGGATCAGCCAGAGAATTACTAGCAGAGTAAGATTTTTGCAGGTGAGGCAGCGAGGTCAGGAGGACAACCTTCACGCGTTGTTCATCAGAGGTAATTTTAGCGGGAAGATGGATGCCTTGTTCAAAAAGTGTTAGCATCTCTCACAAACCAGTTTTCATTCAGATCCCAGAAGAAATGTCTTTCTATTGCAGAACCCACTGCATACTTGGATTACAAAGTGAGTGCAAATAATGCTGCTGCCATTAACTTAACATTAACTTGAAGAAGCATAAAAGCATATTGTTGAGCATCTGTCCTTAAGTTGTAGAAGGCAGTCAGGTAAACATACAAGTCAGTGATTCTTTTATAAAAGCAAATAGCCCCCCACTTAATGTATGTGCAAGGTGGTATTCAGCTGTAAGATATGTATTCACACTTGAAAATCTGGTGAGGAAGTCTGATGGTTTTGTTTCACAAAATAAATAAAGATGATCAAACAGTCTTTGGAAAATGGAAGTGAAGATGATGAAAGCAGTATGTTTGTTTCTGTTTTAGGATTAATAATCTTGTTTTAACAAAACTCAAACTGTATAGGTTGAAAAATTTGTCTTTTTGGCATTGCATGTATATATAAGCTAGTATGTGTTTTGTCACCCTACTTTTATTGCTTTTGAATGTCCTACAGTGATTCAGCAGATAGATACAGATGACTCAGAAGTGCTGTTACCTCAGAATGCAGACAGTAAAATACAGAAGAAAAAACCGAGCTCGGCTGCAGACACATGTAACGCTACACAGACAAAACCCCCAGCAGCATCAGATGTTTTTCCATTTATGGATCACTGGAATGCTCAGATTCAAAAAGTTTCTCTCAGGCAAATAATTTCTGAAGAAATAGCGATGCAGGAGAGAGAGGACCTGGTATGAATAGCACCATTTTTTTAATGTGGTTTAGATTCATTACTGTTAAGAGAAATAAAGTGTTATTTGGTGACTCATCCCTGTGCTGCTGATTACGGCTTGAATTTGTGAGACAAATGCATGCTAATTAGTATTGCTGATTACTGTGATACAGGAGTTTGCTTGAGGTAGATGGTTCTGTTTGAAAAATAGAGTCTCATTTAGAATGTAATATTTTGATTATTTCACAAACAGATTGTGCTGCATTTCACTATCCAGGTTAGCATTTTCATTTCGGTTGAATTGTGTTTGATTGCTCAGCTAAAATCAAAGATCAGTTTGATCTTCCATGCTTTCTATTGTGACAGCAATATCAAAACGAGTTCTTAGTTGGCTTCATGCCTTGTTTGTTTAGAAGTGCACTGAATTGGTTTTAATATTTTTTGTTGTAAGGAGAACCCACAACAGATGGGTGTCTCATTCCTAACAGATGAGACATTAAAATAAGTACTTGAGGTTCATTTCAAATAAGTTTCTCTGCCCACTTCTCAGAAAGCAGTAACTCTTCAATAGATTTTTACTAGTTCTTTGTTTTCCACACAGAGTTCCCATACCCTGCCTATTTGGCTTGTGCCTGTTACTGCCCTCTACTGCCCCACAGATGTTCAGAACAGGCAGTCTTACTTGAAATAGTCTGATCAGCAGCTGTGTTAAAGCAGAGGAGCTCTGAAGTAGTGTAGAAAGTTGTATGAATTAACCTGTACTTTGAAAATGGCTTGTGGATTCTTTCTTTGAACTGCATGTATGTGCCCTAATGATAACAACTACTGTCATGTCAACAGCTTTGTTTTCAGTTTGGATTCATGGAACTTGGCTTTATTTTGACCACTTTAAATTTTTTTTTTTAAAAATCTGAATATTGGAATGATCAGTCCCGTTGATTCTAGGCTATAGTTATGTCATCTTCTCATATGATTTCACAAGTCAGAATATTTATTATAGACACACCTTCAGATACATCAAACCAAAATTGTTTATGCTGCTTACTAATAAAGTGTTGTTTCAATCCCAGGCCCTCAGCATAGAGAAGAGAGGTGGACTTCGCACAAGCTTAGCACTGGACTAGAGGGACTGGCAGGGAATAAATACCAAAACTTAAATCCCTCCTAAAGATCCTCATTTTACTTTGTCCAAATTGTGAGGGAGCTCCACCTGCATTACTTTAAAAGACTGCAGAGTACTGTATTGGTGTATAATACAACTCACCTGTCCTTACTTTATGCTGATCAGTGTGGCAACCTCATATGGCATGTTGTCATTTCTGTGGGTGCATACCAACTTAGTAGATACTTTTTAAATCGTAACAAATAATGGCAAAGTTGGATTGGTTCCACCTTTACTGTATTTTGTTCTAATCAAGAACTTGTAATGTATTTCTTTCGTCTTCTGGGTAGAATCGTGTTCCTTCTACAGCTAGAAAAGACTGTGCTGCTAAACTAAAAGAGAAGCAACTTTTTGAGATGTTTCCGACTATTAATCAAAATTTCTTAATGGATGTCTTCAGGGACAACAAGTAAGAAATCTTTTTACTTCTTTGTAAAAATGATACTCAGTTACAGTCATAAATATTGAAAGTTAAGATACTGCTAAAGAATGGCTTATTCCAAAATAGCGCTTTTTGTTAGTCTAAATAAAGGCAAAACTAGCTGGTCTTAAAGACAAAAAGGGTACAAAAACTCTCAGTTTAGACACATTTCTTTTTAGGGTGAAATAGACAGTTTCTTTCACTAGGAGAAGAATGTCTCTGGCTATTGACCACTGACTGACTGTCAGTGGAACTGCCTATTTTCTCAAGATCTGAGGTTTAAATCTAGTGGGAGAAATTAATGGGTGTCTAATAGTAGGCTGACAGGAAATGGCACCTGCCAAGAGGAAAACACTATCATCGCCTGGTTTTACCTGTGAGTGCTTACCTGGTTACTACAGCCACTCTGAAGGAATGAGCCATCTCTCCATCTCTTCCTGTTGACTTTCTCTCTTCTGCATTATGTTTTTGGGATATGTGTCTACCTTCTTAAATCCAAGTTTCTGAGAAGTGAACTTATTTCTTTTCAAGAGAAACGTCTTTTTTCATCCTTGGCCATTTGAATGTCTGTCTCTACATATGGGTTTGCATACCTACTTGTCAGTCATGCTGCTTGTCCAGGTTGTTATAAAAATCTTTCCTGTTTTAAAATACATCCTTCATCCATTTCTATAATTCAGACAGTTCACCATCTCATTTCTCACACTCTAAATTGTCCTCATAGTGTTGCCTTTCCAAAAATCTGTCTTTCCTTGCGATCAGTCTGCTCGTTAGCTTACTAAAGAGCAAGAATAAAGAAGAAAAAGGGCTTATTAGAAAGCTGTTGGCAACTGATGTCTTAATTAAATTTGATAACAAAGTTTGACTAAAAATAGAAGGATTTTCCCTCATTAGGGTTTCAGAAAACTGAGCTAGTTTTAAATTAGTTTGAACTATCTAACCCTGATTAGCGAAGATCTAAGATGGACTATCTTACCCAGCCCAAAGAGCAGCATTCATTAATATCTTTTTGATTAAGGTAGGATGCAATTTATTTCAGCATGTCATTTTCCTTTTAATGTTCAAGTGCCCCTCAGTTATGTTTCAGATGAGTAAGACTGCATGTGTGTTTGATGACAGTAGTGTCCTGCAAGGAGTCTGCAAGCCTTTCTTTAATAAGCTGGAATATTCCATTCCAGTGTTTCTTTGCATTGTCATCTAGTTCTGTTACAATATCAAGGTTTGTTATAATGAATTTAGATAAATATAGCAGCTATTAATATATATTTGTAAAGTCACAGATTCTATTTATCCTTTACAGCTACTCTTTAGAACAAACGGAACAGTTTCTGAACTGTGTTCTGGAGGCAGATCCTGTACAAACAGTTATAGCTCAAGAAAATGTTCAGCAAAATGAAATTGTTTCTTCCTGCAGTGCTGCAAAGAACCGTGAAAAGAAGGTATTTATATGGGTTTTTTAACCATAGTTACAAATGTACCCAAAACTATGCTAATAAAAACACCCTACGATGCATCCATAACTTCAACAATGCAAATTCCTACAGGCAAAAAAAAGTAAGGAAGACGATGATCCTTTATGTGAAATGTTTCAAGACTTTGAGTATCCACAATATGATGATTTAAGAGCAGAAGCTTTTTGTCACCAGCAAAAGAGACAGGAGTGTTTGAAAAAGGCTGGGGAAGCCTATCGCATGGGTATGAAGCCTGTGGCAGCATTTTATGCACATCAGGTAAACAATAATACCGTGTTTTTTCTCTGAACTTAGGGAGGTACTTAAACACTGAATTGGAAGTGATAGGAAAAACATCATGCCTACTAGAGTTGATGAGTTTGGTCACTGTTCCATGTTTGTTATATTGATAATCACAAGTAAATTTGCTTCCACTAGTAATGATGCTGGCACAGGAAGCTAGCGTAACCAAATCTGGTGTGAGACCTCATTAAAGGTGATATATAGTGCTTAGTCACACATGCTTCGGCTTAGATCTCTCTCACATCACATCACATCACATCATATCACATCACATCACATCACAATCACATCTCATCCTTGTACACACCAAGATTTGTCTCCAAGTGGTCTGGCTAGGTTCACTGGAGTGTGACATAGACTGCAACAAACATGATGTTTTGAATCCTCTGTATAAGTTGGTGCTGAGCTGTTTTTGGACACATCTGTGCTTTATAGGAGTCAGACAGTCATTAAGATGTCATCTTTTGCCACAGAATCTTGCTTGCTTCATCCTCCATAAATCTTGGGCAAGATTGCTGCCTACTGTCTTCGCTTCTTCATTCTGGCTATCTTTATGGTTGCAGTCTGTCTTGGATTGGGATAAATGAGGTGTGTTAGTCACGCTTTTTACAATACATCTGGTTATGGAGTGTAGATCTGCTGCTGATCAGTCTTGCATGCTCTGGTCTTGGAGCACAGGCTCTTTGGTCTTGATTCAGGCACATGTACCAGTTTGAGTACTGCTGATCAGTGCTGTTGATGATACTCTTGGTTTTAAGTCTCATCTCTTCTTGTAATCAGAGTTCCTCTACGTTGGCTTCTTGGTGCCTTTACAGGAGACCCCTCCCTTGACTTTATGCTTAAAAAATCTGTTACAAATATCTCAAAGGCTGTAGTTTTCCCTGATCTAATAGCATATAGAAACTTGGTAAGAATTCACATTATAGAAGCATTTAATTCTCAATGTATTACAACAGAACAAAAATATAATATTAAATCATTTGAATTTGCTTATTCAAAAAGCTTTCATACAAGTGGTATAACTCTAAATGTTTAGATTGTTATTGTGCATGTAGGAAGTACTGACTGTCAATCTTTATAATGAGCCTTTTATGTTTTTTATTAATATATTCTTGAAGTTTTGAGACAAAGGTATGCAGGATTTTAAATAGAAATGTAATTTCAAGTCTTGTCTTACTTTTGTTCTTATCCCTAAGAACAAATACAATCTATTGTAAATCTATTGAAATGTATTTATTATATACTTTCCTTTAGGTAATAAAAAGGTAAACTAAGCTACCTTTATTCATGAAAAATACTTTATGCTTGGTGGCCTTTGTCTTGGGAATGCTTTTCAAGTAGCTTACAGAGCTGCTGCCTTGGGTCTGACACTAATACACTTCAGATGATCCATTTTAAGAAAGTATAAGACAGACTTGCACTTTTGTTCTCTTGAACCTTTTTTCAGTCCAATACTTGGGGTTAAATCTTCCATTCCTTTTCAGACTTTGCCTACAGATCTTCAAGGACATCATTTGTCGCTTTGATCTCTCAGATATCACTATTGCAGGGTTCATGGGAAGGAGTTGGTACTCATTCAGTCTGTAAGGTGACAAATTGTACTGCTCCTTGACCTCATTCCAGAAGAGACTTGCTGACCTCATCAGTCATAAAAGATGTCAAAAGTATTAGGAGAGATAATAGGCATGATGATGATGATTATTACAGGCATTATGTTGTTATTATTAGTATTAATACAGACATTACGTTATTATCATTATTATAGTTATTATTTACCCTTGGCTTGTCTGAAATGTCAGGAACGCATTCAGAAGAATTAACCTCAAATGCAACAGTCAGCAGGCTTTTCCTAATCTGTTGGGCAGTTTCTCTGACACTGTGTCTTTATAATTTTAGTAAAATACTTGCAGGAAATAAAAATTTATTGTTAGGAAAATAAATCTGCAACTCAGTATGGAGTGTAACTTTTTAGCTTATGTAAGGACCTTATGATTTTGTGCCTTTTCTGCCTTTTTTCTCCTTGTAAGACTTTCGTTATTTGTGCCAGCTTTGAGTAGTTTCTCACAAACAGATTTCATGAAATCTTCTTTTGAATAGGTCTCACTGAGCATCTTGCAGAAGTTCTGCTAGAATTATAAATTTTACTGGTTCAAACTTGAACTGAAAGCACCCTGCCAGTGCTGTCATTTTGAAACTATTGATCAGTGTGGAGTTTAAATTATTTCTCAGTGTGTAATGGTCACTGTGCTTATGAATAAAGGGTCGCCTTCATGAACAGAAGATGAAAGAAGCTAACCATGCTGCTGCTGTGCAAATCTTTGAGAGAGTAAATACTTCCTTGCTGCCTATGAATGTGTTGGATTTGCATGGTCTCCACGTGGATGAAGCTGTGAATCAGTTGTCCAGAGTGCTGCAGGAAAAAAGTGAAGGTAGGGTTTAGATAATAATTTTTGCTGCTGAAAATTGTTCTCTCTTCTATTAAGAAATCATGATCTATGGCAATATTAGAGGGAATGAATGTGCTTTAATAACGTGTTAAAAACAACTGGGCTCTGTGTTGTCTTGTTTTCAAAGTGACCCAATGGAATTGTTTTTGTTTGACATGGCAATGATTCTTGTTGCTTTCTGTCTTGCCCCCTCTCCTCTGCTTCTTTGTAAATCTTCTTCCTTCTGTTTTACCCATATTTTATTACTATTATTGAATACTTGGTCTGTCCTTCCTCACATTTTTAACTGAGGTGATGATGCAAATGTGTCACGATTGCATTGCTTTGTCATAACTATGTTGCTTTTATAATCTTAAAAATGACTACGTTGGAATTCTAACCATAGTGATGATACTGTCTTCAACTTCTACATGAAGATGTTAGATTTGAGCTACCTTTCAGAAACTTCTGTATGAGTTTGTTCGCAGCATCACTTAAGATCAGAATATTGCTGCTTCCAGAAATGTAATTTTATGCAGTTTTGCTTGAGAGCTCATTTTTTCTCTTAGTGGAGAGTTCAAATATTTCATGAGTGTCCATGCTGTAAAAAGATACATTTTCTGCATTATTAGTTTACCCTCTAAATTTAAATACTCTGGAAATGCTTCTATAACATTTCTTACACAAGGTACTGCTGCACAAACCTGATTTTTTGAGTCAGTTACTCCACAGAGTATAAATAAAAGTGTTCAGTGGGGCTTTAGGTAACCCTTGTCTTTCAGTACATCAGAGAGAGTTAAATTCCATCATCTGTTGCAATTCCTGCAATGACATTTGTGTAATTTAAACTGTAACTTAATGCTTTTTAGAATTAAATTTCTAGAACTGTACTTAAACCAGGAATGCTGAAATTGATACAAGGGTCTCTCACTCTATTCACCAAAATCTGAAAAAGAAAGAAGTAAATTTCACTATATGGGAAAAGGGTTCCCAGTACTGGGAACTTTTTTTGCTGGTAGAATTAACAGTAAATGAATATAAAACCTAAATAAAGTTATGTGGGGGAGAATAGTTGGAGAAACATGTCATGCGGACTGGTAATTTCTAAACTGGCAAATCTTGGCTAGTTGTGAGAATCCAGTTTACTTTTTTTTTTTCTTCTTTTTCAAACTTCATCAATTTAGGTTGCTGTTATCTCTGGGAAGAGAGCGATTTCTTTTGTTATCAGGGCTAAGTGCCCTAATAAAACTCATGGAAT
The DNA here is from genome assembly GCA_018697195.1 of Certhia americana. Lineage (NCBI taxonomy): Eukaryota > Metazoa > Chordata > Aves > Passeriformes > Certhiidae > Certhia > Certhia americana. The sequence continues at coordinate 43,352,943 of CM031860.1, read as the reverse complement.
GTGTTGATCTGTTGATTTCTGTGCTCCAACATAGCAGAAGATAGTCCAAATAATGTGACATAAATGTCAAAAGCTGGATTTATATTTTCTTTCTTCTTAATTTCTTTATTCAATAAAATGTTCTTTCTTTATTCATGTTAATTTAAGATAAAACATGAAAATTTAAAATTCAGTGAATGAATTTTTGCAATTTAAATTTATATCACAGAATGTAAATTCCAGTTGAATATTAGATGACAGAAACAGTAAAGCTTCTGTGAAATTGGAAGGATTTTGTGATGATCAGAGGATGCATATTGCAAACAATCTAGATTTTGAAAGTGACTTTTTCAGAATGGGGAAAAATTGCTGTTTGTATCTAAAATATGCATATCAGCATGGGAAAACAAAGCTCTAAATGAGTAGTGAGAGTTTTCAGAAGAATGCATGGAAAGATTGTACTGAGTGCCAAGTGTCTGCTGAGGCAAATTTTAACCGTTAGGATTCCTGCTGTTGCAGAGTACCAGCAGACTGGTGGTAAACCATATCTCATTGTTATCACGGGAAGAGGAAGCCATAGTCAGGGAGGAGTCGCTCGCATCAGACCAGCAGCTATCAGATACCTCACAAGCCACAACTTCAGGTGAGTTTAGATTTTTGTTACTGATAATTTCTTTTTCTTAACCCACATTTAACTAACTGAAAAATGAAGTTTAGCTTTAGAATGCTGTTAAACTACTACACAGATTAGGGCAGGTCTGCTGTTTCAGATTAAATTAAGTTGGTTGTTTCACAAATCCAATGCAGTTTTGTAGCACCTATGAAATGCTAGATCCTTTCCTCTGAGGTAGTTTAATTCCATGTTTCCATTCAAGATTTCTATCTTTACTGTAAAAAGATGGTAATCCTGCTTTTTATTGGTTTGATATACTTGCATTTGTGCTGAGTTTATGAGGGATAGCAATTTAGTAAAGTCTGTTTTAGTAAGTTTAATTAAGTTAAGGGCTGTCATCAGTGTGTTTGCTGCTTTTTATGTAGAGCAGTGTAGGAAGGTGAGCATGAAGGTGAGACTCAAACCCAGCAATAACTTCCCTTCCTTCTTGGCTTCTACAAAATAGAAGGAAAAATCCATTTTGAAAGAGGAGGGAATGAAAGGGTAACAGGAATAGAGGAACAGAATGAATATACCAATAATATTGGGCAGCTTTTTCTTTTTTTCAAATCTTCATCTTAGTTTCTGCTTTTTCCAGATCTTCATATCTCCAGACACTGAAAAATCCTCCTTCAGTGTCACATCTGAGGACATAAAGCTGATTTTCTGACTCTCACATGCACATACACTTGACTTGAGCACCTTAGCACTTTCAATATGTTTGATGAGATTTGAAGGTCCTGGAATTGCACCTGGTTTACCTATTGAAGCTTCTTTTTTTCTTGTTTCATAGGTTCACAGAAATAAAACCAGGCTGCCTGAAAGTCATGCTGAATTGAGGAGTTGTGGAAAGAGGACTATAGAAACTGGGGTGTCAGATGACCTCTGGGTAACAGGGAAAAAAAAACAAACCCATGTTTTGAACAACTGCACTTGTATTTTGTAATCTGTTTAAAGGATGATATTTTATTAGAACTGGTCTCAATTTACAGCAAGTGGATTTTTCAGTGTGTTTCCAATAAATTTTTATGTGGAATAGATTCTTTTTTGAACCTGCAAAAGGAAGATACTTAAATGGATTTGAAGTCTCAGAAATGCAGATTAAGAATTTTGCTGAGAAATACATGATGTTTTAAGGGAAGTTAAGGTACAATTTTTAATATAACTGTTATGTTTTAGCATACCTAATCTGCCTTTTGACCCTGGCACATTTTGATTCCTGTATTATCGTGTTCAAAGTTGTTTTGTAATTCAGAACTTTGTGCTAGACCCTTCAGAAGAGCAAAGGAGAGGCTGAAACTGGGCAACTACTGGTATTCCAAATCCAGTTACATCTGAGTGCTGAGTATTTCCAGCTTTCTTTAAAAATCTGGTGTCTGTTAGTAATTATGTTATGATGGGTTGACCAGTTCTATTATCCTTACTTCATTCTAAACTTCTCCAAGTATTGCAGGAAGTTGCATTTAAGTCCTCTGCATTAAGGCCAGCTGTGTGTTTGGTAATTTGACAGATTTAGTCAATCTGTAAAATTAGTGATCTCCTAAAGTGAAAAACACAATGCTGTTACTCAACCTCTTTCGGAGATCCACCTACTGGATTAAAATTGTTTCTTACTTTGTGGCTTTTTAAATGCAGCAGATGCAGTATTGTTTCACTTTACAAGTGTCTAATAATGATGTCTTCATTCTCGCTGTATTGTTTGGTGATTTCCTTGTAGAAAATAAGATTGAGACATTTTAAATGTACTTTTAAAATCAAAGTGAATGCTAATATTGCAGTATTGGTGGTGTTGCATCAGCAACTAAAAATATCTGTGTAGAAAAACAAAACAACATAAAAAAGCCCCAAACAAAACCCTTCAAAAATGAAATATAAACATCTGTACTTTAGGCACGTGTTTCAAGGAAACAATTTTAACATTTTTGCTAGAAATACCTTCTAGAATGCATTGCTATTTTTACTTACATCTTTGCCTCCTGAAAGGAATATGAATTTTTGTTTTAATGCTTTTTCAGAACAGGTGTGAGTTGTGTATTAGGAATAATATTAATAGATTAAGGATTAATGTGAGGAGTTTTTTAATTTTTAACCACTTTAACCCAGGAACTACATGCACATAGTTTGTATATGAATCCATATGTGTATACAAGTTCTGCAATTTGTATGCATGAGTACTAATAAACAAAGAACTTCAGTGAGAAAAGCTGTCCACAGAAATAGGTTTCACTTGAAAACGTGTCTGTATAAGTTGCTGACAGGCTGAAAGACATGATGTTTCCTGAATATATCTGTATTTACTCTAATACATACACAGTGAATATGATGCATGGTAGACTTAAAAATGAGTTTTTCATGCTTTAACAGATACAGTAATCTTTTCCTGGTGATTTCAAGTGGAAGAATAGCTTGAGTAATACCTAATCAAAGGGACTCTTTATATAATAATAGACTGCCATAATAAGTTTAATATTTTACGTGGGTACTTAGTTCATCTGAATTATGTCATCTCTCTCTGCACTGCTCTGGGAATCAGTGGGTGAAATACAAAAGATCTGTGGTCCCCATACAGCACTAATAGAGTTGTTTCTGACACTGCATTGTGCCCTTTGTGGTGAAGTCCACACTCCATCCTCTGTGTGGACTGAGATGCCATTTAGGCACTTGGCCTCAAGACAATAGTTCAGGCTATCAGCTGTACAGGGTTGCAAATGCTAGAATTGTCTCAACAGAGCCAAGATCTTTGTTTTGGACCAAGGAACTTCATTCTGTTCCTGAACAGGTTTTCCTAGTGCTGCTGTTTATAACAAATGGAGTTACAGCTCTCTGGGCCAGCTCTTTGTAGTATAGTGCCTCTTGGTTGGTCTGGGTGGCTGTTTTGTGTTGAGCTGCTTGGGTGCCCAAGCCCTATAGAGATGTGCCTGTAAACAATGAAGTGCCAACACTTCTGGTTGTTTTGGGAGGCAGCCTGATTCACTCAGCATATTCACACCATTCCAAACATGGACAAAGACAGCTTAGATTTTAGTTCAAAAGACAAGCAGAAAAAAGTTGTTGTCTTGCCCATCTGTTCATCATAATCTAGTTGACAACTTTACCCTGGAGATGAGAAACACAGCTTTTTGCCTTCTTCTGGCTTAGCAGGTGGAAGATGATTACACATGACTCTCACTTCCCCAGAAAATGCTCTGACCAATGCGCTCAGGAATATTTTTGAAGTCACCACTTCCTGAGCCTCTTTCAAAATTACCAGTGCACACTAAAAGTGTAAGCTTAAGGGGACAAAAGAGATTAAAGAATTAAATGTGCATAAATAGTCTCTGGAAGTGGGCTAGGACATTTCAGAAAGGAGCTGTTCCTGGTGAGTTTCAGTGTCCTTTCATATAATTTTTTCATCCCTTAGTCCTGTTTGGATAAATACATCAAAAATGTTCAGGGTAAAATCAGCTCTACCCAAGTGCTAGGAGAATTTTTCTCCATTCTAAGTCAGCAGAGAAATACAGAGCTCAAGAGCAGTCTGGAATATTTTTCTCTTGTCCTCTCTTCATTGGCCGTCATTGGTGTACAGGTTGAGGTTCATGAACATGCTCTGAATGCCCTGCCTGGTGTAGACAGGTCATTCACCTGGGATGTGTTGTTTGACTACCAGCTGAACTTTGATGGAGGTGATGGCTTAAAATCATAGCATTGGCAGAACCAATCTTGCCTCTATTGAAAATAATGACAGAGCCTCTATCAGCAACTCAAAATGAGGCATTGCAGTTCTGACTCAGAGAAAATATGATGATACTCTGAAGAATCTCAGGCAAGTGCTTAAAAGCTGTGCTGGGCTGGATACAGAATAGGTCAGAAGATCAGTGCACATAGTAAAACTAAATAGAGTTTTATCAGTAAGGACTTTCATGCCTTCAGCTACTTGCCAATATTACACTTACATCAGTGAGAATCCTGAGGTATTGTGTAAATTCTGTATTATCTTAAAATTAAAATAGCTGTATTACCACCAGCACTCTGAAATAATGTGCAACTGTTAAAATACCTGTTTTGTGTACCACTTTCTGTGCTATTCTTCAACAGCATGTGATTGTGATGAATGGTAGCCTTTAATATGTGACTTTTTGTGTCTTTTACAAAACATTTTAATAGTTATCTCAAGTTTTAATTTGGGAAAATTATCATTTTTTAATATACAAAATTAATGCTCGTGCTAACATTGAAGAAAAAATTAGGCCAGAGGTGCAATGAAGAAAGTTGTCTGAAGTAATGTGACTGTTGGAAAGCATTTCAGTTGATAGTGAAAGTAGTAGGGCAAAAAATTTTTTTAAAAATATTTCAGGATACCATGACAATACTTAATGACTTTGGCTTTTGCTTTTAATATCATGTGGTACATCCCCCCTCAAAACCCAAGGCCCAACTGTTCATGCTATTTCAGCTAAATAAACTCTGCGGAGGATTAAATAACTAGATGTGAATATGCATGTGAAAACACCTAGTGTTGCAGCTACCAATTGTAAAAGCTGTTAGGACCAGTACATTGGAAGAGACAAATTTATATTTTTAAATCAAAATAAGAAATGATTTTTTATTTGTATAAAGTTGTACTTTTGCTGTTAACTATAATTTTGTTTTTTACTGAAATAGTTTTGTAATTTGCATTTAGAATTTCTAATATGAAAAGGAATTTACAAAATCTAGTTTAATAAAGGATTTTTGTCACAAGTATAGCCTTCTGTCTTTCTTTGGAAAACTATGTTTCAGCTTGTATCAAATTTTTTCAAATAGTAGTCTTGGAGTTCTGCATGAAAGCCACTTGCTTGGCTTCGGGATACCATCTGTAGGGAGATGAAGCAGCCATCTGCAGGCGTAAAAGGAACAGATTTGTGGCCTGAATTTCAGTGTTGCAAGTGCGAGCTGAATGCTCAAATTACTGAAGACGAGGGTCATGGTTTCAGATTTCTTTTCGGCCTGAAGTAGCTGAAGAGATGCTATTCCAGGCTAGTTTACTCATGGGAGAGTGAGAGCAGTAGTGTATGTCAAGGGGAGGGGCAGTCTGACCACTGCAACAGTTGGGGGTTTGGGGGAGAGGTGTTCTGCAGAGACCTCCTTTAGCCCTTAGCCCGGGGGCAGCGAGAGACAGCATCCTGAGGGAGCACAAGGCTGTGCTGTGGTGAGTACAGAGCTAGTAAACCTGGCTTCTCCCACCTTTCTGGTCAGGTGCAGGTATTTTCCTGTGTATTGTAAGTGCTGGCTAGAGTCTAACCTATTTCACTGGCTCAGTTTGAGGACAACTTGCTGTGACCCCAGATGACTCCTGCAGAAACATTCCTATGGCTTCATTGCCTTGCAGCTTGGGCTGACTGCAGAAACAAGTCAGGCTTGTGCATTTCTACAGCAAAGCCCTAATTTATAAGCTGTTCAAGAGAGCAGGGAAAACAGGTTTTGGGAGCACAGGAAAGCTTGGCAGATGCTGGTTTAAACGTGACGTGGCTGATCCTGAGCTGGTTATTAGACCACAGCATTGGTAAATGTCTGGGTTGTGTGCTCCTTCCTTCCGGGACTCCCTGCTCTGGCAATGTGGCTGAAGGTCCAGCTTGGGCATTAGTCTCTCAAATTGTGATGTTTTAAAGTGGAGGTATCACTGCTGGACTTGCCCTCTATCTTCAGGCAGTTTAACTCCCACCCTTGCTAAAACAGTCCACCCTGACTCACCAGTTTCTGTTTCAGTTCATGTCCTTTTTTTCCTGAGTGCTGGCATAGTCTTGAGCATCTCTGCGCTTCCAGATGGGAGTTTGCTCTCAAAGCAACCTGGGAATTTCTGAGAGTCTGTCTACCTATTTAAATAAGAGTAATAGGATACTGTAGTCTGTCCTTACTTAGGAAAATTATTTGAACTTCAGGACTGAAAACTGTAGTGTGGTAAAATAAAAATATTGCTTGAGACCAACAGTTTGTCAGCTCAAATTATTAAAGCATAATTAAATGTGTCTGCTGATGGAACGTGTCAAGTAGCTTGACAATAGGTGGTGCCCTTGCCAATGGCACAGAGTGATGGTGGCAGCAGTTCTTACTGTGCCCCTACCAGAGCAGAGTAATTTCTCTGTATGGCACATGCTAAAGGATGTTACTACACATCATGTGCTGTTCTTATCTTCCTCAGAGGGAGAATACTGTATTTGGAGTATTATTTCAGTGATTTTTTTTCTTCTTTACAGGTGGGTAGGGTAGAATTCATTTTCAAAATGTACTTGCTGCTCTGTGCTACAGATGGGCAAGACAAGTTCATTTTTGCACACAGGTTTGAAGATGGTAATATCAAGGTTTCTCATGTTAGCTACCCTGTGTTAGTTTTTGTGGGTTGGATGCTTGGACGCATCAGTCAGTTTGGAGACTGACATAAAGGCATTGAGCTGTTCGGTGAAGTTCTGTGCCACTGTAGATGTTGCTGGTGGCACAGTCTTCTTGAAAAGCCTGATGGGGAAGGACCCCCTTGATGTTGCTTCACTTTCTGCATCATGGGGCCTGGCTGGGCTAGCAGTGGCTTCTCATTAGCTGCCACTAATTGGTAAGCAACTGCATGGATCAGTGTTATTTTTGTATTATCTTGAGAGAAACATCGCTCTCCTGCATAGACATCTGTTGCTAGTCATACGCACTGGCCAGGAGCACAAGCAGTGGAAATCCTCTGCCAGTGCTGCAGATTTAATCAGTTTTGTCTGTAGATTGAGAAATGGTAGCCCTGTGAAGCTGGTCTGTGGGAGCTCTCCATAATAGTGTTTGCTCCATGTCAGCTAACTCACAAGGCATTGTCTTGGATTCCTGTCTTGAAATCAGGGCAAAAAGTAGGCTGCTTCATGTGTGCCCTTCTTGCCTTTCCAGATTATCTCCTTTTACTGTCTTGCAATGCCATATAGACAGGCATTTATCAAGATAGCCATGTAAAGTAGCTACTTTAATACCCTGTAGACAGTAAAATGTCCTTGGAGGGATGATGCACTCTGACTGGCAGGGTGACTTCCTTTTGGGAGCAGGTCAGGGCACTTATGTCAAGTTCCTGTTGAGTCTTCTTTTGGGGTAGCATCTCCATGTTTATGGACTAGCGAGGAGAAAGTAGCTGGTGAAACAGAGAGACTGAGACTGAGCAGTGTGACTTTCCCTATCTCCTTCTTCGAAGCAGGAGCAACTGGGAAAAGCACATTCAAAACAAAACCAGCTGCTGCCTTCAGATTTCTGAGTTTCCCAAGGGGGACCCCAATGGCCGAGAGAGCTGGGGCAGGAGGCCTGGTTTGTTTTCTTTCCTGTCCAATGCACAGTCAGCAGCACCAACGGGGCAGGGCAAGGCGCGGGCGTGGGGCTGGGGCTGGAGCAGGGAGCAGGGAGCAGGGAGCAGGGAGCAGGGAGCAGGGAGCAGGGTGTGTGCTCTCTCCGTGGGTGCCGGGGCGGTGTGTGCTTGGTGATTGCCCCGGGCCCGGAGCCGCCGCTTCCCGGGGCGCGGAGCCATCGGCGCTTCCCGGGGGATGCAGGAGCAGGGAAGGGGGAGCTCTGAGGCGGCTGCAGCGGGGCTGCTGAGAGAAGAGGCTCAGTGACACAGCGCAGCCCGGCGTCTCCTGGGCAGAGCCAAAGGAGGAGCCAGCGTTTCCCTAGGCGCTGGTTCCCGGCGCCGCCGTCTGCAGGCCCGGGCAGCCGCGCTGGGAGCGCCTGGGCGGCTCTGAGCCATGGGCGCCCTCAGGTGCGGGGTGGTTTCACAGAGAAAACAACTGGAGCCTCCTCCACGCTTACAGCAAAACCTCTGGAGATAGCTTTGCTTTAGATCCAGGTGCGGGAAGGAAGTGTGAATGTCCCCCGGGAGAGAGAAAATTGCCGAAGTCAGAGAGTTTAGAGGAAACAGGTGTGGGTTTGCATGTTCTGCACGTTCTCCCTTTGATAATTTAAGAAAAAAGATTAAAAATTGTCTCTTTAAAAAAAAAAAAAAAAGCACACTTCTTATGTATTGTTTATATGTCTGGTGCTACACATAAGCAACAATTTAGCTTTATTTTATAATGATCATCTAGGACAGGAGAAAGGCTTGTAGGGTTAAGTACAGTGGGTATCAAGAGTGTCATGGTTTACTTCCTGGGCATTGCACACACCATACTTTTTGAGGCAGACCAAAATCAGAGCTGAGTGAATGTGAGAACAAAAAGGAGATCAGGCAGGGGGGACAGGAGCAGCTTCTGCCAGTCAGAGAGGTCTCCCCTTTGCCCCAGGTCTGCCCCATGAAGTGGCAAATGTCTTCTCAAGTGCCAGCAAAAATCCCACAACCAGGCAAACACAGAAAGAATCTTGTTCCTTTCATAGAGCAGATGGGTATTTTGGAAATAGTACCTGATTTGGGGGAAGAAGATTGAATTAGGTCTTGGACAACAGAACAGGTTGCTAGCGAGGCTGTTGGACACCCCAGCACTGGCATTGTTCAAAGCCAGGTTGGATAAGGCCTGGAGCAAGCTGGTCTAGTAGGAGGTGTCCCCTCCCAGTCCCTGGTCAGGACTGGATGATCTTTAAGGTCAATTCCAACCCTTAAACATTCTATGATTATATGATGTGACTGCTTTCATGCTAGGCTGTCTCAGAATGAGAGGAGGGGGAGTAAAGTAACCCTAAGCACATTTCACTTTCAAGAAAGGGGATGTAGGTTCTCATGTGGCTCTGGAGGAAATCACTTCCTGTACATTGTCCACCAGTTCTATGCTGACATCACAGGAGGAATTGTGCTAGGAAGTTAGGACACCAGATTCCAAGAAAACATTAAGTATGTAAATGTTAGTTTTGTCACATAGCCAGTGTTGCTCTCTTTTATCTCAAGAGAGAAATAGCTAATTAGTAACCTCTACATGGTGGCGAAACATAAAAGTAATAAAGAATAGTTCTGTAGTTGAGATAGCAGAAAGCTGTGGTCTCAGAAGTGGGGAAATCTCTGCCTGCTTTCCCTCAGAAGTGTATGGGCTTAATGTATGGACCTGCATCAGTCTTGAAAAGGGCTGGATGAATGGAGATGACTGCACCCAAATCTTGACGCCAAATTCAAGTCTGATTGTTGTTTGCACAACTCAGGGTTTTCTGTTTTGGGCCTGAGAGGTCTGTGCTGCTCAGGCATGCCTGGGTCTGAGTTGCTTTGTGCCTTGCACCCATCTCAGTGCTGCACCCAGAAACTGGGCAGCTCATGGCCAAATCCTGCAGAGTAGGAGTAGCTGGAGGGCTGCTCTGTGGCCACCTGAAGTGTAGGCAAGCTTGTCACTGAAGGGGAAGAGGCAATGGCATAGGAAGGGGCTCAGGAGCTGATTTGAGTTGAAAGCTGAACTTTGCAACTCAGGAGGGAGGCAAGAGAGTCCACAAGGAGAGGGTGACATTTCAAGTGTGTTCTTCATGTAGGCTTCTCTGTCAGGCGTGCTCCTGTCCGAGAGTTCTGGAGAGCTCTGACTCACCCTCTGAAGGCCTCTAGTTCTGCCCACACAATGTGTCAGGAACTTGCCTCGTGCTAGATTTTGGGTTCTGTTTTATCAGCACAGGCTTTAGTTTGTGCCACTTCACTACCAAACCTGAGAGGTATCTAACCCACAATGTTAGGATGCTGAGGAAAAAAAGCCTAAACTCATTAAGGCGTAGTAAGTAATGTGTGAGAGTTTTACCAACATCCATATAGGAAGTGCTTGTGAGATTGCATTTTCATTTCCTCTTTCAGACTGAGTGCTCTCGCAATGAGTAACACAGAAGTTACTGTGCCTGGCCTGTTAGAGACTCCCTTAGCTGTGCTCTCTGACATGCTGTGAGGAAACCTTCCTTTTGCTGAGTTATCTGTTCCTGGGAAGGAAATTACTTCATCCCCAGGTTGAAATGTGTCTGGGCGACCTACCTGATTTCCCCTAAACTGCCCAGGAACTCAGGGGAAAGCAAATAGTCACATCCCACTTTTCCCAACACACAGCTGGCGTCTTTACCACATACATTTTTCCCACCTCCCTTTGAAAATGATACCAAAAAAGAATTAGGCTCTTTTTTCACAAAATAAGCATATTCCTTCTTGTGTTCTGTTTATATATCTGGTGCAGTGGCTAGACATAAGCAACAATTAGCTTTATTTTGCGTAATTTAATGATCATCTAGGACAGGAGAAAGGCTTGTAGGGTTAAGTACAGTGGGTATCAAGAGTGTCATGGTTTACTTCCTGAGCATTGCACGTACCACACTATCAGAGGCAGACCAAAATCAGAGCTGAGTGAATGTGAGAACAAAAAGGAAATCAGGCAGGGGGGGAAACAACAGCTTCCTTCCTTAATCATAACCCCCTTCCTAACACCAGCGGCTTTCTTTTTTCTCCAAGAGGGACAGAAAGCAGTGGATTAAGAAGAAATGTGACTTTTCCTTGTATACAGACCCATGTCAAGACCCTGTGTAATGTTATTTTACAGAATTTCTTATAAACCTTTAGTTACCTGTGCTTTCAGACTATTTTTTGCTGTCAGCCTACTTCTCAATGCAAAAATAAACTGCAAGCCTTCGCTCCACCCCCGTAAATATTTTCTGCAACAAGTGTTTGTTTCTGAAGGTCCCAGATAATGACTCATAATGAGTTTTTGAAAAAGGAGAAGCAATGTATTTTTTTAATGTATGAAATATTCTCTCACAGACAGCTGTTTCCCTTCATTGCACAGCATGAACTGGTGAAAAGGAACAGAAAAACTTCAGTAAGAAAGACAAAAAACCTCCTAAAAGCCAACCTGACAAACAACCAAGGATCAAGAGAAACAGGTCAGGTGTCAATTTTACATCTAACTTTGGAATTACCTACATGTGCAGAGCGCATGGAGGTGAGGGTCTTTTGTTGGAGTTCTGGGTCTCTTGGAAGTGAAATAATGGATTGAATGTGTGAAGCATGTGTATTACTGAGAAAGGTCTCAAATAAATCAAATTCAACTATTTTTGGGAAGTTATTGGGTCAAGATCATTCAGAAAATGTAGTGAAGGGAAATGGGTAGAAATCAAGACATTAGAACATGTTTCTTACTCTACAGTTTTGTTTCTTTGCTGAGTTCACTCAGTTCAAAAGTTGTTTATGAAGTATTTTACAGCTGGATGCACACTTTCCAACATGCAAACTACTTAGCCAGATGGCTTCACATCTGGATTAATCTTAGCACAAAACACAGGAGAATAGTTGCATTTCTAAGTATCTGCTCTCTGTAGCAGACCTAAAATGGGTGATGATCACCAAAGACATTTATATCAGTATAATTTGCAAATATATTTCTCTACTTCTGACAGTTCTTAATATTTCTGATGGAAACATTTCAAAATGTTTGGGTGTCTAATTTGCTTCATCACAATTGCAATGGAAACTTACTGCCTGATTGCTTAGGTTGGTACTGGGAAACCCAAACTCAGTTAAAAACAGATGAATAGATGTTTAATGTGAAAATGAAGAAACATAAGTTCTCACATAAACTGGTGATGCGCTGAAGCCCTTTATTCAATATCTTGTCTCAAACTAAAAGGACGATTGAAGAATTTAAGAAGAGAGAATTCCCCAAATGCCTTCTGTGAACCTTCCTTACCTTCATCACTGTTGATAATCAACTGAATTAATTTCACTTCATAGGGAAAAGAAACAAATTGATTCCCCAGCCTAACTTTGCAGCACTGCTCTGCAAGCCTTGCATCAGGAGGTTTACAGCATGTTTACGTGGGCTATACTTTTTATATTTTTGGCACAAATTGCCTTTTATCTACACATAAATTATCTTTTGTTTCATTTTTGCTCTATCTTGTAAATTATTCTGCTGGTTTTTAATCTCTCTTGGAAGCAGTATGACTTTATCTTGGAATGCATTGTACTGTCATAATGTTAATGTGGACCAATTCATTAGCTAGTCTTCAGAAAGTTTCCATCCTGCAAGGAGCATAAAATGCGCAGTGTTCGATCTGGATCAGGCAGTCCGTTGCTACTCTTTCATGGCTAGAGATGGTCTGAGATAACTTCACTGAGCCCAAAATTCATGCTGAAAAGGACTCGGTTTCCACTTCTGTGTTTCTGGGTTTCAAGGGTGTTTGGGAAGCCAGCGCTTGTGCCTCTGCCTGAGGACCAGACATTCCAGTGCACTGGTTTTCAGGGCCCCTAGCCTTCAGCTCAGGGGCAGCTCTCCTGTTTTACCAGTGCACTTGGGCTACTTCAGGAGAATGGGACAGGAGTGCCCTTCCTGCAGTCTGATTGCCTGATCATACAAAGTGGACAACCTCTTGTGCCAATGGCTCATGAAGTATAGACCATGGACTCTTGAGATCCTGAAACTACCATCACAGCTTTGCTTTCAGTGTTGTGGTAGTAATTGCAGTAGCTGGAAGTGATATGGATCTGGCCAGCTCAATTTGTCTATGCTGGGAAAGGTGGGAGTCTCAATGTCTGTGATGCCTCCACCTGCTGAGCCTCCCTTTGCTGGTAGAAGAGAGAACATATAAGCTGATAAAATGGTATTACTGATCAATCCTGACCAGGGCTTCAGAGGGATCCTCACTCAATTATAACAAAACCGTGCAAACCAGCACTGAATCAGCCCAAAGTGCCTGCCTTGGGTTTTTGCACAAAGTCAGTTAAACATGCATACCCTCATCTGTAAAGGCAGGGCCATTATTCCAGGTTCCAGAAAAATCCCAAGTGTCATTCTGCTACCGGAGAGTGAATCTCACGTAGCCATGCCGGGCAGTTGTTGATCTGCTCCTTTTCTCTCCACATGTATTGAGCTGCTGGGCTGTGCCATTAGCCCCTGTAGCAGGGAGGAGGCAGCTGTAGGAGCAGCAGAGTGCAAAGAGAAAGCTTTCTGCAGCCTGGAGGGTTTGCCTCCCTCCCCCATCTTCAAGGTTTTTACATCTGCTCCCATAGTCACCAAAGAGAGAGAGATATACCAACCCACAACAAACCCACAGAGGCAGAGCTGTGAAGCTCTAACCAGGAAGCTGGCTGACACTAAACCTCTCCACTCTTTTTCGTCACACTGCATCTGGGTCTGCTCTGACAGCTGCCTCCAGATGAACTAGACCCAGTTGCCAGGATTACTTTGGTCTGTATGCACAGGTGTGTCTGGTTACCTTTAGAGCTTTTGGATTTTTTGTCCTCTCAATGATATAACTGTTCTAATCTGCTAAAAAAGAAAATCTGAAAAAGCCAGGATCACAGAACACCACTCTTATTTTTTTCTTCCCTTGTCTCATCTAGGATAGTTGACTTCCGTAACGTTGATTTTCAACAGCCTCTTTCAGCTTCCTGCCTTCGGTGAGTTCACTGCATTTTCTTTTTTTTCTAGGAGTCTTAATGTGAATTGATATTCTGAATCAAATTCAGTATATTTTGGTTTACTTTTGTTATATACCTTTATTAATAAGTTTGGGAAATTGGTTCACATAATCAGTTTTACTTTTCTGTTAAATGCTCAATGTTGAGATATACAATTACACACTGGCCTAGCTCTTGCATTTTCTGGATTTTCATTTGTTCCATGTGTTTTAATCACTTCAGCATAAAAAAGCCTTATATAAAGTAGAAAAAGGGATGTGACAGGCTGTACCATGCCAGTTTCTTCCATGTTAACTGATGTAAGAAAAAAGAAAAAATGGAAGCTACTCTTAAGATGGTGGACCTGATTTTGATGCTCTTTTCTGTTGTATGAACTATGAACCCAGGAGTGATAGGCCAGAGTGATAGATGTATAAATCTGCAACCTTTCAAATGATGGTCTTCTTCTCCATTTGTGAAGTACATCATGCTTATGAGAAAACGGTTCTCTTCATCTTAAATATTGCAAAACAAATTTAGGTGAAGATTTTATTGTGAGAATTTAAGAAGCACGTTCTTAGGCCTAGAGCGAGATTCAAAGTATTTTTAATTTGACAACATATCTGTGGCTGGCTTTGGCTCCAGTGGCTGCCTGTCCCTGCTGGGTCTAACAAATGCCTGTGCCACCTTCTGAGATGGAAGATTTCCATCTAAATGGGCACATCTGTAACTCTGCCTTCAGGTCACTCCCACAGCTTCTTCTCTGCTGTCTGAGCCAACTGTGACATGCTTGTGGAGTGGGATCCCCTTACAGTGCAGTATATGTCTATGTGCATGCATGCACATCTGTGCACACCCATTTCCAGATTCTCCTCACAAAGCTTGCATCTTATGATGCGCTAGTGATGATGGAATAGTCTTGTCACATTGCCAGTGAGATGCAGTTAATCTGAAAGGTGAATGAGGATAGAGCACACTGAGGCTGGAACCATCTCTCTGACAGAAGTCCCCACAAAATATCTGAATGTGATTTAAGATTTTCTATCTTCTTCTTTCAGCTGTGCTTCCACCTTTGGATGGGGCAGGAGTTGAACTGTGGCATCCGGCAGAGACCAGCTTTAATGTGGGATTTATTGTGAATAAAATACTTGCAGAAGAAAAAGGTAGGGTAAATGAGATAAGTTAGTTGTTAACAGGCACATCTGTCAGCAAATTTTGGTGTCTGTTGCTGTTGGAATAAGGTGGGATTGTGCTTTATATTGTGCTGCTTCATATTCCACATTTTCAACCTTCAAAAGATTTAGATTAACATCTAATTTAGATTAGTGTCTTGTGTGTTTGTGGTTTTCAAGTAAGAAGGACCATATGTATATACTTACTTGACTTTAGAATGGGGTTTGATGTAGTTTTTCTGAGACTGATCTGAAGATCTATCGTACAAATGAAGTCAAATCTACCTGAGAAAAGGGGAAGAGACTTCATGTGAATACCATGTTTGAGATTTGGGCAATAACTGCAGGGTCAAAAAGCCACATGTGCACTTGCTTCCTGCTAAATTTAGAGAGTAGATCTTAGTGAGGCATAATATGAAGTTTTACATTCCCTAGATTAGGTGCTACAAACCTAATTTGGAAAAAATTTAGGTTTGTAGTTCTAGAGAATCAGTGTTTTTGTAAGTAATCCGTACTTACTAAGTTCCAGACCAAAGAATTAAATGTAAAAATGGGTTTGTTTTCATATATAACAAGACACAAATTCACAGGCCATCAGCAGGGCAATTTGGCTGTCATTTAATCCCATTTTAAGATAAGTTTACTGTGCCAAAGCAGAGTGAAATCATCTCATAGCAGAAGAACATCAGGCCTCAAAATGGAGAGACTGATGCTCAAGTCATATTGCTGGTAACAACTGCTGGTGCCGGTGATGTTAGGGAAGTAATCTCCTGTACAGTGAGGGGCGAGCCATTTAATTCTCAAAGATGTAAGTGGGTGATCTGCAGCATACCCAGAGCACACAGGAAATGAGCAGTCAGTGTGGTGATGGTGTCACAGGCTGCACCTGTTTTGTAGAGCAGTGGGTCTATACCAGTGGAAGCTCCCGAGGAGCTTTTCTCAGTGACACTTTCCGATAACCAGACAGGAGGACACACAGGCAGGGAGATGAAATTCTGCTTTTTCTCCTCTTGCTTTTGCTATTCAGTTCTAGATGTATAGCAGAGGGTGGGTTAGGCACTTCAATGTAAAGGATTTTCTGTGAAAATTACCTCTTAAACTCACATTTTCTTTGTGAAATTTTGGTGCTGTGATTCTATAGTTTTCCCTAAGAAACAGTAGAATGTTGCACCATTCAAGTGATTAATTTGATTGTCATTGACCATAAAATAGAAAACTGCAAATTTTTCTATAGTGCTTTTGGTTATTGTTTGAAAAGAGATAAAATAGATAGCTGTAAAACTTGCCTGTTTCAAAGTCTTGGTGTAACATTTCATACATCACACCACACATCTTAACATCATTCCCAAATTAGGTTCTCATGTTTTTGCCTGTTGGTGTGGGTTTTATTTAAATCCACATTTTCAAATGTTTCCATGTTATGACACAACATACAGCTGAAAAATATTCTGAGATAACCCCAGCATAGCAATTAAGAAAGAAAGTTGGCTGCAGCTGTCTCAAGCTCACTCTTACAGCATTATGGCCTAAAAATACTGGACAGGATCACACAAACACAACAAAGCAATGTAACAACAAAATTTGTGGGCTGTAGCATACCATTAGCTCTTCTTCACAAAACCAGCTAGAGTTTCATATCTGCTTAGCAGGATTTAGCTGTCCTTCAATTTTTATGCCAATGAAGAACTGGAAAACCTTTCCAGTTCACCAGAAGGATCAGTGCATAGTGGAAGGGGAGACTTTGGGAGCCTGCAAAACCTCTGTAAAGCAGCAGTGAGTGTGAGTACTTACTGGAAGCCATGGCTACAAACCTTGGTGTACCAGGTCTAACATGAGCAGCTGGAAAAATGGCAGGGAGCAATAGTCCCAGCAGTCACCGTCTGTCACTGCTGACAAGGTGGCTGGAGGACAGGGGGGAACACGGTCTGAGCACTTTGTGCTGCATGCATTCCTCGCAGAGCGGGTGTGGGAGGGGTTTGTGCCCAGCCTTGCTTCTGGCCCTGCTCGGTGTTTATCACAGACCCTTCAGCGCTCCCCCCTGCACAGTTGCCTGCTGCTGCGTCTGCGCTGTGTTGCTTTTGCACCAGCAATTGCATTTGGTCTTTGGTTACAGAAGCCAGGGAGAAGTGTAAATTGCTAAGGGATGAGGATGGGGCTGAACTTGGCACGCTTCTCTTTACCTAGCAAAACGTATTAACCTGGTGGAAACCACACGAGGATTCTGCTATGGTTTGGGGATTTCTCTATGAGGAGCAATGGTGACCTGTCACGTAGGAAAGACCCAGCATGTGCCAGAAAAGGAGCAAACATCTCTCCTGGCAGAAGCTGGCACAGTGGGCTGTGGTTACATACTGTGCATGATGCCGCTTCTCACACACAAGTGTGAGCGTGGAGTACCACTAACTGACACTTGCCAGCTTGAGGTTGTTGTACCATCTGGTGATACCACTTCTCCTCACGAGTGACAGTGTGTTGCTTTTGAAGGTTAGACTGATTTATGTCAAAATATAGATATAACTGGCTCTCCTAATATAAAAGTGTGAGACCAAGACCCCTGTGTAACTAGGGGTCTCTTTTGGTTATTTCCTGTGCCATGGTCATTGAAAGAATATGAAACCTCTCAAACTTGCAAGAAAACTGTTCTTTCCTTTCACTGATAGGATGCCAGTGGACACAGTCTTCAGCTTGCCTCCTTTTTTTCCATCAAATGACTGTGCGTAAAAACTGGTTAAGACTTTGGATTTCAAAGTTACTGAGCTAGTGATATACTCAAATATCTATTAATAAATCTATCTATTAATTATCTAATTATCTGAGAGCTTTTGTTTTTCTTACTATAAAAATATATATGTCAGTTATTAATTTTTAAGTATACATATTTTTACTATATTGCTTAACACGTTTCTAGGCCATACTTACTAAGACACATAACTCTATTATTTTTCCTAACCTTACTAAAGATTAACTTTCTTACATTTCAAAAATCTACTTTCATACAACTTTCTAACATTTTAATGGCTTTCCTATTTCCCACAAATATATTATGAAACAGCTGTCATAAAAACCTTGCATGTAATTTCTTTATTTTCCATCAATTTAAATGTGAGTTTTTAAATTCCCATCTCTTTCAGTGAAGTTTTAATTCTGGATGAAAAGCCCTTGGGTAGAGTATCTCTGAGTTTGAATCAAGTCCATCAGGATGCAAAAATAAAGCATGAGCAATGTTTCCATAATGTTCAAACATCTCTCTCCTAAAATATCTCTTTTCATATGTGTGATCATTTTCATTCAAAATACGTAAAAATCAAGAAAATCAAGGAAAAATTTCTATGCTTCCCACTGAAGAACACTGCATTAAGATTTGCTGTAGCGTGGGGATTTGCATGATCTTTAAACCAACTGAAAGCCAAGTAGATGTCAGCTGTAAATCTATGAAATGGCTTCTCAAAATACTCAGCTGAAGAATGAGTGAGAAGGGTTTATGTATTACTTTTGGTTGTAGAGTCTTTTCTCCTCTTAACCTATTCCATAAGACCCACTGCTGTCTGCAGTATCATATGTTTTATATAAAGGTGGCAAGAGATCAAGGTTATAATGAAATCAGAGAAAAGTAAAGAAAACCAGCTTTAAAATATATATTCTGCTCGGGCATATGGTTGGTGTAAGATATAAATGAATATAAAATCTGAGGTACCAGGTATAACTTGTGCTAACTCCATGAAAAAAAAAAAAAAAAGCCTGTTCCTTTGGAATTGTGCTTTAATCAATAGCTATGCATGGAACGTAGGCAGTTTGATGAAGGAAGTATGCATGCCCATTTATTTTACCTAATTTTATCTGCTTCAATTAAAGAATTCCACAGAGGCTGCATGGTAAGAAAAAAATTCCTTCTTGCATTGTAGATACGTATTATCTCTTATTTTATCTGTGTGCTGGATACAGTGCATGAATACTAAGTCATGGCATAGATTGTGGAAGACAATTCCTTTTTTAAAAGTTATAAAACAATCAAAAAATATAAAAATCATAAATCAACAAATGCAGGACAAGTTATAGTAATTGTATGTTTTATATCATACCTGCTACTTGAAAAATAATTGAAATTATTTCTAAGCAAACGCTTAAAATTTTAACATTTTTATGTACATGTATGCCCACAAAATTTAGGAATGATATTAAAGGTGACAGTTTCCCGCTGTGTGAGATCTAGACTATGATTTTAAACACTCTGATATACGCAGAGACAAGAAGAAGGTTTTTGTTGCTGGCAATCCTAAGGGGAAAAAGCTAAAATTATCAGGGAGATTCTGTGTTATAAAATAAATACCCAACCAAATTATTGTTGCTTCCTTTGCTAGCTTTGCTCATTAATGTCAGAAGTTTAATATTCATCACAGCAAAATGAACAATGACATGCAGTAAACATGAGTTCTTCCTAAATTAAAAGCAAATCATTATGTTTTAGCAAGAGATCATTATTGTGAATTGTTTGATCAACTGTAAGATCATTATTACTGCTCAAAACACCTGTATATCTGACACTTTATTCTTATCACAAAATATAAAAAAATAATCTTCCATGGAACACTGGCTAATTCTGTTCTAACTAACATTTTCCTCCTCCACTTTTACCTCCCACTGAAATATGCACTGAAACCTGTGCAGATACATAACTTAATGAACATGGAGAACCTTCTTCTTCTGCTGATATTAGGGGGAGAAGATCTAGACTTGAGAATCCTTACTTTATGCTAGGCATTTTATAAAATCAGAGCAAAGTCAAACTTGAAGAGATTTCTGAAAATGAAGTTGAAGACCTTGCAAGGGATTCATTAAGGGAAATGGAGAAATGGTAGGGCAATTCTTAAAGACCTTTTAACAGTGAGGAGGGCATTATGTATCATTCATGTATTAGCATTTAGCTGTTCTGCTGCTGTTGGTTACTTGGTAGCGTTTAACGGAGCCACTCTAGAAGACCAAGCAGTGTGCAAACAAGGGAGAGGAGTGCAGTTAGCCAAAGGTTAGAGCCAAAACACAAAGTCAGCCTTCTCCACTGCAATGGGCTTGGCACAGGCTCAGAAAGAGGGGCAGCCCTTTTGCCTGTAAATGCAAGCATGAATATGGAGATGACAGTTTGTTTTAACAATTTATCATGTTACACATCTGCGGGATTTAACAGAAATCCATGCATCTCCTTAACAACCAGTCACTGTAACATATTGAAAAGATGTGCCTAATAAATTTAATGAATGCATACACAGCAGAAATATAATAGTTTACAATGGGTGGCTATGTAATTTTATACATAAAACTCTATCAATTCAATACGTAGTTTATTGCAAATCCCCATGCAGTAAAGCAATAATTTCTGCTCATGTGTACCTGTATATATATCATGGTCATTTCAATAATGCATACATTTGATGCAAAATATGTATGTAGGTTTTCAAATGATGGTAAGATATCTTGCCCACAATGTGTTGTTTCCTACAACAATCTGTAGCAATGTCTTTTGCAATGAATTAATATTAATGTGTCCGTATATATATATATATGTGTGTGTGTGTGTGTGTGTGTGTGTGTGTGTGTGTGTGTATGGACATACATGCATATGGACATGATTTTTTTGTAAATGGATGCATTGATTCATTACTGAAACAGTTAGATTTTAAATATGCACTGATTATTTATTTTCAATGTTTTTGTGTATCTATATATGTGCACATACACTTGTATGCATCCAGTCTAGCCAATAATGCATAATTCTCTGAGAAATTACAAATGATTATTTGAAACTAAGAAATGTTAGTTGTGTATGAAAGAGAAATGGATACTTCGTGGTGATTATGCATGTGTCTGCAGATGGTAAAAAAAAAGAACAAGCAGAAACAGGGGTAGAGTTAGGCTCACTGGCAAGAAAACACAGTAATTGTTGAAGGTTGTAAACAAAAGAGTACTTCAACAGCCAAAAAATATTTCAACAGCCAAAAAATTTGGGGAGATTTTGAAGAGTTAAATCTGTTTAACAAAATCCTACACAAATGTGTTGTAAATGCATTTTTGATTTGTCTCAAAATTCAAGAAATTCAACTGTGTTAGAAGAGGATGTGGCATGAAAAATTTGAAGTGGTTTGAGGCCCAAAGTTGCAAACATTTTCACATGTCAATAATTCAACACATAGAATAGTCTGATTAAAGTCAATTACTTAAATATAATGTATTTTATACTATCAATTAATGTATTTTATATTATTCAATTTGGCTACAATGCAGTTAGACTTGCTGCAAATTTGCTTTTTACCTGTAAGTCATTCAGGCAGAAAAACTATTCATAGGTACACGTGTGATGGCACTGGAGTCAGCGCACAGCACTTTATCCATGTTCATCTGCAAGTGTATCTGTATCCCCATCTGGACTCAGAAGCAGTTCTGTGTCAGTGGTGAATATATATGCACATATATATATCTATATGTGTGTGTGTGTGTGTGTATGTATATATATATATATAATGTACATGTGTGTGTACAGAAACAGAGGGAAGGCAGACGGACAGATGGCTGATGAACTTCTGTGCTCGAACATACACACGTGTGACATTTGCACACCAGCTGCTCCATGTACAATTGTATCTGTAGTGAAACTCAAAAATGTCTTCTCTGTTTAAGAGCAGAGGAGAAAAATTAGCACAGAGTAGGGTGGGAAAGAGAGCTGACATACCCAGTATCCTGCAGAAGGAGAACGCCACACTTAACCTAACTTTAGGCATGACAGGCTGCTCCATTTCTGGTGACTTTGAGAGTATTGGATCAGCCTGAGAATGGTTTATGAGACGGTCTCCTCTGAAGGAATCACTTCTTGGCGCTTGATTTACCCCAGTTTTAATTTGGAGAGAACATCTATACTGAAAATGGATCCCTTTTGAAAACTACCCATAATACCATTAATGCCACATAATTTGCAATTTACCATGTCATGCCATAAATATGGAGAAAAATTACTTCAGACTAATGGCTTGAATCTTTAGGTGGGTACTTAGCATTGCCAGATCTCACTTAGTTCTATTTAGAGATTTAGGATCTCAGATCAGTATGAGAGAGTTTTACGGGCTTTTTGTTAATTTTTGGAGTGGTTCTAAGAGTCCGTGCTCATATGTAATTTGTAAATTGCTGAATCAAGGTGTGATTAGCCAGAGAAAGAGAGTCCTTGAAGATAAAATTAATACTTCTTTTGTCTAGTTATATAATTAGAGTAAGAGTTAAGTCGCTTTTCTCAGCAACTGTGGTAAATTGAATAGATCTTTAGATGTGTCATTATCCATTGCTTATACATATATTATTATAGATACTATTACTGAAGAAATTGAATTGATTTTGACACATTGTCAATATAAGGGAATTTCCTTTAAATCTGATAGCTTGAGTTCCCTTGTTAATAAAGTTGACAAGATTACTGAATATTTGATCATAAATATTTCTCTTCATTTGCAGTGGCAAAACTGCCAGAGAAAGAAACAGAGGTTTTTAGGTGTTGTCTTGATCCAGAAGTGTTTTTTTGCAAAGACTTCTAAGAAAGTGATTCTCTGTTTTCTCAAAATTTGATAAATTAGAAATTAAACACAAAATTTAGTTTTGTGGGTTTTTTTCAAAACAAAACACTGAAATCTGAAAACATTTTAACATTTAACAGGATTTCAGTTATGTGAATAAGGGAGTGAAAGAAAAATTTCCATGTTTTTATGTCTGCAATTTTAATTTTTTTTTTGAATTCTAGAAGGAAGTTGTTTTTGAGATGACAAGATATCCTGGCTTTGAAAATAGGGAGTCAATTCATATCGCTTGCTTTTCTAACTTTAGAAAGGCATTGAAAAAATGATTGTACTTAAGGATAAAATATCTGTATAAAAGCTCTCATCCAAGCTTCTAAGCATCCTTTCAATTCTTTGAAATATAAAAGCACCTTGAAAGATAATCTGCAAATTAATCTGTCAGTATTATAAATGTATCAGACAGCTGAATTATTCTGCCAATGAGTAAGCTGCCATCTTGCTCTTGGGCCAAAGAATAGCCCATGTGGTAGCCAGCTTAGGAAGTGGATGAGTTGAATGGAGATTTTTTGGTGGAGTAGTTTGGGGAAAAGATGCAGCACCTTGCAAAGGTACAGGCTGTGAGCCAATTCTGTTTCATGTCAGTGGTACCCCCACTGAATGCCACTCTGGACTGAAACACTGACACTCTCTGAGGTGGAGGGAGGCTGATTGGCAAGACAGGTCTATAGATCAAAACAGGGCTATAGATCAAAATTGTCTTAAAATGAGTTAATAAAACAGGAGGCAGGTAATACAGGTGTCAGAGAATCAGCTTAATGAATGTATGACAGGTGCAGCAAGGGGCCATTTGCTTGCAGACCAGCAGCACTCTCCAGAAGAACTGCAGCTGACAGATTAGCTTTCAGGAGACTTGTGCTGTGGATGCAGTCTGGAGGTTTGTGTCTGAATGGAGCAAGTACACCTCATTCACAGAGCTGAAAACTAGGTAGTGTGACCTTGACAACCTGGTGATCTAGCAGAGTGTCCAGACTGGAGTCACAACAGCTATGGTTTCTGTGTCACAGGGGCTGCATCTTCTGGGTGCTGTCACTAACCAGGCAACAGCATCTCTGCCCTGTCTTGATTCCTGCCAGCCTTCCTCCTCCTCCCTCTCCTGCCTGCAGGAGTTGTTCTCAGGCCCTATCCATGCCCTGCAGTGCCCACTGTGCCCATGGAGCTGAAGGTGTAAAGCTGCTCTGGTCAGTGAGGGTAGTCTCTCTGCCTCCTTCCTCTCCTCGAGGGCCTCTCACTAAAGGATGCAAGGGCAGTTCTTACATATTTGTGGTGCAGTTGGAAGGAGCAATGGTTACAGTCAGTACACTGGAGAAGAGCTGTAGGAACTGTTTTGCAGACCCCACCTCTGTGTGAGGCGGGACTTACAAGAGTAAAATAGGTAGACAAAGACAGTATGTACATTCAAACACTGCACAACTAGAAGGAAGTCTCTCCTGTGGCTTTCAACCTTTTCTATTAGTATGAATATTTTAATTTCCTTGCCATGTCAAGTCTCTTCAAGAACTAGCATACACAGCGATCAAACTGAAAAATTAATCTGCTGTTATCCTGACATAAACATGAACTCTGCTGAGATATAATTGAGGTAGGGAGTGGATAATGGCAATAAAAGTTAGCATGCTAACAGCTTTAACTCTCTGAAGCATTTTGTGACTGTCTGAGCTAAAAAGCTGGTTCTTTGCCTGCATGGTTTATTTATGTATGAGCTAATTACATTGAAATTCTAGCTTACCTGAGTGTGTACTATCAATATCTAAGGTTTTGAAATTAGAAGTTCCTTTTTTCCCCTGCCATAAGATGCTGTCCATCCCCTGGAGATGTTTTGCCATAGCAAGTCATGCTCACAATGATCTTACAGTAGACACCAGAGATATTCTTGGTATAAATGAAAATCCCATTTAGTTCAGTTGATAAACTTACCCCCTTTGATACAGTAGTCACACTTTCATTTGTTGGTAGAGTTCTTCCAACAAATACCAGATTAGTTTTTCATGGAAGGTATATTCCCTTGAATCCTCTACCTGCCAAGAGCTGGGCGCTGCTGTGCTCTACTTTTCATCCTGTCCCATTGTGGGCTGGCAACCCCACTCGCCCTCTCGGATCATAGTCAGCCATGATCAAGTGTGAGACATTTTACCTGCATGAGATTGCTGAGGTGCAGGTCAGACACTGCCAAAGAGCAGCTGCTATAGGGCTTCTTGTGCTCACATCATCATTGAAATCCAAGGTCCCTGTAACCACACAATAGTGCCTGTATTCCAAAGACAGAGGGAATAAAACCTGAAGTTTATTGAAGATCACTACTCAGCATGATGACACAATGCCTCAGCAGCTTAGACTCCATCTCTGGTCTGTGATCAGAAGGTTTTCTGCAATCTTGTAATGATTGTAGCAAGCTGTGCTGTTGAACCAAGACAGAATATGAGAAAAATGGACCAAAACTTATACAAATATTTATAAAACTGGTTGTGTTATGAGGCACAGAAGTTCCCAGTACAGTCTTTAAAGGACACTTAAAAGCACTGTTCTTTAAAGGACACTGCTTTTTGTTGATGTTTAATCAAGTGTTTTCCATCCAGTGAGGTGAACTTGTGTAATTATTTTAATACACTAATGCTGCTCTTACAGAGCAGAGGCTGCTACAAGAACCAGATATGTGCCTAATTAAAGATAATACTTCAATATGCACATATGTAGTCCCGATTTTATATGGAGGCACATGAATTGTTGTGAACAAATGCAAGACCAGTACTGAAGGCAATTTGTCCAGGAAGGAACACAATCTGGACCTTGTTATATATCAGGGTTTTTTTATTATCCATTGATGGAATGTAGAACAATATAATTGGCTTTGAAAACAATTATTCATTGTCACAGTGCAATATTTTAGCTTCTGTTATTGTCTGTCAACTAGCCATATTCACTAGTCCTTAATATCTCTTTCAGTCTTTAATATTTTTTACATTTTCTTTCAAAATAGCCAGTATAATTTAACCTGGTAATCAACAAACTGAGTGCCAGAACAATCCTGTTATCTGTCTCTCTGTTTTGACATTTGTGAAATTGCAAAAGTCATGCTTTCCACATCCTTATTTTCCCCCACATTCCAAAGTGCACAAAATAATGAACCTGTAGGCACTAAGTACTACCGGCACCAAAGAAATGTTTGTTCTGAAAAGGACACTTGTACATGGAAATATTCTCATGAGAATATGCAGCTTGGTCTGAATAGGACACTACTGTCTTGCGGTGAAATTGAGGAGTTTTCAAACTATATTGCTGACCCAATTTTGAAGTAGAATACTCTGAAAGAGAATATTACGATTCATACAAGCATTTTGAATGTATATCCTACTTATGCTTCTTGAATTTTTCACAGATGTGTTTTGTAAAAGTGCTGTTTAATTCCCTTGAGAGCTTGTTTGGAGAACAGAGAAGGAGAGAGAGAGTGGAGTTAGACCTAATGAATCATTAAAAGCAAATTTTCATCTGCTGCCACTAAAGCTTAAACTCGCAAAGCGGGCTGCTTCCCGGCAGCCAGGAATGCCGTGAAGCAGCCTCAGCCTCCCTCGCATTCCTGGAAGGGGCGGCGGTGGCGAGAGCGCGGTGCGTGCGGCGGGCTGGGCAGCGCCGTCTGCGGCAATGCCCTCTGCAGCTCCGGGA